>BMAV01004734.1:0-245604 GCA_019973955.1 Trichonephila inaurata madagascariensis | reverse complement strand
ACCCAAATCAGGTTCCAAGAAAGGATACCTTAAGTAATCCCAAAAAAACTTGTTTTGTTTCCTTTTTTTCCCAGAAATTTCTTCGGCAGATTATTGATTCTAAGAAAGTTACCCCATTGTCAGATCTTCTACTTCGTATTATAATATGACGTAACTCAAGTAAAAAGTTGTCAGTGGATAGAAGACAAAAAATTCTGAATTGACACAGGCCTGATAAGCACATTATTATTAGTTTCAAGTGTTTTGTTATTTTTGCCATCATCAGAAATTCGTTTCATAACATAACGATTTTAATTCAATTTGTTTTTCATTTAAACTTTCTAGACTAATTTTGCAAGGTTTCGACATCAATTTCTTCTATATCAATCAGTTCCAGAAACCTGAGACTTTTTTTTTTGTAAATAATGCATAAAATGTACTTCGTTCCTTTTGCAATCCGTTAATTTCTCCGCTATTTCTATCCAACAATTAATCGTTCAAAATTTCAAATCAGCTTTAAAATTCCGGCAGAGATTCCACTCTAATTACAAAGAATAAAAAACGCTAAAATTAAAATTTTCAGATAATTGATATTCTTGGAATTACGGTCTTCACTCGAATTTCTCTAAGAAAATAAAATTTTCAAAAACTATTATTATATAAAAATCATAGTTATTATTTGATTATTTACAGAAAAAATCAGAACATTATATAAAAAAACTTCACAATAACCTAATTCGCGGTAATTGCAGAATAAAAATAATACATAGTTCTTAACCCTTTAACGGACACACAGCAAAAATACAATTTTCTGTGATAAAGTACTTCATAAATGTAACGTTCTCATCTTCTATAAACATTATTTAGTCACAAAAAAAATTATCTAATCGTGGGTTTTTTCCCTGGGTGGTGTGTTGTGTGGCTAGACGTTATAGCCACTGCGCATTTAGGACGTTTAACTTACTTTTCAGGACAGAAATAATTAATCATATTACAATAAATTTTTTTATGAAAAATTAACATTTATGTAATAATTATTTCAATAACAATTAAATACAAAGTAAAGGTGTAATTTAATAATAATAAAATAATTGTACAACATAGAATACTTACTTAGAAAATATATAGAATACTTAGGATATATATTAAACTTAGTATATATCCACATTTTATATTTTATTTAATTTTAGTATGAAAAGTTAGAAATAAAGTAATATTTTTGAGAATTTAAATTGGCTATTTCCCAAATTTGATGAGCTATTTACTGTGGAACTTAATAATATGCAAACTTTTTCTCCAAGCAGGAAACTGTAATGAAAGATTTTCGAACCCGAGAATCTTGTACCACATATTGTAAACAAAGTTTGTTCAAATTTCCCACCTTCAACATTCTCACGTGATTCTAAATGCTCTCTCTCAAGTACAGGAAAAGCGAAAATTTCTAGGTCATTTATCTGTTCTAGATGGGCAGTGGATAGAGCCTCTATCCACATATTAAAGGTTTCCAGAAACCTAAATAAAACCTTTTTTTTTAATTGTACAATTGCTTAATTCATTCAGATGAGGGAAAAGTATACTTAAGACATGTCGATTTTTTTTTCAAATATCAGAAATTTTATTTATAGTAATCAAAATACAATTAGTAGATTTACACCGAGAAAAACTGTTTTTAACTACCCACCAGAGGACATGAAATGCCAAAAAAAAAAAAGGTATCGTGCTGCCATCCTTATTAATTTTTAAGCGTTTTAGCTTCAATTAACGATTATAGATAGACTAAATATCCAACACCCGCTTTAAGAAAAAATTTTTAATACGTGGCTAGACGTATTAGCCACTGCCCGCTAAAGGGTTATTTCACTGCATTTCATTTACGGCAGGAAAAATTTTTTCAGCCCAGTGAAAGGTTATTTTTCATAACATGAAAGAAGCTTTTGAATGTAAACTTTTATTTCCATTTTGTTCTGTAAATTCAAGTAATTCAAAGTGATTTAAGTAATTTTAATACAATAAAAAATAAAAAAGAGCTTTCGCAAATGGTTACCGCATTCTTTTATAAGCTTGTTGAAAATGTCTATGAAACAAGAATTTAACTCTATTTTACTATATTGTTTTGTCCTATTGTCATGCAAATTGTACCAAATATATTTACAAGTAATATAAAAAAAATTAAGTCAATTCCTACTTAGATCAACAAAGAAAATTTTTATTTTAGCTACTTTTTGTTAAATAGTTACAATTATATAAATATGTATATTCATATGACAGAATCACAACACTAAGGGATATTTAATTTTTATTAATTATCATTAAAGTATCGTATTGCCATCCAAAACAATCGTGTCTATAAAATTTCAGTTCAACTGAATGCTTTAAAACGTGAGAAAAAACATTTTCAATTTTTGACACAAGTCGCCAAAAGGGTCACTAAATCGCCAAAAATGATGCCAACGTGGATGTATTTGTAATTCTTTAAATAATTAGTTTTAATCAATTAATTTTTATTAATTATAATTAAATTATTGTATTGCCATCCAAAATAATCATGCATATAAAATTTCAGCTCAATTGAGAGGTTTAAAATGTATTTTATTAACGATTGAAAATTCCACCAAGATAAATAAATAAGTGAAAAAATAGAGAGAGAGAGTGCGAGCTAATAGTATGAATTGAAAAAGAGCTTTCGCAAATGGCTGCCCGCATTCATTTATAAAGCTTGTTGAAAATTCCTATGAAACAAGAATTTAACCATATTTTACTATATTGTTTTGTCCCATTGTCATGTAAATTGCACCAAATATTAGAAATGAGATCGAAAAGCGGCTTAATGGAAGTTTCACATGATATATTTTTTTAAAATTGAACTCGACTCATTTGTTGTCAAGACCGTTGTGTATGTATTCCTTAAATATTTATTAGAAATATATTTATTCAAGAATTATAAATATATATTTTAGAGAGAGAGAGTACTATCCTCTTGAGAATAACTACGATATCAAAGAAATATACTTGAATTGAAAATAAGTGTCCAAATAGACTGAGTCTTAACAATCTAGTTGTCATCTTGACTTATGTGAATCCATCTACTAATGTACCCTTTTCAATGAAATACCTCTTAAAACTCAATAATAGAAGTCTGGTACAATAAGTTTTCCTCTTCAGTAAATAATATGAGAATAGAATAAGGAAAAGAATGAAAAAGTCAGCTTTTTGTCATCTGGAGAAGTGCAAGAGATGTTTTCTATTGAAATATCTTTGAAAGATAGAGATATTTCTCTTATATTTGTTTATTATATTTATTTTCTTAAAAAGACTTTTTTGAAATAAGCCGTCACGAAATGCATGTGTTATTAAAGTTTGATAAAAAAAATATTTAAGAAACAGATTATATTAATATGAATTAGATTCTGGAAGTAGTACAGCTCATAATATTACTAAAGAATTAATTAATAAAGAAAAAAAAAATTATTTACAAATTCACTCAGCTTAAGCAAATGTTCAAACTTAATTATTCAAATAATCTTAAAATTTTGGAAAAATTTATAAATAGATCTTGCGTGAGTTTATGCATTTCAACAAAGTTATACATATGGCGTGAAGTGAGAATATATTTAAGGTTTATTACACGCCATATAAATAGTAAAAATGAATGATAAAAAAGGTTAAACATTTTTTTTAATTTACAGCATTATAGAATATTATAAGAATTACTAATTACTTAGGTTGAACGTGGAAATTGAATAAAGGGAAAGCACGTCTTTCCTCGTGCGAGTCAGAGAGAGAAGTTAGAGCGAGTGTCCGTTCATATCAATTCACTTCTCCTGCTCGCTGGTTGGTTCCAGTTAAGAGGAAGTAGGTGGGTGCCGAGGAACGCCACAATACATAGGTTAAAAAATTAATACCACCTATCAATTTTTTTTTTAATTTTTAAAATTGGAAAAAAGGCAAGTTTGAACTTATTTTGTTACATATGAATCAAATAATTTTATTGTTAAGGGAAAATCACAATATATATATATATCACACTAAAGCAAACACCTACACTTAAAAAATTCCATACACATTTAAATTTCATTCTCAACACTTTTATCTTAAACACTATTTTTCCTCATAATTTCAATGTAATTTTTTTTTCTTCACATTAAAGTAATTCCCTTTTCTAAATTTTTAAAAACTTTTGATTATTTTCATATTTTTTATCTTAACACAGTACTGGGCTAAAATTTCAAAAATAAGCCAAGACCATTCCAACTCTTAACCAACGATTGGAGATTAAGTAGATTTCAAATTTATCACATTTATATTTTTAAAAAATTCCTCCTTCCTCTCTTCATTTTTCCAATTCTAGCTATTTTTTAATCAACTTATTTCTTTATTGACTGGTCTATTTCATATATTTATTGTTTAATTTATATTTTATTTGTTTTGGATAGTTTTGAATGAGATAAATCTGCCACTAAAAAGCTGTTAAATGCAATACATCGACACAGAAAAATAAGCAATAGTTATATTAAACAAATACTGATTTCGGATGAATTTTAAGTAAAAAAAATCCGAGGAATAATTGAAAAAGAGTATTCATTTTAAATCTGTTGACACTCTTCACCGTTGAAAATCTATGTATTGAGAACAAAATTGCGTAAAAATATAAAAAAATAATGTCCATTATTGAAGATCATTGTGATGTGAATGTGTTGTGTAATTTCTCTCTTTTATTAGTTTCTTTTCTGTATTGCCAAAATAATAATTCAAAATTTTGATTTACCGGTCATTTTTCATTCGTGAAATTCGTTAATCCTTTTGGAAAATCTATTTTACTTCTCAAATCTAAACTAGAACATGGATTTGAATGCAATAAAGATGCATCCAAAAGAGCAAAATGTAATAAAGGTTTCTCTGAACAGTTACATTTTGCCTTGGGCTTTTAAAAATATTTATATGTTTACTTTAATCACTCAATGCTTGGTTATCAAATATTTAAAAAACATTAAAAGTATTTTTTGTAAATTAAAGAGTTAATGTAATACCACAGAAATCTTCATAACTTTTTGTTCTTTTAGATGCCTTTTATTTCATTCAAATCAATTTACCGTTAAAGATTTCAGAAGAAAAGTGTGGCCACGGTAGCCTAGTGATTGTGGCCAAGAGCTCTGGACGGCTAACAGCAGGTTCAAGTTCTGATACCACAGAAAACCCAACTAGTAGAGAAGCTGATGCATGCTAAATCTGTCATAGCTCAAAGTCCTCACGTTAGCGTGGTGTGGTAGTTTGCAGAGGGGTGGTTCACCGTGGTTCAAAATTACTAGGTCCGTCATCAATTATAATGCGGCGTAAGAAACACTTACTCATTCACGACAAAGTAGAATTTCGATTGGATTATCATTATTTGATGAATTTAAAATACTGGTATAACTCTCTCTTTTTTAAGGAATGTTAATAGGTTTTAGAAACTACTCCCATCAGTGGCACAAACAAGGAGGGGGGTCCTCTGGTCCAGACCTCTCCCAAAACCCTTGATTTTTTTCCCGTTTGATTATAATCCAATGTATATAGTACGTAAAATTTAATTAAGTATTGGTTATTAATTATTTTTATTAATTAATGTTAATTATTCATTCAATAATTAACTTTTTACTGTTTTTTGTTCTCGAAAATCGACCAAATTTAAAAGAATATGTTGGGCGGCGTATTAGGAGCATGATACGAGAATAGTGGATTTTCGACCTTGGACCCCACCCCCCTTGGAAATTCCTGCGTGCGCTTCCCATGATAGAAAAATTAGGGTATCCTCATAAGAAATATTTAAAAGTGCCTTTAGATTACGAAGGACGTGCTAAAAATCTCATTTAACACGGGGAACAAAAGACATAATTTTTTCTCCGACAATTATTATTTATGTACTCCTATAACGGGATAAGGAAATAAACTTATGGCCACGTTTATTGAGACATTTTTAAAATGGTCGAGTCCTCAATTTATATGAACTACGCCCAACGCCACCAACATTTCCTGCTAAATGTTATTGAATTTAACCTTATCGTCAGTTTTTCTCCGGGTGTATTTGATGCTCGTAAAGTATTGATAGGATCGGTGCATCGTTTACGGCTTATTAAATTATTCTTTAGTGCCTCGGCTATAAATAGCGGAAAGTAGCCATTTTCTCAGTTCTACATCGCTTCATTGAACTGCAAACAAGAGGATGAGTGCGCGTATAATCAGTTAGAATCGCTTGTTTTTAGGTCAGATTCTCTTTTTGTTGAAGGATAATTTCAGTAGCACTAATATTTCGCACAAAAGAATATTTATTGGCAATGCTCCAGAATTGAATTCAAAAGAAAAGCTGGATAACATAGAATTCTCTTTTTAGTGAAACGTATTACCTCTGTTTCGTGAATAAAACTCGGTTCGCGGATAGAAACATACGAATTTAAGAAACTTCGTTTTCATTCGAATGTACAGTATACGTTCATTAATATAAAATGCATAGAAATGTGACTGATTCGAAAATATTTAATTTTTGTAATACCGTTGGGGATTATACGGGGAATGACAAATAAAAGCCTAATTCGAATATGACATTTTTCAAAAATTTTAATTACTGTATATTCCGGCGTATTCCATGCATCCAGTAGAGCATACAGGAATTTTTCAAGGGGGAGGTCCGGGGTTGAAAGTTCACCATTCTTGTATCATGCTATTTTTGATTTTGTCGATTTTCAGGAAAAGAACACAGTAAAAAACTAATTATTGAATAAATAATTAGCGTTAATTAATAAAATTAATCATTAATAACAAATATTTAATTAAATTTTACGTATTATATACTTAGAATTATAACCAATCGGAAAAAATCAAGGACTTTGGGGGGGTACGGACCCCCAGGACCCCTTGTGTGCGCCACTGCGTGCATCTATACTTTAAACTGCATTTTTAAAGTTTTTCATATATTCGCCAAAGTTAGGTAGTTTGTACGAAAAAACTTGAAATGTATATGTGCAATACTCTCTTATCCTGTGAAATCTAAGAACAATGTGTGAGAAATAATAAAAGTATGGAATGAAATTAAACCTGACATAATGAAAAAGTCTTTTGAAAAAAAAGTAGTATATCTAAAATTTTAGATGATTATTTATTTATAGATCAGAGAACAGTGAAGTTGAAAATGAAATAGAATTCGATGATATGCATGAAAATGTAATGGAAGACGAATGCGACGAACTTTTCACACACATGTTATCCAATAGGAAAGTTTATAAGGTATGTCACTTCTTTCAAATAAGCATGATTTAAATACATGTAAGTATAATTTTTATGCTCGTCTTTTCTTATTTTTTAAGCTGTCACTCTTAAATCCTGCGCTTAACGTGCCTGTATTAAAGGTGCGTGTTATATTTCAGAATATTAGGTATTCGTTGTCCTGTTTCAAAAATGCAAAATGTTTCAAAAAGACAAGTTTTGATCAACGTTTTAAAATTCTTCACCAACACATTTAAGAAAATCTAGGAGGAAATTTAATTAGAGAAAGAAAACGATTAATCTAACTATCAAAAATTGAAAGACTTACAAACATTTAGTTTACTGAGGTTTAAAGATTAATTAATTCTGACCATTTAAAGAAAATTTTAAATCAGTGGCGCACACAAGGGGGTCCTGTACCCCTCCCATAGACCTTGATTTTTTTTCGATTGATTATAATCCTATGTATATAGTACGTAAAATGTAATTAAGTATCTGTTATTAATAATTAATTTTATTAATTAATGCTAATTAAGTATTCAATAATTATTTTTTTTACTGTTTTTTGTTCCCGAAAACCGACAAAATCAGAACAATATATTGGGCGGCATATTGGAGTTAGGTACGAGAAGGGTGGATTTTCGACCTTGGGCTTTCCCCACCCCCTTGAAAAACTCTTATCCACTGTTCCTAACTTTTGGAGGCTGTGTATAATATAAAAGTTTTAAACGAAGTTATGATAGCTTGATTTTCTAATGCAATCGAGGTAGTTTGATAACGCTAGCTCCATCACCAATTGATTTTAGGTTCGAGTCTCAACTAAAGTAAACGAATTCGAACTGAATACAATGAAGTTGCTACTCGTTCAATCCATTTAGATGACAAAAACTTCACTTAAAATTGAATAATGATCTATGATTTATTTATTGAATATTTTCTACTCTCTATATTTATGTTTTAATGAAAAGTTCATTTAATGTCGCCTATGTGCCTGTAAATGTGAACAACAGTCAGATGCTGAAATCGACACATGAACTAATCCAGTCTATTGAGGGATAATTCCTGAACCTCCTATCCACATCGGCTACAAGGCCGTTACTATGCCAACAGGACTACAACAGACCTTACAGACTGAGACTGAGGATGACCTTAACGACTGTAAGTTCGATTGCCTTGCTCATCGTCTTTACAATTCAGAATCATGAAGTCCGTTACCAATGTACTATTGTATATATTTAGTCCAGCATCAGTCACCCAGATGGTATAGTGGTTTGTGGGCCTTGGGTTCGAATCCCGAAGAAGACATAGATGTTTGAAAATATATACAGCCCGTGCGGCGTAAGGGCACTCTAAATATTCGTAGAACCGAAAGTACTTTCGAGAGGTTGATGATAGGGGCAGTGAGATAAGAGACCCCAGAACCCCCACCCCACCTCACCCCAAACAAGGTGTTTAACGCATTCAAAATGTACTGACACCTGCATAGTACTCAAAACTATGGCTAACGACAGACTTAATTTAGCCCAGTGCTTCTCAAAAACTTTCAATACTTGCGACCCAATATTCAATCACAATTTTCATCGCGGCCCCCTCCATACAATAACGATGTATTGAATTCGATAATACGATACTTTGGCGCTGAAGCTACAATACGACTTTAACCACTTCACCATCGTCGTATATAAACTTCTCGCTCAGCCAGTGCGCAAATTGCCCCGGATGTATATATACGTCTTTCCGAAATATGTTCACTAATATCCATAAAATTATTCCGAAGACTTTGGAATGCAATAAAATGATCTTAACATTGTTTGAGAAGGATTATTTCAGAAAATTTTCTTATGTTCCTGTCCTCTCCCCGTTTTGCATAAGTGCAAAACGGTGGCATTGGAAAGTGAATCACGTAACTTTTAATCTGCAGTTAAGGGATTAATTATAAACCGTACAAAAAAAAATGATTCAGATAAGTGTTAATTTTTGCATATAATTTTATATATAACCCCAACCGGTGCGTTCACTGGTAATTATTAAACTTGTTCTTAACTTAGTATTGTTAAGATAATTATAAAGTTCACACACATACATTGTGTAGTACTGATACATTGATAAATGTATTATATCAGTGTAAATGTTTTTTTTCCATTATGACAGAATGTATTTTGTTTGTTTTACTTTAAAAAAAAATTAATATTTTTTTTGAAATAATCTTTTATTTTCGACTTTTCAATATGCTCGCGCACCCCTAGGGGGGCCACAGATTGAGAAGCGCTGATTTAGCCCCCTTGCCATGATAGGTTTTGTGGGCCTCGATCTGACACCGTTGATAGGGTCGCATAAGTAGTAACAACAACAGTACTGCATCAATAACAAAATAGAAGGAAAAAAAACAGTTTTCTTTTAAAAAGACTTACTAAAATTATTTGTACTTTTTTTTCAATATTATATAATGACAAGATACTTCTTTGAAAAAAGTTTATCAATAAATCAATTTTATAACATGAAAAAAAAAACAACACTTTTACGTTTCTTCAAAACCATTAAAAACAACCCTTTGCAATTTTGCAGTAAGAAAGGAGAGATTGGTTTGAAACCAACAATCGCTGAAAGAATGGGGGATGGGGGGTAATGGATTAAAAAAACACCCCTGACACACGCCGCTTTTCAAAAGGAGTGATGACGATAAAATGGTAGATGAAATCGAAACGAGTCGTTCCCTGCCTATTCATCTGTTTATCTTGAGTCTATTGACGAAGTCATAGTGCAGCTCATGAATTAATGTTACCTTCGCCGCCGAAAAGCTTGCTGGGACGATAAGGGAAGTTGGCTTTCTTCCCTTTCCGGAAGCCTTATCTCCCCCCTCCCCATCTCCTCTGGACCGGTCAAGCGTACCGGACATATGAATCACTGGGAGTTGACCGTCAAGTGAGATAAGGGCGGTCCTTTTTATCGGTATGGAGGTCGACCAATAGAGAAGTGGAGGGAATTAAGAGAGATAGGGGTAATCTTTTTCCTTGGCCCGTCTTTTATTAGTTAGTGAGGGATAAGATTGGAAGCCGAGTATCTAATTGGGTGCCGATTGGAGGGAAGAGATGGAAGGTCTAGCGACGCTGCCATGTTTGGTCACCTTCACAAATTACATTTTCAAATTGATGGGTAAATTGTGTGTGGAACAAGAGATTTTTTCTTAATTCTAAAACAGGGGTATCCAACCCAAATGACTTAGCGGGCCACTTCAGAAAAACATTATAATCTCGCGGGCGCACATAAAAATATGTACCTTTATATCAGATTTGGAAACAAAAAACATTTATTGCAGTGAAAATTTAAAACAGAATGAATTATTATTATTGTTTTCAATATTTTTCATATATACAAGCATAATAATGTTTATAAAATATAATAATGCAATGATTAAATAATGTTTAAAACATTAGTAGCCATTTTCTTGAAAATTACGGTGTTTCTTTTGAATTGATATTTCGTTACTCATTGTTGAAATTTGATTTTGCTGTCATTCGCGCGAACGATTTAGTATGCATAGCCCTTATCTTAACCATCCTGAATATTTTTTGAACTTTAAAAAACATTTCTGATTGCCTCTTGCTTTTTGGACACTCCAAACAGAAAAGGAGGAGGAGAAATGAAAGTCGCACACACAGAGAATCATGTTCCATCCATAGTAAAGGATATGCATAATGCAATTCGGAATTTATTAAAAAAGTAATTTATTATAGTAAAATCAAATGTAACTGTTTGATAAAATACAAATCAATTTTAATCTAAAGGACATTTCTATTATCAAAAAGGATTTATTTTAAAACAAGAGCAGGTAACAGGTAAATACATTGTAGATTTATATATACATATATATATATATATAAATTTCGCCTCAAATAAATTTCAAAATGAAAAAACTTTAAAAACCTGATATTTAAAATTTTTTAAAAACGAGTCGGTGGGCCGCTTGTTGGACACCCCTGCTCTAAAAGATACCATGATATTTTAGAGTTTCTCATTGAGAAAAAGCAAATGGAGAATCAAAATGTTTGTTTGATTATGACTCAAGGGCTTAGCTACTGCCCTATCAATGATACTGGGCTCCCAAGCTACAGGGCCCCAACTTGCGCAAGCAAAAAATTACAAAATGTTATCAATAGTTTCATTAAAAGAGCTTGCATTTCCAAAAAGGGTCTCCTAGAAATTTGATACAGAGCCCGATCAGAACTATCTACGCCAATGTTATTACTGCTTTTGGAAATACTTTTCACTTATGTTAATTGTAGTAGTACATCTAGAACAAATTCTTGTAAGTTTTTTAGAAAGTACTTACATATTTAAATTTCTGCAGATTTTTTAATAAAATGTTTTAAAACTCTTCAAAGAAGAAAACTTTAAAAAAATTATGTTCTAAGTATATAGTACGTAAAATTTTTAACTAAGTATTTGTTATTAATGATTAATTTTATTAATTAATGCTAATTATTTATTCAATAATTAGTTTTTTACTGTGTTTTGTTCCCGAAAATCGACAAAATCAAAAGAAGCATGATACAAGAAGGGTGAACTTTCGACCCCGGACCCCCCCCTCCTTGAAAAATTCCTGTGTGAGCTACTGGTCCAGACCCATGGAATGCGTCGCTGTTCATAGTCTTAGTGGGGAGCTTCTTATTCCATTGATAACAAAGATGAACTAGTTTTCTCTACTGTCAACTTTTGAACAACCGACATAAAATTGTCCGAAAAAAGCGCAAGAGTTTCTCAGGTCAAGCCCAACCGCAAGAAGAGATTGTCCTAGCTTTGTTGATGTTCTTACCAAAGCTAAAATGAATCGGGAATCGAAGTCGTTTAAACTGGCATTGAATACCTGATGAAATGACAGGAAACTTCTGGATGAAAATATTTTTGTGACAGGGGTTTGTCTGTTAAAAATAGTAGTTTGATTAACGTTGGAGATAATCCTCTTAGTCTGGTTCCATTACACAGAGAAAATGGGATAAGGCTTTCCATAAAGGATTATTGAGAAACCAGTTTCCACATCCGAAATATGTGAAGTTATACCAGAACGTTCAAAAAAGATTAAAAAACTCATTCCGATATTTGACTGCCTACTTTAGGTTACAAAGAATAGCTTTTGCGAGATCGGTAATTTCTCCATTTGTTGTTGAAATTGAATCCACCTTATCTGACCCAATCGCTGATGATGTGATTGATGATAGCCAGCTGAACCACAAAAACTGGGTTGTTTATTACCATGGTTCAAGTAAGAAATGGAAGGGAAAAGGCAGGGGCCATTACCATCAGTTGTAATTATTTTACAAGGGAATGTATGATTCCAAAATTTCAACAGTACAAGTATTTCTGTCATTACTTAGCAAAAATTAATGAACACTTAAAATAATCCAAGCAATCAATACTTAATAACGCAAACCAAATATATGTTAATAGTATTCGTAAATATATATAAAGTAAACATAAATTAATGTTTTTCTTATAAACATATGAATATGTAGCCGCTGTAATTGAATTATTCATTTCAAATACAACGTTAAATAAAACAATCGAAACTTTTCAGGAATCAATAAAAACTGTATAATACAAAAGGTACATACGAATTTTCACGGACTTTCCTTTTTTAGCCTGAAGAAAGCGTTTAAAGTCTATAAACTATTTACATTTTTTTTTATGATTTATGCAGAGTAAATTTTTAAAAACCTTAAAAAAAACTGAATTTGATTAATTTTGTTTTAAAAAGAATATTTTAAATAAGTAAAAATGTTAAGTATTAATCATGATTTTAATCAAAATCAATAAAAATATCACTTAAATAATAACATTTTAATGCATAAAAACATTCTTTATCATTCTTATTTGGATTATATTCAATTCCTGCTGTTGGAAAGGAGAGAATGTGCTTGTATATTTTTAGCATATTTCAGGAGGTACTGTATTTACTTCAGGGTGACATCCTCTGTCCTCAGTAAACTTTCCCAATAAGTAAAGCTGATAGCCTGTGAACTCTTTCTTCATTTCTTTTCCTGCACACAGGCTTGCAAATGCTTTCTTGTGGACTCTCATTTTATTAGTTTCTTTTGGAATAAAAAATTGGAAGGCTTTTGCTTCTGATTAAATTCGTGGCAAATTTTTCGTTTTCGTTTCACTTGTTGATAGCTTTTCAATTAGTTGCTGAAAATATATATCTCTCTCCTCTTGAAAGGTGAGAAATTATTTATTCTTAATATTCAGAAATCCTTATCATCTTTCTTAAAAAGTTGCTTCTTACATATGTAATAAACGCCATAATATATATAATCATTATCATCAGCCTGCCTACGTTCAAATAGATGTCTCGAAAAGTTTATTTACAAAACTTATAGAATGTAAAGTAATTATATCTTATTAAAAGAGTGCATATTTAAAACCAAAAAAGATACTAAGACAAACTTGCCATTTTTCTTCTTTCCATGAATTTAAGAGCTACCTTTTTCTTTCGTGTTAATATATACCTATGGGTGTATGTATGAGCTTTGGAAATTGTAATAACTTTTCTTTTGTAAGTTGTCTGATTATGTCTCCTTTTCTTTTTCTTTACTTTTGGGGTGGCATTTTCTTTCTCTGTTTCACTTGAAGAAATTTTTATAAGGCAAATGAATCTCTCCACACAGTATAAGAAAATTTTTGAAAAAGTAACGAAAAGTCATCAGACTTTAACTTTCAATATTTTAACCAATCAAATCGCTGCAATCACAGTCATGGCTGCTACTCCTTTTGTATGCAAGAACCAATTAAACCACTAATTTATGTTACTTATGTAATAATGACGATAACAATTTTTCCAACAAGGATAAATTTAGTGTTTTGCATGATTTTATACCCAGATTGTGGGTGCAACTTTAAGTGCACATACAACAAAAAAAATATGTTTGGGAAAAACCTGACTTATGTGAGTATTTTATAAGTGACCGATGTAACTAAAAAAAAGAAAGAAATTGGAACATTAGCTTAAATCCAAAGCTATCTAAAACTGATAAAATAAAGCTAGCAGTCTCTTTTTATAAATACGCATACACATACAACCGCGCATATATAATGTCTTAAGCAAAAAAAAAAATTCTACTATATAATACCTAAGCAATTAGCATTCACTACTACAAACTTTACAATATGTTTAAAAGAAGTGCAGTTCGTAGAATAATCATAAACATAAATAAATATGAAGCAACCTTAGACTGAAATAGAAATTACAATAATTTTATCAAAACTGCAATCTAAAATGTATAACACAAGTCATAGTTTATATTAAACTACCGTATACAGATTCGAACAAAGTAAAGTATCTCAGAAAGCTCTTGAGCCTTGGCTGTATTTTAGTTGAAATTTGCGTCGAGCAGAAATCCAAAACCTTCACTGCAACAAAAAAATAAAAGGGCTGTATGAGTCTGGGGAGGGGGAGGATAAGGTGAATCTCTATATCAGTGATACTTAACCTGCGGCCCACCGGGCCTTTTTAAGTGGCCCAGTCATGTCCCATTTCTCTGAGAAATTCATTTATGAAAATTCGGTGGAAAATTCTTTGTTAAAAAATCAAATATATCAATTTTGCTTTTTTGCTGTAGATGTCATATGGGTTCGCATTGATATTTTTTTATGGTTAGTGATAATAGACAACAGTAGAGTAGCGACTATTTTATGAGTGGAACTAATTTTCAACTATCTTTCATATCTTGCCAGTAAGAAATATTCGAAGGAAATAGATTGTTTCAAAACGATTGGGAGATTGTTCAAGCATGGTTTAGTAGTTGTTTGATTAGTCACAAAAAAGTATTTAAAAAATACCAATAAGCATGAATCGTTCAATGACACTTTTCCTCGAAGATCTCTTTCAAAAGGTGATAAATAGGCTTTCTTGAATAATCTTTAAAACAGCAAAAAAGTGTTTTGTCAGTAGTAACGTCACAGACGTAACAAAGGCACCTTATGAAATTTGTTAAAAAATGTATAATAATATGAAACTTTTTACTGATGCAGAAATTGTGAAAAAGAGTGTTCTTAAATGCTTCCAATTTAGAAAAATTTAGTGACAAAAATAAAAAATAATAATTAAAAAAAAGCAAAATAGGAGTTGTAATATTTTGATCAATTTCCACATTTTAAATTTACTATGTTATCTTGGTCTTAAGGCCTTTTCTCCCCTCTTCATAAATCCTCATGTTGCGACCCGCGTGAAATAGCCATTATATATATGTGGCCCCCGTGAAGTAGCTAATATATGTATGTTGCCCGGCAGAGAAAAAGGTTGACTACCCCTGCTCTGAATGGTGTATCAATTCAACTGTTACAAACTTTAAATAATTTAAAAAAATCAAAAGAGGAGTTATAATATTTTGATCAACTTTCCATACTCTAAATTTTCAATGTTATTTACTCCCCCGAAACCTCATGTTGCGGCCTGCGTGAAATAGCTAACATATGTATGCAGCCCGCGTGAAATGGCTGACATATGTATGCGGCCCAACAGAAAAAAGGTTGAGTACCTCTGATCTAGGAGCATTCAATCTGTCCTGAAAGTTTGTAACCGCTGAACTGATACACACACTTTGTACATTCTTTTAAAATTCATACTATAACAATTAGGAAGACTATCCATTTCTTAAAAATTTATTACCATATTTCCAAATAGTTTTCATATGGTGTTATTGAATTTCCTCCACATTCTAAAATTCTACAATTACTCAAAATACTTTAACAACTTCATAATGCTTTTTTTCTATTTTGTAATAAAATGTCTCAGTACGTAAAATAACCTTTTGAAAAACAAATCAATTACCATTAAAAGCTATTACACGTCACTGTTATAAAACAAAGTATCGTTCGCAAACATTTTAAGGAGAAAATAGCAGCAAATGCAAACTAATTTGAGTCGAATAGATAAGTGAGAGAAAAATTAGCGCCACTTTCCTGCCCAAATATTGCTTTCTTTCAATAGCATCAGGTCACGGAAACTTCTGAGAGCTTGAGTTGGCAAACAAATTTCGGTTTTCTGGACGGTAATTTATTTGATGAATAAGCTTGTTATATGTCTTCCTCGATTATTTTGCGTGCAATTTCCCCGATGCTCAAGATAAACACACGCAATTAACTCGATGAAGTAACGACGTTAGAGCAAACAAAATTACTTGTGACAGTTATTGAGTTGAAAATTTTTCACTCACTATGTAATCTACTATGTATATTTTTTCTAATAAAACGCGTGTTGTTTGCTTAACTGAAAAAAATTGGGATAAAATTTGTATACCCCTGTTTTCCTATGCCCTTTCCCTAACCATTAACTTAAGTACTCAGTTTCTAAATTTATATTTAATATGTGTAAATACATATACACAAACATATATAAAAATAGAGAGGGTTAAGATAAGAAAATATATACATTTTCCTCTGAGAAAAAGATTTTGCATTTATTTTATTAATCTATCAAGTAGTATATAACAGGATTATTTGAACTGATAGTGACAATTCGAAGCGAAAATGTAAAAATTATTTTCAAACTTTTACACCATTGAAGAATATATAGAGAACATAAAATAATGCATTTTTACGTCTTTATAGCAAACTATTGCATTAAATACAGGTGCACTATGGAGTTGGGAATTTTAAGGGGAAAAACCTTTAATCTTTTAATACTTTTAGTCGAGATAATTCTTATTCCTTATTTATTTCTATCCTTATTTCAATACTTGATGTTTTCTTTTAGAATATATATGTATAAGTGTGTATCAGTAGTGCACACAGGAATTTTTCAAGGGGGAGGTCCGGGGTTGAAAGTTCACCATTCTTGTATCATGCTATTTTTGATTTTGCCGATTTTCAGGAATAAAACATAGTAAAAAACTAATTATTGAATAAATAATTAGCATTAATTAATAAAATTAATCATTAATAACAAATATTTAATTAAATTTTACGTATTATATACTTAGAATTATAACCAATCGGAAAAAAAGTCAAGGGTTTGGGCCCGGGACCAGGACACCCCCTTGTGTGCGCCACTGGTGTATATATATATATATATATAAGTACTTCCTCTATAAGTAAATCGCTGGAAAAAATTAGTAATTTCTAAATTGATAGATTCAGAAAGAAATATTTATTTTAAGACCTTATCTTTTATTGGGATTATGCTAATAATCCATCAAATTATATATAACATGATTACTTGAACTGAAGAAGACTGCTTGAAGAAGCAATATAAAAATTACTTTAAAATTTAATTTCTGTGAAAAATGCTATATAATCCTATCGTGATTATATTCTGTTATCGATAGACCACATAAATCGATTAACAGAAAAGATGAATACTTATAGATAACATTTTCAAACTTGTCAGTTGAACTATTGAACAAAATAACTTATTCAGAATACATCTCATAATCCCTGCATTGAAAGATGATTTAAAATAATCCACGTACAAATTTATTTCACATTTGACAGAACTGAAATATATTTTAATCCGTACTTATGTTATCTAGATGTCGTATTAAGCTTGAGAAGTCATGTCATTAACGACTTGCTCTGCAATGTAAAAAACCAATTCCAGATTCCTCAAAAAATTCATTCTCAATAAAAATGGGTTGTGGGTCCCTAAATAGAGTCTCAAAACTCCTTAGAAGGCTACTTTTTATATTGGATAGGTTTTTATGTCACATTAAAGCAATGGTCTTCAGTCTTTGTCGACTCATGGAACCCTCAAAACTATAAGGTGTTTCCAGGAAGCCCCCAAAAAAAAAAATTCCTTAGAATAATATAATTTAAAATAAACTAAACTCAGTTGCGCTACAGCCCATGAGGGCTAAGGCCTACTGTGCCCATCTCAGTATACGAGACCTTTGGTCGCTGAAATGCATGAGCGAATGTCCCGATCAGGTGGTCAGTCCGAAGCGAAACCCCTTGGGAACTCATTTATCGACCTTTAGGGATGATAGGCTAAATCGACCTTGCCCAGCCAACACCTTTCTGAGGTGTAAATCAAAATATTATAGGTACTTTAAGTAAAGACAGTTGAAAAAATACTATATATTTCTCACTAAAATTTTTAACATAATATATTCATGTTTAATGATTAGTTCGTGCTCCACTTGTCATCCATCACTGCATTATGCTTAATAAGAGATATGCATTTCTTTTTGTAAAAAAAACTGTCGCAGCTATAGTCTATTGAAGTTAGTTGCAATTGTATCTCTCATATTCTGCGTTAATTTGCTTCTATATATATATATATATATATATATATATATATATATATATATATATATATATATATATATATATATATGAATATATATATATATGCCCCATACGTTGAAAAATATTTTTCAATTAAATAATGTATTTTTCAGAATGACATTAAGATATACAACTACGTTCGGAACCTTGATTTTGCAAAAGCGTATAAATGGATAATATTTATAATATTTTTAGTGTCACTTAGATTAGAAAACTTATATAAAATTGTTTTAGGAATATTATTGCAATAAAAAATTATTTAAGCACAATACTTTGACAAAAAAATTAACATAGAATTACCCATCTTCAGAACATTCTCCTTTCATGGAAAATTCTATTATAATAATATTTTGCCTGTACATAGCTCAGACCTCTGTACAGAGGCTGAACTAGAATTTTTGAAATATATAACTTAAAAGTGGATTTATCCATATTTTACGATAACAGAGGAGAAAATTTTTAAGAAAAAAACGCAGATAACTATTTTAATTGGTGGTAACTCTGAAAAAAATGTAAATTTTTCAAAAATCCTAGTTCAAACTCTCTGGAGAAGTCTTTACTTTACTTAAGCACAAAATATTATTATTATAGAAGCATTTTTTATAAAAGGAGAATGTTTTGAAAAAAGCCTGTTCTAAGTTAATTTTTTGACAAAATATTGTATTTAAATAAATTTTTTTTGTCATAATGTCCTTAAAACAATTTTATACATATATTCTAATCCATTTGACACAAAATATCATGAAAATTATCCATTTATGCGCTTTTTCAAAATCATGGTTCCAAACGTAGTCGGATACTTTAAAATGTTTATAGCTATGTGAGAGAAATTTTTGTGAATTCTGCAAACTTGCAGCCTAAAATTTAGTAGCATTTACTGCTTAAATTTAAACGTTAGCTTCGGATATTTTAATACTTCTATCAGTTGTTCCTTCTCCTTCATTGGCAAGCTCGTAAATATTATTTTAGGTTAGATGTTTTTTTAAGAAACGTTCTCTTGTAAGTAGTTTTTTAAGAAATGGAAAAAGCTGGTTTATTGTATAGTTTTTAACATTTCCATCTAAATCTGATTCATTCCATTCTATTTCACTTAATTTTGCAAAACATTGTACTATCATGTTTAATCCGATTTTGTGCAGAACCCAGAATCTCACACAAAAAAATACTCCCAATCTAGATAATATATTTAAAGGAAAAACATTTTTTGATATTTTTTTTTATTACTATATTATAGTAAAAGCTGCAGAAAATTACTTAAAAAAAGGCTGTCCGTCGTTGAATTCATTTTAAGTTTCTTCTTTTGGGACGTGAGACCCGCTTTGGTAAGCACAATTTTAGATAATTATGGTCATACAAATTCCATAACAATCGTGAATCTATTTTGCATTCATATTTATAGTTTTCTTTTCGAATTTTTATTTTGACTCGTGGAACCCCAATTAATATTAATTATTTATTCAATAATTAGATTTTACTATTTTTTGTTCCCAAAAATCGACAAAATCAAAAAGAGCATGATACAAGAATGGTGGACTTTCCACCCTGGACCCCCCCTTGGAAAACTTCTGTGTGCAAAAAAAAGCTACAAACGACTTCAACCTCTTAAGTGCCACCGACGTACCGTAAAATCCGGTGTATAACGCGCACCCATACTTTCAAGCTGAATTTTTTAATTTTTAGGTATATTCGCCGTATAACGCGCACCCCTATTTTTCGAAGAAATCTGGAATATTAGTATACATTGCTCTTATGTTTTGAAGTCATTTATTCGATGTATTATCACCAGACTTTTGAAAAAATAGTATACTTCTATAACTACAACTCTTTTAGTTCATAAGGCAAGTCATTACTTTTATATAAGTAGTATATTTCGATACATGTAGAAGCAAAAAAAAAATTATGCTCATCTCTTTTATTATTTTTAATGCTATCGTTTTTATACCCGGCGTATAACACGCACCCTTAAGTTTCAATCTTATTTTTGTGTTAAAAGTGCGCGTTATACGCCGGATTTTACGGTATATAAATGTCTCGCTCAACCAAAATGGTAATTGCCCTGGACGTATATATACGTCTTTTCGAAGTACGATCTTTTCTGTGCACTGCTATCCATAAAATTATTTCGATGGCTTTGGAATGCAATAAATGGACCTTGGCGGTGTTTGCAAAGCATTTACTTATTTCATAGGATTTGCTTATTTATTCCTTTTCCCCCAATATATCACATAGCCACCCATCCGGTATAGTGGTTAACAGTAGCGCACACAGGAATTCTTCAAGGGGGTCCGGGGTCGAAAGTTCACCATTCTTATATCATGCTCCTTTTGATTTTGTCGATTTTCGGGAACAAAACACAGTAAAAAACTAATTATTGAATAAATAATTAGCATTAATTAATAAAATTAATCATTAATAACAAATAATTAATTTAATTTTACGTACTATATATTTAGAATTATAATCAATCGGAAAGAAATCAAGGGCTTGGGGGTCCGTACCCCCAGGACCCCACCCCCCCTTGTGTGCGCCACTGTGTTGTAATCCTTCTATTTTAAGTGATGTGTGCTTCACGCTTACTTCTATGTAAGCCCCCGTGTGATACTTTGTGATGCACGGGGCTATAAATGTTCTCAATAATATATATATATATATATATATATCACTTATGCATGCCTACGTGGAAAACGGTGACATTGAGGAATGATTTGCATAACTTTTACAGGCAGTTAAGGGATTAATTATAAACCGCGCAAATTATCAAGATAGGATAGATATTAATTTTTGGATACAATTTTTTGTGTGACAAGCCCATGGGGTCACTCGTAGTTTTTAATCTTGTTCTTAACTTAGTATCACTAAATTAATTATAAAATACATGGTGCTGTACAGATACATTTATAAGTATATTATATCAGTGTAAATATTCAATTTTATTTTTATTATATCAGAATGTGTTTTGTTTGTTTACTCTTTCCATAAATTAATAATTTTCTTAAATAATCGTTTGTTTTCAACTTTTCTGTATGCTCGCGCCCCCATCGTAGACTTATCACGCCCCCCTAGGGTGGCGCGTCCCACAGTTTGAGAAACGCTGATTTAACCCTCTGGCCGTAACATCAATTTTTTTATCGCACTGAGAAGCATCCGTCTAACAGACGAGTACGTAAATTTTTTTTTAATTTTATTACCTTGAGTACTGTTGAGAACTGGAATTAGGTTTTATTGTAATACATTTTAGTGGCAGATCAAAGAGAGCTTAGACCAATCAATATAAAGTATTACTAGAACTATAAGTATGTCTTAGTACTTAGTCAACACAACATTACATTCTACAAAATAGTGTATTATAAACGCGCACTAAGTACCAGATTATCTTATGCAGAAGAAAAAAAATGACATTTTAAATGAAAAAAAGGCTTAACGTTCTTATACTTTATATAGTTAATGATATGTTGGGGATTAAAGTCTAATACACATTCAAAAGACTTCATTCTTGTTTTCAGAATCCCTACACACCTGAAGCAGTAGCGGATTTTCAAAACCATTAACAATTGATATCCCTATTTCATTATTCAAGAATGGATATTACTAATCGGATTACAAACTGGATTACAAATCGCTTTCCTTTCAAAAGTACTTTAAGGGAGTTGGAAACCTCTCTCTGTGTATATACCGACAATGTTAATTTGGCTGTTTTCGATGTACCTTTTCTCAAAATGTTATATGTACATGCTTGACATTTTTCGTACAATTAAAGTACACCTTTCTTATTATACTGAAATGAGCTTTTAGCTAATTTTGAATTTTTTCATAATTTATAAAATATTTCATCAAACATAGTAAAATTTGACCCATTTTTCACACAAAGAATTTTTTAAACAAATGAATTTTTGAGTTTTTTACAAGAAGCTCATTTTAGTATATATTAGCCATAATTATAAATATATCATAAAAAAATTACATATCAGTTAATAGTAGTTTTTCAGAACAGGTACACAGAGCATCAAAGTTTACATTTTTAGATAAATTGATTTTAGCCTTCTAATCTGAGTGAGACTAGTAGTGAGACTTCTAATCTAGGAAATAAAAAAATAAAAGGCTCAATTTACAATAAAAGATAAATGTTGTTACTAATGCCACCTGATCGGCAAAGGCCAGATCAAGACCCACGAAATTCATCATGGTAAAGGGCTAAGTGACGCCTGTCGTTAGCCGTAGCTTTGAGCACCCTACGAGTGACAGAACGATTTAGCTCGGTTTCACCCCAATTTTGAGGGAGAACACCCTGGGGGTCAGGGGCCTCCCACCTCTCTTCCCCTTCCACCAACCTCACGAGAGGACTTGCGACTAGACGGCTATTTCAAGTACCCCCATGCCGCGAGGGCACTATACATTTACAAACATCCATGTCTTCTCCAAGATTCGAACCCGGTCCCAACGGCACAACAGTCAGCGTAGCTAACCACTATACCGGATGGGCGACCAAGATAAATGTTTTGGTTTATATCAGACGTTCAACTTTTAAGCAAAACGAAACTACTTTGTTTACATTTTTCGCCATTCAAATGGGCGGGGCCCAGTTTCAACGATTATTTAAAAATAGGTTTTAAGGACTTCTAATTACCCTAAAGGTTAAAGTAAGGTATTTTTAGAAAGATTAAAATCTATACAATTTGAAAATGTAAAAATCGCAAATTGTCAAAAAAAAAAAATTAGAAATTAGATTTTAGCTTTCCAACACCCCTTAATAATATCTTTTAACAAATTTTATTGAATAACTTAAGATCCGAGACTGTGTTGAAAAATGCATTCATCAATGACAGTATGGGGTTTTGTAAGTTTGTCTACGGGATGTGTTCCCCTTTTTCAACATTTTGTTAAAAGTTCTGAGAAACAGGTTTGAACAAAAGCATGTATCGTACCATGTATCAATAGCTTTATATAACACCTTTTTTTTCCTTTGTCACGCAAATATAAATGGAAGATACATGGGTAAGAGCACTAAGAGAAGAAACATACTAGTTATGTACTTTGAATCAGATGAGTACTAAATAAAAAAGATGCCTATAATTTAATAATGCTTTTTGATTAAAAAGCTAAAATAGCATCCAAACTATACCTTGTAAGTAGGGATTGCAATATCAGGCCAAAAGTTCAATACCGGGGGTATTCGGTATTTTTTAGATCTTAATACCAAGATACCGGTTTTAATACCGGTAATAGAAGTTTTAGGAAAAGAAAGAAAATACAGGTGTTTCTTTGTTTTATTTACCAGTTTTATTAGAGAGTGTTAATTTGTAATTTTTAAATTATAACAGAGTATATAAGAATCACAAAAAAGTAAAGGAACATCTAATTTATTTAAATTACAAAAAAAGTGTTAATAACATTATTCAGTCTGTGGTGCTATTACAAATTTTTGAAATGTTATCTTAAAAAACATAATGCATTAATTGTACTGTCATTAAGCCTGGAACATAATTATGTGCAAAAATTACCGGCTGTCGAAAACATTCTTTCGGCATCTACGCTAGTTGGTGGTATTGTTAACAATACTCTATATACTTTTTCTAGGTATTTATCTCTAAATCTCTCATCTTCAAATATATCGATTTCTCGTCGAATGGTTTTGGATGTAGCTGGTTTCTGTATTATATTTTGTTTTATTGAAATTTTTTTAGTTATCGCTAATTCTAATTTCTGTTCAAGAAACATTTCCTTTTCATTATCGACATTAGTGTCATCTTCATCTTCGATAACTGTACCGAATTCTTCTGAATGAGGATAAGGTTTGTGGGTAAAAAATCTGAAGAAAACTTACTATAAACTTGATCAAATTTGAATTGGTTATAGTCTCTTTTTTCTTTTCCATTTTCATTTGTAAAATCATGATGATACGTAAATACAAGTATGATATGCAAATAGAATGTAACAAATTCCTCAATTTAAAAAAAATATCGAAATATCACGCACTTTTTCTTTAACTACAACCTTGTTTTCACATATAAGAATGTCAGACTACGAAACCTGCGCGCATGTAGTACCGCTCTCAGCTGTAATAGAAGAGTTTTGACCCGCCTCTTTGCATAATTCACACATTTTATCACTTCTCACAATTGTACGATGCAACTTGATATTCACAGTCTGATTAATTTCACCCGTTAGAAAACATAAAAACAAAAACGTGTATACTATTTTGCTAGGTTGGTGATCCCTGAACATATAGTGGGGACAATTTAAAAAAAAAATCTGGTAAATACCGAAAAACCGGTATTTAAGCTTGTGAATACCGGTATTACAAAATTGTACAAATGGCTCAAAATACCGGTATTCGGTATCCCGGTATACCGGTATTGCAATCCCTACTTGTAAGAAAAAGTTCTAACATTTACCTCGTTAATGTTTTTTTATTATTTGCACATAAACTGCGAGTATATTCTCGAAATAAATATGGTTTACATTTTATACCTCATAAAAATTTTAATTTTACAGCTTCAATGACTGATTAGACTATTCAGTGGCTGACCTCATAGATATAACACTAACTTAGGAGTACTATTTACATTTTTTGAAATATTTATTTATTAAAATTTGCCTTATAATCAACAAAACTCAGTTTAATACTAGATTATTATAACGCTTCTCCACTTAAAACCCTATAAAGCTTACACTTATGTTACAGCAGCACGAATAATTTTTTAAAAATATAATTACATTAATTAAATAGTATAAATCTTTCATTTTAACTTCAATCTTCCTCGTCTTCACTAGATGGCGCCAAGGTAAAAATAAGTAAAAAGATATAATTAGTTTCTTCAGATATTTATCGGACTTTACTATTGTTTTGTGTTGTTAATTCCACCTGATGAGCGGTATCAGATCGAGACCCAATAAATTCATCGCCGCGAAGGGGCTAGTTTTTACACATGTCGTTATCCTCAGCTTTGAGCACCATACAGATGACAATACAATTTAGATTAGTTCCACTCACAATTTTGACGGAAAGCACCCTAGGGTGGTTAGGGGCCTCTTACATCCCTTCCCCCATCACCAACATCTCTAAGGAACTTGCGACTCGAAGAATATTTATTGCCCTATGTCGCACAGGCACTACACATTTGGAAACATCCATGCCTTTTCGAAATTCGAACCCAGCCTCTGCGGTACAGCAGTCAGCGTCACTAACCACTACACTGGACGGAATATATAGAACGATAAAACTGATGAAACAAAATTGGGAATAATTATTTTATTCAATTCCTACTATTAGCTCATACTCTCTATATATTTATTTATCTTGGTTGAATTTTCAATAGTTAATCAAATGCATTTTAAAGCACTCAAATGAGCTGAAATTTTATATTCATGATTATTTTGGATGAAAATACAGTAATTTAATTATAATTAATAAAAAATAATTGTTTAAAACGAATTATGCAAATAATTACAAATACAGCCACGTTTGGCATCATTTTTGGCGACTTGTGTCAAAACAAGAAAAGGTTTTTTTCTCACATTTTAAAGCGCTCATTTGAGCTGAAATTTTCTAAACACTATTGTTTGGGGGTAAAAACACGATAATTTAATTATAATTAGTTGAAATTAAGTGACTGAAACTAATTGTTTAAAGAATTACAGATACAGTCACGTTGGTTTCATTTTTAGCGACTTGGGTAAAACTTTAAAAGATTTTTTTTCTCACGTTTTAAAGCATTCAGTTGAACTAAAATTTTATATACACGATTGTTTTGGATGCCAATACGATACTTTAGGGATAATTAATAAAAATTAATTACCACTTAATGTTGCGATTTGTCATATGTATGTACATATTTATATTAATTGTAACTATTTAATTAAAAGTAGCTAAAATAAAATTTTCTTTGTTGATCTAAGTAGGAATTGACTTAATTTTTTTTATATTACTTGTTTTATAGTTATATATCTGTATATGCATATATATGTGTGTGTGCATGTGCTAATTGCTGAAAAAATTTTAAAAATATTTTCTAAAAATTTAATTTTTTCTCAATAAATATTGTTAGTATCGAATATCGTACATTTTCATGACATTTGATGAGTTATCAGCAAAATAGATCTGTCTTCCTTTTCCTTTTTTTTATAAAAATCTATATCTACATTGTATACTGGCTCAAAACCGAAGTAAACCTTCAAACCAACATAATACAACTTTACCCTTCATCAAAAGTTTAAATTTGCTATCTCGTCCATACTCCAGCAACTGAACATTCAACTGGAATGTTCCATAATATTTACCCATCCTGCTACAGTAGCTTCCTTGCCAATTGGTAGCCCACACATCACGGTATAAGTCCATTACGCAATGTAAATACAATGTAAAACTCGTCCCGCGGTGAAGAAAGCAATGAGGGATGACCAGTAAGTTCAAACAAATAATTTGCTTAATAGCTGACCACTCTGGTCGATGGTCATCGCATGGCAAATGATAGGTCCGTCTATCACGCGATGGAACGATCTGCCCGAAAAACTTAGTGTGAGATAGACAAATTTGAACATAGACAGGGAGGGGTAGTAATTGAGAGCACATTAATTCGAATTGAGCGAGTCCAGTAAATAATATTAGCTTTATCGATTGCTCCGTTACACGTTACAGGTCGTTGCAAGGATATTAAGCATCTTTGTTTCGAAAACATAAGTCAATTGTGGATAGTAGTTTATGTTTTAACAGTCTGCATTACAGAGGGAAATTTTTAAAAAAAAAAAGAATTCAAATCAAATTTTATTTAATTTTTTCTTCCATTTAATTTTAAAAGATGAAGTCTGCTTTTTTATTTGGTTTCGCATACATAACTGCAAAGAAATAATGCATTGATAAAATTTACGCTCACACATATATACATAGGAGAAAAGCGACTCACTCATCACGAAATCTCCGGAGCTATTATAACTGCAAACTTGAAATTTGGTAGGTATACTTCTTTTGTTACGTAGGGATCAGCTAATTACTGGTTTTGCCAAAATCGATTTAAAGGAGAGGGTAGGGATTTTATAGGCAAAAACTCCGGTTTTAGAATTATTAGTATTACATACTTAAAATTCGACAAGCATGTTTACTTTATTGAGTAGAGATCCCCTAAAGCTGATTTTTTCTTTTCTTTTTGGAAATCTACTCCAAAGGGCAAGGTTGGCTTTACAAGAGCGTTATAAATAAAAATTTCTCCTTTTCAAATTATCTGACTCGTGGACTTGAAATTTGGTGGTCATTTCTCTTTTGTTAAGTAGAGATCATCTAAGAACGTGACAGGGGGGGGGAGGTACAAGGGCGTAAAATATTTTTAAAATTCCCGTTTTGAGCCTATTAGATCTACATTCTTGAAACTTGGCAGACACGTATATTTCGTTGAGAAAAGATCCTCTAAAGATGGGGTTTGAGAAAATCGACTTTTAAAGGGGGTTGCAAGGCGTTACAAACAAAATTTTCCCTTTTTAAACTGTCCGACTTATATAAATTTGAAAGTGGACAGCCGTTTCTTTTTGTTGAGTAAAGATCAGCTAAGGACAGGATTATGGAAATCGACACTCGAGAGGAATTACAGATGTATTATTATTTTAAATTTCTCGTTTTTGAACTATTGCGCTTTCAATGTTGAAATTTCGTTGCTAAGTTTTTGTTATTGTTGTTGAATAAAAATCCGCTAAGAACGGGCTTTGCATAGATCATCTCCCCCATGGAGGCATAAAAGATAATATTTATACATTAGGTTTAGATAATATGTATATACTGTAAATCTCTTTCTGTTAAATACAGAATATATTTGAAATATTTCAAAATATTTTACAATTCAGAATATGTTTTAAACATTTTAAAATATCTTACAATTCAGAATATGTTTCAAATATTTCAAAATATCTTACAATTCAGAATATGTTTGATATATTTAAAAATATGTTACCATTCAGAATATGTTTGAAATGCTCTTCTGTTGTATGATATAATTAGTTTCCCTTTTCAGAACTTCTTCATTAAATATGCATAGTCGTAAGAAAATATTTAAAAGAGGGATATTGAACACATAGGTCGGAAATTTTGAAAGATTTCCTCGCCAGTCATAAAATTCTTGACATTTTTGAAACCTTGTACAGCTTTAAAAACATGGACTATCCACGCTAATCCTGGATGTACGGTAAACCTAGATATAATAAGTCTCCATGATACTGATTCATGCGTATGATATCCTAATTCAATGTTATTAATATGAGTAATAACATATTTTTCCTTTAAACAATACATACTGATAACAGTTACGGAATGAATTTACAACTTAGACAAGTCTATGATATTGAAAATTTATCCTTAAACGATAATATTAAAATTTTTATTGTGTGATACATATCAATAACACAAAATATGGAAAAAGAACCCAAAATGAAAGAATCAAACTATATATTCTATATATTAAATTATTTGGTTGGAATTACGGTATTTTTAAATGGAATTAGAGACAGTGTTTCTCAAACTGTACGACGCGCCCCCCTAGGGGGACGTGATAACTCTACGATGGAGATGCGAGCATACTGAAAAGTCAAAAACAAAGGATAATTTAAAAAATTATTAATTTATTGAAAGTGAACAAACAAAATACATTCCGGCATAATAAAAAAATAAAATACACTTATAAATGTATCAGTGCTGCACAATGTATTTATAACTAATTTAACAATACCACAAGTTAAGAACAAATTTAATAATTACCAGTGACTCCATGGTCTTGTCATTTACAAAATTAAATACAAAAACTAACTCTAATCTTAGTAATTTGTACGGTTTATAATTAAAACTGCCGATTCAAAGTTACGCGATTCGCTCTCTAATGCCTCTGTCATCCACGTATGAGTACGTATGTGATGTATTAGGGAGGAGGGATGGAAGAAAAGAAATAAATAAGTAAATCCTTCGTAAACGCTGTCAAGGTCCTTTTATTGCATTCCAAAGCCTTCGGAATAATTTTATGGATTACAATGCTCAGAAAAGATCGTACTTCGGAAAGACGTATATATACGTCAGGAGCAATTAACACTTTGGCTGAGTGAGACGTTTATTTACGCCGGGGTCTCTTAAGAGGTTAAAGTCGTATTGTAGCTTTAGCGTCAAAGTGTAGCATTATTGAATTCAACACATTGCTGTTGTATAAAGAGGGGAGGGGGCGCAATGAAAACTGTGATTGAATATTGGATCGCAAATATAGAAAGTTTGAGAAGCACTGAAATAAGGAGATATCATAAAGTTGTTGAATGGATTGATGAGGCTTGATACTTAAAATCTCCATTTTATTGCAGTACGTAGAAAAAACACTCACGAACATAAAACACAAAGCAAGACAATAACACGCGCGGCTTACGTGACGTCCAGAAGAAGTAGCTTTTGTGTTTGCCAGAAATCTCGTATATTTATACCAATGGAAAACCGGAAGCTATTTACATCATATGATTTCCGGTAAAGGTTCTTCTGATTGGTCCCGATACTCGGGTGATGTTAGATTACATAATTCATAGTTTAAAAGCGCTGAACTTATAGTTTTGGAGAGATAAGGTTATGGTTATGTCCTATTAGGTGGACAAACAAAAAATTGAATATTACGCGAAGTTCTGATGGGCTCAGGACCAACATAACGTGAATTATTACATATATACAGTTGAACCACACGATTTAATGGATCCCTATTTAACGAATTTTTCCTTTTTCCCGATTAAAATGGAGGCAAAAATGCCAATTTAACGAATAATAAACCCCTAACTATTTCAACGACTGAATAAAGGGGGTATTAGTTTGGATTAGAAAAAATTGGATGTCTTTTCAAATGACATTATTTTTGCCCAGAATCGAAAAAAGACTTTTCTTGTAAGTTACAAACTTCGACAGCCATTATTAGATTTTATAGGTGTAGTGACTCATGAGTGCAACTTACCGCGTGAGTTATGATACGACCGGTAATTCCTTTATCTCATCCCACTGCTCAACGCAAGGGAGGTTTATTATTCGTCTTCAGAAAAATGAGGTTTATTATACGTAAGGTTTCACAGATTATTTTGTATTGTGAACTTTGTTAAGCATGGCAACTAGTCGGAAACAAATGTACGACCATTTTTATGTAGAAATGGATAATGAAACTCCCATCAGAACTGTTAGATTTTCTAATTCTTTACAATGTTTGGAAACTGTGAAAACATACCTCATGCAGTAGGATGTAAAGAACACAATATTTTCTACTCTGTATAAGTCAAGAATCAAAAACATTGTCAAATATCTATTAGTCAATATTTTAAAATTTCCAATTAACTGATGCCTATAATTTGGTAATAGTATTTTTAGCTGCTGAATAAAAAGAGTGTAGTTTCTAGCTATAAATATTTTTTGCGTAGTTACTTATTATAAAATTTTCAAAAGATAAGTGCAAAAAAAAATAGTATTTTTTTGGACCCCAATATTACGAATAACCCCAATTTAACGAGTAAAATGTTCAGTCTCGATGAATTCGTTAAATCAGGGTTCGATTGTATATAAATATATATGATTTAAAACGTAAATTACGTTTTGCAGTATAGAGAGAGATTCAGAAGATTAAATTACCGAAATTAAAATAATTTTTGTGTAATAGTCTTACAGGCGTAGTAAACTTTTTAAAAATCGATTGTAATCATTTTGATGATCTTTGAATTTTAAAGTATATTTTCTTTTTAAATTTCAGCTTTGTTTTTGAGGGATAATTAGTTTTAATATTATTTAGCTTGAAAATATGGTATTTCATGTGGCTAAAAGGAATTTATTTTTTAACGAAGTAAATTCCAGAGGAAAAAATATGCCGTTTAATATTGCATTTTTTGAATGAGTGAGTGAGTGAATACTCACGTCGCACTGCTCAGCTACTCGAGGGCTTTTGACGACGGACCTCGTAATTTTCAACCATGGTCAAGTGATGAGGACGACACCTGAGCTGTTTTATTTTTTTAATAAAATGCAAGATTTTTACTAAAATGCGAGAAAGATCTTGAAATATAATTCAAGAGAAAATATTTTGCGCATATTTTCGTAAACCATAAAACATTTTAAACCCATTCATCCGGTATAGTGGTTAGCGACGCTGACTACGGTACCGTATGGCCTGGGTTTGAATCCCGGAGAAAGTCCGAATGTTTGTAAATGTATAGTGCCTTCGCAGCATGGAGATACCCTAAATAGCCGTCGAACTGCAAGTCCTCTCGTGAGGTTGATGGAAGGGAAAAGAGGTGAGAGATCACTGGCCAGCTCAGGGTGTTCTTCCTCAAAATTGGGGTGGAACCGAGCAAAATCGTACTGTCACCTGCATTGTGCTCAAAGCTAAGGCTAACGACAGGCGTAAAAATCTAGCCCTTCGCCGCGATGAATTTTGTCGCCTGCTATAGCAAAAATATATTATAGATAATATAACAGTAAAATCTTGTGTGTGGACTACATATTTTATGAATATTAAAAAGAAAAACTGGGATTAAAAAAAAGTAATGAACAAACGTTTATGCAGTTTTTATTTATATAATTGATAACATTAAAATTAATCCAGTGGTTCTCAAATTTTCAATGTTTGCGACCCAAATTTCAATTATAGTTTCATGCCCCCGTCCATACAATAGCAATATATTGAATTCAATAATAACATACTTTGGTGCTAAAACTACAATACGATTTTAATTATAAACTGTATAAATTATCAAGATAAGTACTATAGATGTTGCATATAATTTTGTACAAACCCATGGGATTAGTAGCATTTATTAAACTTGTTCTTAACTTAATGTTGTTTAATTATCAAATACATTATGCAGTACCAGTGGCGCACACAAGGGGGGGAGGGTCCTGTGGGTCCGTACCCCCCCCCAAAGCCCTTGATTTTTTCCCGATTGGTTATAATTCTAAGTATATAATACGTAAAATTTAATTAAATATTTGTTATTAATGATTAATTTTATTAATTAATGCTAATTATTTATTCAATAATTAGTTTTTTACTGTGTTTTGTTCCTGAAAATCGACAAGATCAAAAATAAGCATGATACAAGAATGGTGAATTTTCAACCCCGGACCCCCTTGAAAATTCCTGTGTGCACTACTGATACATGAATAAGTATATTATATCATTGTAAATGTGTATTTTTTTATTATCTTAGAATGTATTTTATCTTGATTCCTTTCAGTAAATTAATAATTTTTTAATGTTTATTTTCGACTTTTCGATATTCTCGTGCCCCTCTGGTTGGATTATTACGCCCCAGGGGCCATAGTTTGAGAAACGCTGAATTAATCAGTTAATTGAATTTTTTTTTCCTATGCTCAATAATGATATACTTCGGTGCTTACATTTTAGGGTGGATCGCGTTTACTGAGAGATAAAAAAAGTTATTGTTAATTGGAACCTATCTGTGCCGAAAAGATGTTCTATAGAAAGGAGATTAGCAGAAAAATAATTAAAAAATAATAATTTCCAAATTTAATATAGCCCAAAGAAGTTGAATTTCCGCCAACAAAACGGAAATATTTAATTTTGATTAGTTGATTACTCAAAATCATTATTTTTCTACAGTATAAATAAATAAAAAGTGATGATTACTCATTCGGAAACGATCAGATTGGAGTACGATCCAAGCTGATTTCCGTGTTCCACTTTGTTGTGCTCTATCACTTTGACAGTAGATTATTATTTTATTTTTAACTCTAAAGAACCTGTTAAATCAAGGTTCTCAACGTGAGGGGTTTGATGCTTTCAGGGGGGCAGTAAAAGACCCAGAGAAAATTAGGGGGCGTTGAGATGGCATGAAGGGGCTTCGGCAGATTAACCAAATTTTAGTCTAAAAAAACACGTGCTATTAATATACTAACAAAGGTAAACTTTAATACTGGATACCTTATGTTGAAAATAATTTCTATCACGTGAACGAAATTTCACATATTTCGGTAGTTGGAGAAGTGGATAAAAAAACTTAAAAGATTACATTACATTTGGACCTACATTAAATTGAATCATACAGTAAATTTTAATTTCTGTATTGTACGTTTTGTCTTTGTCTGTGAGCAGTAGGAAAAATGTTTCGTCCACTGCATTTTATTAAGAAATATAATTAAATATATAAACCAGGAATTAACGTGTGATTCTTTAAAGGCTGAAAATGTCAATTTTTTTATTATTTTGAAAGCAATAGTTTATTGTGAATTACTTCATACTATCAAAACCGTCTGTTTAACAGATAAGACATTAATTAAATTTAATTATTCTAATGAAATCGTATAGTAATAAAAGAAATCACATTCTCAGAAATTAGGCCATCCCAGGTGGGATTCGATTCCTCGATCTTTGTATTAGAAGTCCAACGCGCTACGAACGACTTTCCTTTCAATAAATGGTGTTTGATTATTGTTTGTTTGTTAAAATTTATTCATTAATTAAGTTTAATTAATGAATTAATATTTGAAAAAACTGTATTATACCATCAAGTGTCATCCACTACAATTTAAAAAAAATGTATTTGAACTTGAATGGCTGAGTAGAAAGTATTTTATTAACGATTGAAAAACAATATATATATTAATTTTTATTTCCATTCTTTTGTTAAGTGCTACATTTCAGCCATTCTTTTGATTTAAATCTGTATTAGGGTATAGAATCTGGCAACAAATTAATGTTTGCACTCAGATTTAGCGCGGGTTTTTCATTTGTAAGTGCAATTTTTAGGTAAGTTACCTCTATCTTGTAATGGATTTAGATATTCCTATCCATTATTTCCTATTGGTTTTTGCTCAGTGTTATTTACAAAAAAAGGAGGAAGGTTGGCTGGCCAAAAAACATGTTCAACCCCACTTTTATATAAATTATATTTTTATATAATAGCTGTCCTAAGTCAGTAATGTTCATAACACTGCAGCATCCATTTTATATTTATAATCTCGATTACTTTTTTGTCCTTCATTGTGTGATTTTCCTGCTGTCTATGTGTTTGTCGAATGTTATTGATTGGATGTTATCTCTTGTTTGTAGAGAATTGTCCTATATATATATATATATATAGGGAGAAAATGAACTAATAGTAGGAATTAAAAAAATGAATTTACCGTTGAACTTAATGGCTTAAAGGTTCGTACAATTGTTTTTTAATAATGAGCACACATTTTCATAAAATCACTTTTATTTACACACATCATCAAAAGATCATAATTACAACGTATATATGAATATAATACAATAGAGTATGAACCACTAGAATGACAAAATTAGCATAGCTTTAGATGTTATATTTGAATTGGTAAATTCAAACAGACATTCTCTTGAAACATGTTAAGCGTCAAACGATTTCAAGTGAGCACACATTTTCAAAACACTTGATGTTCTGTTATATCAATATATATCAAGGTGGAAAAATTAACTTAAAACGTTTTTGAACTTCAATTTCAAGAGCAAATTATGTTAAAACGTATCTAAGATATACTTAAACCAATGTGCGTCTATTAAATGTGCAGAACTTGTTTCAAAAATTAAATTTTTAATGTAGCAAGGGGATTAAAATTGGTAGTTGAAATACAAAGTTTCTATATATTACATAACAATACTTGGCAATGAATAACAGTACAAAATATGACACAGGGATCTGAACTTTTTTGTGAATTACATGCGTTAAAGCTCAAAATTATAAATATTAACCAGATGTTTTTATATAACACAACACAGTGAGATGAATATCACGTACTTTATCTTTGACAAAGAGTATGCTTTTGCTACAAGTTAAGAACAAAAGGAAAGAGTTATCCTATCATTTTTCATGTTGGTAGGAAATCTTGGAGATTAACATCTCAGCTCAAGTGTCCTCCTCGTCATCTGACCATGGTTTGAAATTAGTAGGTTTGTCCCCAATAGTCCTTGTGTAGCCTTAAAGTGTGTTGTTAATAATCAATCAACCAATCTACTAAACCATTTCACTTTTTATGTCGTGGTATATTGATACTTAAGGTGATTGACTATATTTGGAACCGTGATTTTGAAAAAGCACATAAATGCGACTTCTCTATACCAGATATGAAATAAAATTTTTGAAATCTATTACATAGAATTGGATTTATTCATATTTTATTGTATCAAAAACCGAATTGCGTGATAAATGAACAGCAAATTATTGTATTAATATAAATTTCGCTCAACATGGGGATATAAATTTTCTGAATGATTTCGGTCTGTCTTTTAAAAAGAAAATTAAATTCGACTGTATGTTTTATTAAAATACACATAAAAACATTATTTTAAAACCATGTATCTTATTTTATCGGTCGTACTTAGTAATAGTATTTGTGTTAAATTTAAGTAATTATTTAATTCAAGTATTCTGTTTTTACTATAAGTCGTCAGTTGTATGTTAAAAAAAAATTATTTAATAAAAAAAAAGATCGCTTAAAATATTTAAAGAGAATTGAATTTATTGTTTTGTCAATAGAAAGAATTGAAAATAATTACTATACAATTTTTATCAAATGTCAAAAATTACTTTACTTGCATATTTATAGTAAAATGTGTCATTTTTTTTTAAAATTTATTAACCATAAAAAAAAATTCCACCAAAATTCCAGTGATCCGATGAAATTTTTTATGTCATTAACAGTGTTGCCACACATATAAAAATGAAACACGGAAATTAAATTGTATAACTATAAAATAAAACCGCCAAACCACTTTCAAAATAATTATATTAGCAATTTCATAAACTATAATGCATACTAACAAAATGATAAAAAAAAAAAATTGAAAGGAAGGGGTGGGGGCTGTTTATAGATTTAAAAAAATTCATAGTCAATTGCATTCATAGGTTTTTTACTAACGTTTTGTCACAAAAAAGGTGTTCTTACACCATTTTCAAAGAAAACGGTTCAATCCAATGTTTTCTTTTATATAAAAACAAATATTCTTGAATAAAAAAATTCTTAAAGAAAAAAAAGATAAATAGGTTTAGGTATAAGATGGTAAATTAACAATCATACCACAAAAGTAGCGTGCCGCCACCAGAAAAAGGAAAGAAAGAATCCGTATAATTAGAATAAAAGCAAATTTCAGTGGCATTATTCTAGGTTACAAAAATTAGAAGTGTATTGATTCCATTAAAATATCAATGTGAAAAGGAAAAAAAAGTCAAATTGCTCAGTATATAAAGTATTTCAATCAAGAATATACATTTCAGCTGTTTTATTTACTATCCCAGCATGACTATTTCATAAAACTTCATTGAATGACTAGATATATTTTTATCGACATTATCAAATAAAAAGAGGGCATATCACAGACAAGTTTTTAGACAAATTTGATGAACATTGAAAAATTGAAAAAAAAATTCTTAATGCAGTTAAATAAAGTAATAAAATTTATCGTAACTATTTAATACGAGTTCCTAATTTTAACAATGGCTTCTTTGCTTAAACATGTGTAAGAGTGGATCGGAATTTTTTTTTTTCTTCCTTCCACAGAGAATGCGGAAAAAATGCTCTCCGGTATATAGATTAAGCGGGAAATAAACTAAAAAATTAATTTTTATATTAAGTACTGCCACAAAAAGAAATGAAGTATAGGTATTTGGCCCTTTTTTTTTAATGGTGAAAAGTCAAAGTAATATTTGTTCAAAGAAAAACAGGTTTTTTAATACTTTTTAATGTGTATTGCTAAAAGAGGGCACCTACTAAATAGCTACGAGAAGAAAAAAAACATTTGGTATATTTTATTTTATTTCTAATGGGCAGAGAGAGACCTAATACACACACATCCCCCGGAAGCTGGTATCACTTTCGGTGCGGCACCCTATAGGCGGATATCAGTCGCCGCAGGTAATTTTGACGCCCAGTTTCCTCCCTAGAAGGAGGCACATGAGCTCTGACGATGCAAACCTGTACCAGGATTTAATTTTGCCGAGAACATCCAAGTCAAACACGACACTCTAGGGATTTTTACATGCCGTATAATCATACGACATGGCCGCTGTCGATTTTCTGTATCATGAAAATCCACCGACTTGGGCCGGGGTCGAATCCGCAACCTTAGGTGCAGAAGGCCAGCGACAAACTAACTAAGCCACCCAGCCGGCACATCAGGTATATTTAACAGCTTCTTTAGTATTAAATTTAAAAAAAATGTTTGGATCGGACTGATTCTACGGTGCGGAGAGAGCTGAGGTTAAATGAAACGTTGCAATAAACATTGTACTATTCTATTCGTTACTCAGTACCATCATTACATTATCAATATCCATCGCTTTTGGTTATTTATACTGCACAAAAATCGAGCCTTAAATTAACTAACAAAAATTAAGTCTTTTTTCATTTTTTCCAAAATTTAAACCCTTTGTGGCAATAATATATTTAGAAATTAATTTTTTAATCTCTCTACCATAGAACATCTTTTCCGATAGATAGGTTCCGCGATTGATATAAAAAATCTTTTTTCTTCTCCATGTAACCAAGATCCACCCTAGTAAAGTAAGCAAACACAACAATATAAAATAAAATGGTTGAATGAAAATAACACTTTTTTTTTATCAAATAATAAATTAATATACTGATTTAATCAAATATCAAACATCTATAGCCAGCAGTGCTCTCACAATTTTTTGGTTGACCTGTATAAAACAAATGGATATATATAGAATAACACTGTACAATGTGAATGCCATTAATGCTCTTATACATAGGTTATTCATTGAGGACACGCAGTAGCTATAGGTGAGGACGCATGCCCAGAAGATCCTGACGTATAAAAAGAATAAGGATTAATCAAGGGTGATATAAAGTTTCTGGATACAGGAACTCCATTTGTACCTATGTGTGCTGGTGGGGGAATTCCTGTAATGAATCCGTGAGCTCCAAAAGCAAAAGTTGGGATCAAAGGTCTCTGAACCATCCTCATTTTTTCCATTTCAGCCTCTTTCAGACGCTTTTCCTTTGCTCTCCGATTCTGGAACCAGATTTTTACTTGAGTCTCCGTGAGGTTGAGAGAGGAGGAAAATTCGGCTCTTTCTGCAATGGAGAGGTACTGCTTGGCTCTGAATTTGCGTTCTAGGGATAGAAGTTGCTGTGTGGTGAAGGGTGTCCTTGGTTTCCTGTTGCTCTTGTGTTTTCTCAGTTGGCATTTCATAGGAGGTAGTTTAGGTAGTTCTCCAGGTTCTGAAAAGAAATTCACTGCGTGAGCTTAATGAATATGTAAATTAAGTACAATTAAATAATCAAATATATAAAATGTGATCATTTTGGAAATGTAATATATCACACACTAGACATAATGTAAATCTTTGCATTAAGCTTTCGTTTGTACAGACCTCGTCTTTTGATTTAAGGTATCCGACTGCGTTCGGAAGCGTGATTTTAAAAAAGCGCATAAATGGATAATTTTCATGATATTTAGTGTCACTTAGATTAGAATACATGTATAAAATTGTTTTAAGGACATTTTGACAAAAAAAAAATATTTAAAAACAATATTTCGGTTAAAAATTAACTAAGAATAACCTTTTTTCAAAATGTTCTCCTTTTGTGAAAAATGCTTCTATTGTAATAATATTTTGCCCGTATATAGCTCAGACCTCTATACAGAGGCTCAACTATGATTTTTCAAAAATTCACATTATTTTCAGAGTTACAACCCATTAAAATAATAATCGGCGTTTTTTCTTGAAATTTCTCCCTCTATTGTCGTAAAACATGGATAAACCCACTTCTAAGTTATATGTTTCAAAAATTCTATTGAGGGCCCCTGTACAGAGGTCTGAGCTATATCAGGCAAAAAAATTATTATAATAGAAGCATTTTCACAAAATGAGAATATTTTGAAAATTAGTCATTCTAAGTTCATTTTTTGTCAAAATATTGTACTTAAATAATTTTTTATTGTAATACTATTGATACCTTAAAAAGGACTGGACTTGAATTTCTAAGGCGAAACTATATCTGTCATTTAAGCTTCCATAATTCCCTCTCAGTTAATTTTTGCAAACATATTTAGTGAATAAATTAAATTTTTTTTTTATCAAGAACGCTTTCCCCTCCTCCTTCTCTTCTTTGAAAATCGATTACCACAAAACGTGCTCTGAGCGGATCTCTACAGAACAAAAAATACATGTTTGTTCTAATATAAAATCTGTAAGCCTAACAGCTCAAAAACGGGAGTCTCTTTTTTTAAAATTGTCCCCATAACCTCCGAAAACCCTCTTGGGAGTCTATTTCTCCAAAACCCATTTATAGTGGATAACGACAAAACAAAGAAATGCTGGTGCCAAACTTTTAGTCAGTAGGTCTAATATTTCTGGAGATCTCGTGATGAATGAGTGTTTCACTTTTCTCCCATTATGTGTGTGTGTGTCAACTATATATATGTAAAATTACTACTCACGGTGAAAAATCCTTCGAAAGTTTTATTAATTAAATTTGTTTGAGAGTTTAATAGATAAATGGACGTATTAAAGAAGAATTCTCAAGGTTGACCACAAGAAATATCGAATTTCGCAGCATTAAAGAAATTGCCTAAACAAAAACTATGTACACATTTAGTTGACAATTTATTATTGTTGTCACAAGTGATTATTATTATTATTATATCAATATATAGCAGTATAGTATCAATATAGCAGTAATAAATGTAAACATGTTTGATAATACTGTGATTTTTATGCTAACTTTTGCTATTGAATTTTTCACTGAACTCTATTCCATTTGTTTGCTTTTAATTCTGTTCATAAATCGTTTTAAGAATTACAAATAATCAGTGCCGACTCCTCTCGAAAAATTAAATGAAATAAATCGTAAAAAAAGATTAAATAAAAGTATGTTGCATTAGTATATAATATTTAAAACATCTCTTCTGATAACACTAGATCCTGATACGACTTTTAAGTACCTGTAACAATTATTCTCATTAAAAATAACGTATTCTTTTTTTTCTCGAAAAGAAAAATCGCCTATATAACTAAGATAGCGTTACAGGACTCTTTATTTTTAGAACTAGACAGTAGCCCTACAAGGTTCTACAAGTAGAACCTACAAGGGGGGCAGTGTCGGAAGTCCATTCTCATATCATGCTCCAATGCGCCGCCCAACATATTCCTTTGATTTTTTTCAATTTTGGGTAAAAAAAATAAAAATCTGAATTTAATAAATAATTACGTTAATTAAAAAAATTAATTAAATAAAAAACAAATTTAAAATTTTTTTGTACTAATACGGGGGTTATAATCAATGGGGGAAAAAAAATCCAAAGGACTTTGGGGGGGTCCGCAGGACCCCCCCCCTTTTTATGGGCCCCTGGAACCAGATATAATTAAAATTTTTTACAAGCTTTATTTCAAAAAGAACTCAATTAAATGATCAGTAGAAAAATATATATAGCAACAATAATAAAAATTCTTAAATTGTGTAAGATGCCAAATAGATGTAAAATAACAATTAGAAAATGTTACTAGCAACTATAAAAAGCTTTCCAAAATTCGAAATATCATAAAGGAGTCGAAAAAGAAAACTCTAGTGAATAGAAAAATATTCAGGGGAGTTAAGAAAAAGAATACTTTGCTGAGGTTATGTATAACTGAATTTTGGCTTTGTATCCGTAAATAGGAGTTGAGTTCTAGCAAATGGGTTGTTACGACCTTCAATAGCTCTCAAGACATTTCTAGATAATTGAGTATCGATAGGAGTGGCTTAGCAATCCATTGTGAATCCAGTTTATCCCTAATATACTAGGTTGTATTGGTCTAATGGAGAATTATAGAATCATGTGAATGACTTCCCTCAATTCCTTTATCGTTTCTTCTCAAAGTCTAGACAGAGCATAGCCATAAATAGATTTACAATCCTTCAAGGATCCTATTATCCCTATTTCCTCTCAAAGCTCGTTTTCAAAGAACTCCCAATTAAAGTAGAAACGAACGACGCAATAAATATATTTTTCCCTTCAGTATCCTTGAAATGGAGTTGTAAACAAATCCTGAATATGCGTTTCTGTAGGGGGTGAAAGTCAACCCCTTTTGTGGCTACTGTTCGGTGAGTTTTACCGAAAGATAAGATTTGACAAGAAGGGTCCAAGACCCAAAGCAATTAGGAAGACTGATGGGGCATTTTTATTGCGTCTGGTCTATTCAACCTTTGAACTCTCCCCGGTTTCTTCTTTAAGCCTAAGGGCTATAAGCCTTGCCTAAACACAAAAATCTCTTAAGCCTAAGGCTTTTCAATTCTTAAGCCTAAAAAACAAGCTTCTAAATTTCACTAAACCAATGCAAAAGTTATATTATCTATTTAGATAATACTTTATTTCAATAAGTTAAATTTATTTATTTATTTTTTTTAACTCGGGAGTTTCAAGGGGAAACCACAGTACGAATCTGAATTTCATTGCAGTTTAAGAAATGGGAACTCCATATTTATATAACTAACAACTTTAAAATGAGTAAAATGTTCGCGTTTTATTATTTATTGAATAAATTTGAGCAACATTCTAGTATTTATTTTTACACGTAAATGAAACCTTCTAACATAGTTTGGAGATATATTTTGTAAGTTGAAAAAAAAAAATTTGGCTCATAATTATAATAAGTAAGAGTCAGTAGCACCCACAGGAATTTTTCAAAAGGGGGAAGGGGGGTCCAGGGTCGAAAGTCCACAATTCTCGTATTATGCTCCAATACACCGCCCAACATATTCTTTCGATTTTTGGGAACAAAAACAGTAAAAAATTAATAAACTAATAATTAATACTAATTATTGAATAAATCATTGGCATTAATCAGTAAAATTAATTATATTAATAACAACTACTTAATTAAATTTTACTTACTGTATACGTAGGATTACAATCAATCGGAAAAAAAATCAAGGTCTGTCCGGACTTATCTGTTCGGTGAACATGTCATTGTGAATGTATCATAATAAACTACGGACTACAAAGCGAAATTCTGATTAATGACTAGACCGTTCACGCTTTAAATATCCACAGCAAGCGACATTAAAATTTGGAAAAAGTTGGTCTAAGGTTGACTGATTGTAATTTAGAGCCATTATCAAATGACAAGGACAAAACTGAGCTCTTGGCTTGTCCCAAATCTCCATACTTCCACACGACGTCAACTTTGGCACTTTGCGCTACCAACACATTAAACGTACATCAGCCTTTTTACACAACATATTAAATTTATTCTACAGGAATCTTCCCGATTCTCCCTGATTAGCAATAATAATTCTTGGAACTTTTAAAAACCCTTTGATATCGAACCGTGAATTTACTAAAAATGCCACTCTTAATGGAATCAGTAACCATTTGATAACGTTATTAAGCCTTCGACACAAATAATTAGAATTATTATCTTTAACGTACAAAGTCGAGTGACATTACATAATAGTCGGGCGACTAATGGCGACGGACCTCGTAATTCTGAACCACGGTCAAATGAAGAGGAAAATACTTGAGCTACTCAGCTCTCCGAACTTTCTCATTACACCAAGGGATGAATTTGATCTTCCGTAGATTTAGCATTTATCAACTTCTCTACATAGAGTAAGTCTGCAGTGGCATTTTACTCTAACTCATGACATGCCATCCAAGGGATCGTAACCATAACCAATAGGCTGACCATAGCCTCACATAAGATCGGATACAACATGCAATTACAAAATAAATCATTATCACTTTAAAATTTAATATATATATCCAGAGTGTCAAAACAAATTACTTTTCTACTCCTGCTTGTTTGGAGTCTCATTAGTTTTCTAATCTTTATTTCCATCTCTTCCTCCGTTCAAAATATAATTAAGTTGTCAGGGAACGTTAACTATACAAAGCAAAAATGAACTGTCCGAGTAACTGCATTGATAAGATCTACTCCAAGAAAAAAAAGAACCATATCCTTTCCCAGAGGTATAAAGTAACAAATGACCATTCCCCAAGCAATGAGTCCAGTGACAAATGTCTTGAAAGAGATCTTGATTTATGACTGGGTGTAGCTTTACAAAGCTCCTGCCCTACCGTGAGGGAAGTCTCGGGAAAAATTTTGGGACGGCCAAAGAGAGTTTCCCCAAACATCCACGTAAAGAGAAAGTTAACAGATGGGACCGGTATCTATGCGCAATTTTGTTTCAATTGGACCAAAAAGGCCGATTAAGACCTTCAGAGTTTTCTTACACTAACAAAATGGAAGAAACCAGGGGTGTCCAACACGTGGCCCACGGGCCGCATGCGGTCGGGAAAAAAAATTTTTTTTTTAAATTTAATATATTTAAAAATAAATTTTTTAAAAAATTTTATATATATATACCTCCAAAAGAGTAGCCCCACAGAAATTTTTCAAGGGGAGGGTCGAAAGTTCACCATTCTTGATCATCTCCTTTTTATTTTTTCGATTTTTTTGGGGAAAAAAGACGTAAAAACTAATTATTGAATAAATAATTTGCATTAATTAATAAAATTAATCATTAATAACAATATTTAAATTTAAATTTTTTTATTTTATACTTTGAATTATAGCCAATGGAAAAAAAAACAAGGGGTTTGGGGGGCCCGGGCCCCGGGCCCCCATGTGGGCCCCTGAATACAAGTAATGACAAGCATCACACGGCGGAAGTAAGTTCGATCTCGCAGTCTGGTTTATGAGTTTTAAATAGGATAGTAATCTCAAAGCCACACACATGCAATAACTAGTCTTAAAATATGGCAGTATAAAAGAGTCAAGAAATGCAACAAAGTTTCCTTAGTTTTGAGCTCGAAATATGTATTATTATTCGTAATGTTAAGAATAAAGGACATTATGTAAAAAATTTTAACACACGTGATATACAAACAAATATTCAATTGTTAAAAAATTATTTATTAAAAAGTCTTATTATACAATGCTTATCAATTCATAATTCTATTTTGCATTACAAGGGGGTTGAGGGTTAGTACAAAAGGCAGTCCACATTCGCATAGTAAGTTTTAGAACCACTGTTTTAGATTATTAACATATAAAAAATGCATAAATCTTAGATAAAAAGAAATATTAACTTTTCTATCAAAGGAACACTAACAAACATTAACTGGTGTCGATATAATGATTAACAAAAATTTTTGGAATTTTTGGGAATTAAAAAGGGTTTTTTTGATAAAATATTAAAAAAATTTAAAAAATACTATTCTTTTTTTCGACGAAGGGTTGGTAAAAAAAAAATGTTTTATTAATTTTTAAATTTTTATTTTTAATTTAAATTCAGCAGTAAAATTTTTTTGATGGGCCGGAAAAATGGTTTTTCAAATTTAATTTTACTGCAATGTTATAGTTCTCTTGAGGGTGGGGTAGCTAAGATATCAGAATTTTTTAAACCAGATTGAGAGAGAGAGAGAGAATCGGATAAAACAAAATATTTTTGCAAAAACAAATAAATGCGGTGGCGCACAAAAGGGGGGCCTGAAACCCCCAAAACCCCCTTTGATTTTTTCAATTGATTCTAATCCTCTTAATATGTATGCAAAAAAAATTATTTTTTAAATTAATTAATTTTCCCTAATTAATGCTAATTTTTTATTCAATAATTTTTTTCCCTGTTTTTTTTTCCCCCGAAATTTAAAAATGGAAAAAAATTATGTTCCGGTGTATTGGACATGTTAAAAATTTTTAAATTAAACCTCCTCCCCTTTAAAAAAATTCCCTGTAAACCCCTTTTTTTAAAAGTTTTTTAGAACAAAAGGGAAAAAAATGAAATATTTTTTAAATCACCCTCTCTTTTCCAAAAAAAAAATACTTAACCCTTGCATTACCAATCCTTTTGAAGCATAAAACCCAAAGAAAAAATTTGGAAAAAAACCTACATTTTCCCAAAAAGACATTAAAATTAAAAAAAATTTAAATTATCCAAAAGATTTTTTAAAAAAAATTTTTCCAAAAATTGATTTTTTAATACAAATATTACCTTTTTTTAAAATTTTTTTTACATTTGCCCCAAAGATTTTTACATTTTTCCCATACAAATTAAATTTTTTTAAAGAATAAATTTAAAAAATTTAAATTTAATTTAAAAAATATTTAATTAAATTTTTTTTTCTATATACCTAGGATTATAATCAATCGAAAAAAATCAAGAGCTCGGAAGGGGTGGGAGGTACCGGACCCGGGGATCCCCTCCCCTTGTGTGCGCCACTGATAATTATCTAAAGCAAATTGTATTGAACAAGAAAATACAATAGAATTGTAAGAACCAGTTTTATAAGCCTTTAATAATGCGAATTTTTTTAAATTTCCCAAAATTTTTTCTGTATTGTCCGTTTGGGGTTTCTAAAAATTTAAATATGAAAAAATGGGAAAAAGGAAAAAAAGGGAATTTTGTCCATTTAAAAAAGGGTTTTTTTTTTACTAAGTTCGAATTAGGGGGAAACATTTCAAACCAATTTTCCCCGGGAAAAAAAATTCCCTTTTCCCCCCATTGCCCCTTTCCCCTAGAAAACTTTGAATCAATAAAACATTTAGGAAGCGGATTATTTGGCTTTTAATGAGCAGTCATAAAATAATTACTTATTGAAATGTCCAATAAATTGTAATTATTTAAATGAAAGTGTCACTAAAGTAAATTAACAATTTTCCTTCATTGTAAACAATAAAAAGTTTACTTAGTGGAATGCGTTCATCATTTGGATAAAATGCGTTACGAAAAAAAATGACAGTTAAAAAAAAACGTTACTTAAGTATTTAAAAATATAATATTTTTAATTAGGTTATTTCACTTAAATTCCATTTTTGACATACTAAGTTTTTCCCTCCTTTTCCTCTTCCAACGCTTATTAAGCTTAATGTTTATTAATCTTTTTTTTTCTTTTTTTCTTAAAAATTTAATTGCGCATTATTTTTTATAAACGGTTTAAAAAATGCATTAAAAAAAAGGTAGAAAATTTGTTTCCTTGTCCAATTTTCTAAGTAAGAATTAGTAAAATATGCAAGTTTTCCGTAGGTTGACCAATAAAAAACTGTGCAAAGTACTAAGTTTAGATGAGGAAAATCTATCAAATGCAGGGGCCCACAAAGGGGAGTCCGACCCCCCAAAAGCCCTTGATTTTTTTTCCGATTGGTTATAATTCTAAGTATGTAATACGTAAAATTTAATTAAATATGTTATTAATGATTAATTTCATTAATTAATGCTAATTATTTATTCAATAATTATTTATTTACTGTGTTTTGTTCCTGAAAATCGACAAAATCAAAAATAGCATGATACAAGAATAGTGAACTTTTCAACCCGGGCCCCCATCCTGAAAAAATTCCTGTGTGCGCTACTAATCAAATGTCAATAAAGTTAAAAATTCCTATAAATCAGAAGCAAACGTGAAATTGATTGGCTTTAAGAATGTATTAGCAGATTAGTTTTTCAACTCAAGAGATGATGCAAATTAATGTTACTACTATAAAGGGTTACCCCACAATTCTTCAGCTATATTACACTGTTCAATATTACGATTAAACATTTTAAAACTGTCGTTCTTGTTATTTGTTACATTAAGTTGATGAAATCGTGGAAGATGTAAATTAGGACGAAAGGCAAGTTAATAATAAGGATCATAAGCATTTTTCTTTTGCTTTCAACTTTAAAAACAGCGGTTTCTTTTTTTGTTGTAACAAAATATCTTTCGATTAATAAATAGAAATTCTTTTTATTTCTTTGGGTGAAATTAAATTTATAAACTACAGTGCGATGTTAAAATGCTCAAAACTAGTGTAAGACTTTGAAAAATAAAGTTTTATTTTTATCACAAAAATAAGTTAAATTTAACTAAGGAATTTCATTTAAATCTATTCAGAGAGAAAAAAAACAACATAGAAATGCATCGTTGCATATTACTAATGTTTGTTTTATAAGAAAATAAAAAGATTTTCTTTTTTCACACATAGAAAACAAAAAATAAGTTTTTTCATACATATTTTTTTAGAAATCCATTCCAAGTAAATCAAAATATTGTATTCACATAAAAAGTATCACTCTTTTTAAAATTTAAAATTTTATCACACTTATATTAAATGCCTTATAACACAATTTCTCACATATCCTTTGCACTGGCTTAACTAGCTGTGAGGAGGCCCTGTATCAAAATTCCTTCGGGGCCCCTTTTTTTAGATGTAGGAGCTCTGTTAGAGGGACTGTAGTTACACACATTGGGGCCCCTGTAACTTGAGGGCCCCGTATCATTGATACGGCTGATATGGTGGTAGCTAAGCCTCTGATCCTTTACAATGCTTTCGCATTTTTTTTTAGTATTTATTATAAAATTTCATAGAAAGAAAATTCAAAATTTTAGCAATTTCAAGATAAACTTAAATTTTTTTATTACAAATAGAATTTAAATGGCTCTCATTTTATAAAAAAAAATTTTTTTTATGATATACAACTGGACTTATTGAGAATTTAAGCTATATTAAAGCCGTACAGTATTTTATTGGAAAATGACCACCATTTTTAACATTATAGGGTCGAAACTTGTGTGGATTCTCACTTTTTGTACTTCCAACCTGTATATTTTTACCATCAATTTGATAAATATTTTTGCATATTTTCCGTATGCAACAATCGTACGTCTTTTTAACGCTTTATAATCTTATATTCCTATTTCCTTATCACATCCACAGCTCATAAAAGATAGCACAGCAAGCAAAGAAATCCACCTCAACCGCGAAAGGCTTCAAATAAAGTCATCAAGAGCAAGGATTGCGTGCTTAGCTCTAATCAAGACTATTAGGGTCTCTTGTCGCCTTGCGCGTGATTTGAGTCTAACGCCTCACGCTTCCGATTTCCGTGACAAATTACATTTGCTACAACTGACTCATAAACCCCGCTCGCCCCCGAAATAAATGCTCATACTCATTCACGACTTTTAATAGATCTTTAAATGAGATGTTACTTTTTATTTGGAAGTCAACTGAGAAAAATTGTTTCTAAGTTGAGAGGAGTAAGGTGGAACGAACTGTCGATGATATTTTTTTTAATCAATATACTCGTTTGGGATGTTTAGAGTCACTTTAATTGTGTGTGTGATAATGTTAAGAGTTACTTTAATTGTATGATAATGTTTAGAGTTACTTTAATTGTGTGTGATAATGTTTAAAGTTACTTTAACTGTGTGTGGTAATGTTTAGAGTTACTTTAATTGTGTGTGGTAATGTTTAGAGTTACTTTAATTGTGTGTGATAATGTGTTTGAAGTTTTGTAATAATGTGTTTAGAGTCACTTTAATTGTGATAATGTTTAGAGTAATTTTGTGATAATAGTTAACATTTATTTAAATTCTGTTAATGTTTAGATTACTTAATTGTAAAATGTGTTGAGAGAAAGGCCCTAGGGTACTCGAACCTTTTTTCCAGCCGGGCCCCTATGACAAGTATTTCACCTCGGGCTTGATTGGTAGAATTTAAAGCTAAATTTTTCGTACATTGTTCTTAAATAGCTGAATTTCTTAATGCGAAAGGCCATGACAGGGCCACTCAAAAATGTCTGGCTGATCGCAGGTTAATTATTACCAGTGGCGCAAACAAGGGGGTCCTGGGTCCGGACCCCCAAGCCCTTGATGTTTTTCCGATTGGTTATATAATACGTAAAATTTAATTAAATATTTGTTATTAATGATTAATTTTATTAATTAATGCTAATTATTTATTCAATAACTAGTTTTTACTGTGTTTTGTTCCTGAAAATCGACAAAATCAAAAATAGCATGATACAAGAATGGTGAACTTTCAATCCCGGACCCCCACCCCTGAAAAATTCCTGTGTGCGCTACTGAGTATTACTGTTCTAGACCAGTGCTCTGCAACCTTTTTATCGCCGCGAACCGGTCAACGTTTGTTAATTTTACCACGGCCCGCTTAGGGGGAGGATGTCGATTGTTTATATTTTAGACTGTTTTGATTTAATAATTTTAATTTAATTGTGTATTTAATCGTGACTTCTGAATTAAATATGGTTACACCAAAAAATGAATATAAAGTGATTTAACAAGGAATTTTAAGTGATTTTCATAAAAAGTATCCCAAACCTAAGAAAAATACGCATAAATAAAAGAGAAATAATTTAATGTTTCTTGTGTGGACCGGTACCAGTCCGTGGACCGGGGGTAGCGGAACACTGTTCTAGACCATATAGGTTAATGAACGTCTAGATTCAGCGAAGTAACATGTAAAACGAAACAGGATAGCTAAGCACTCTATGTAGTAAAAAGAATACGTAGTTTGAAACATTAATACATAGCAAAATTATAGATAATTGCATAAATACAAATCAATGCAATATGTGAAAAAACTACTGAAATCATCAGCAGTTTTTATTTGCATAAATTTTTATGAATTTTTTAACGATTGACTGGATTAAGTGTCGTCAGGCTTTTTTAATGGAAACATTTCTAATACCCCTTTAACCACAACATGGGGCTTACAGAAATACATATGAAATATATATTACAAAAGGAATTTAAAAAAAAGAAAATTTAAAAGTTATGAATGATTACAAATCTTTAGAACGAATTTACAAAAGTGGCCAGTGCACTTCTAAGGAATATAAGTTGATGAAAATCTGGTGGCCAATTTATATTAATGCCTTTTAGTGCCACAGTCTTAAGTTCTTCTTTTCACTGATTAACTCTGAAAGAGCGCGTGTTCAGCATTGTTCTCACCACCAACACTACAGTCGCAGGAAGATGATGGAACCAAATTGAATCTGTTCAAGTAACTTTTAAAGTTATCATGTCCATTGAGAAATTAGGTTATTTTTTAATCAGTAAAAAAATGAGGGCATGACTACAGTCTCATAATAATGGAAGGAAAAATTCCTTGGTTAAGCTTCCCTTATTAAAACTGATATCCGGCTTAAAGGGATCTGGATTTATTAGGATTTACTGTGTACGGATTTTACTTGTCCATACTTAGTAATTGTTTTTAAGACTAGAAGATCGGTTAGAATCAGAGCAATTGGCGAAGGGATTTCTGTTTGTTATAAGAATAATTTAATAGGCTCGAAATAATATTGTGAATGTGGAACAATATTATTTTGCAATAGGTAATTGAACAGTACCGATGTGTGTGTGTGTTTGACGTGTACCCAAAAGGTTACAATTGATAGTATGAATATTAGTATAGGGTGATTCAAAATGAATGTAGTAATTACGAACAGTCATAATTAATTAATTGAAAAGAATTTATCGATAAGAATTACGCAGAATGGAAAAGGGAGCCCAAGATTTTGCTTACGTACTTCATAAATGTTCTATCCGACTCCCGTTGATGAGTGAGTGAATATGAACGTCGCACTGTTCAGCAACACGAGGGCTTTTGGCGATGGACCACGTAATTTTGAATCATGGCATGTGACGTGGACGACCCTGAGTTGGCACCCCCTCTCCTAACTACCACACCACAACAGCGGGAGGACGTTTGAGCTCTCGACAGATTTAACGTGCATCGCTTCCTTTGATAACATGACAACATCTAAACGGCAGTCCATTTTAAGCCGTATGTTCTGAAAGCGGATTGCAAATATGCATTTTGAGTACTAGAATTGTTTATGGCAAAGAAAGCACATACACAAGACTTTTCACATAACCCATTTAAAAAATCATCCGGAGAATTCATATACAGCTATTTAAAAGTGCTCGACTCCAGATATGCTTCAGGGTCAGGGGCGTAGCTACAGCTCTATCAATGATACTGTGTCCCCGAGCTACAGGGGCCCCAATATGTGTAACTACAGTCCCAGTAACAGGGTTTCCATACCTAAAAAAGAGCCACGAAGGAATTTTGATACAGGGCCCACTCAGAACTAGCTACGCCAGTGTTCAGGGTTATATAGTGGGAAATGGATTATCGCTTAGATATTGTCCAAGTTATTTTTTTCTATTATGCGGGATTCTTATGGATAATTTATTTTCAATTCAGTAGTAATAGCTGTTTGTATTTGCTATTTTCATTTTGAATGACCCTGTATTAACATAAAATTGCATGATGGGTACTTGACGAAGACTTCATCCTTTACTAGAAGAAGCGAAATATGAAGAAACAAATCAATGCGTAACTCGCCTTCATCGAATAATTAACTAAATAAAAATAGATTAAAGATAAAATAATTTTGAGAAATGCTATAGGAATTACGGGATTACACTGTTTTGTTGACTGTTACTTGAAAACTATGCTTAGAATTAAAACGCATAGAACGGAAAAAGAATTATCTACATTCTATAAGCAGACTGTTCAGTTGTGAAGTAAAGATTAGTTCAACGGATCAATCTTGGGATCTTTAAAAAAAATCTTGGGAGAAAAGTTCAAATCAGTTGTAACAATATTATTCTGCATTTTGGGGATGGCATTGCTTTACTCGAGGGGAACAATGCTTCAATTAGGAATGCTAATAATATTTACATGATGACTAAAATATATCAAATTAATGTAGTTATCACTGGCGTAGTCCTGAGTGGGCCCTGTATCAAAATTCCTATGGGGCCTTTTTGCCGGACCCTTACCATTTTAATTTTTTTGCTAGCACATACTCCCTTAGCTTGGATGCCCCGTATCATTCATACGGTGGTAGCTACACCCTTGGTAGTTATCCTTTATTTTGATGGAAGACCATTATACGGATAATGTTAAGGGGTCAAATATTATTCCCGTATATATTCTCCGAAAAGCAGGGAATTTCAAACTGCAAGTGGCAAAAGTGGTATGACTGTATTATAATCTGATGACCGTTGTCCATGTCTAGGACTAGGTCTAATACCCTAAGCAATCATTCTTCATCTATTCGAAATGCGTTCATCGTTTGAGCCGGTTTGTGCCTAGGTTTTTGAGATAATGAGTAGTGCACGTTTATTTGTTTCAAATTACCGTTTGAACCAGTATTTGACAATACATGCTGTATACTGTCTACTTTTAAGAATCTCAGGTTGGGCCTACTTTTGCAAAGAGGCCCAGAGCCTTAAAAATAAGATTTCTGAGGACCCAGGGCATCAAAGAGTCTTAAGACGTCTCTGAACATAACTCATCAAATTGATAAGTTATTACTTAAGGTATCCGACTACGTTCGGAACCATGATTTTAAAAAAAACGCATAAATGGATAATTTTCATGATATTTAGTGTCACTTAGATTAGAATACGCGTATAAAACTATTTTAAGGACATTGTGACAAAAAAAAATTATTTAAATACAATATTTTGGCAAAAAAATTAACTTAGAATAACCTTTTTCCCAAATGTTCTCTTTTTGTAAAAAATGCTTCTATTGTTTTAATATTTTGCCTGTATATAGCTCAGACCTCTGTACAGAGGCTCAAATATGATTTTTGAAAAATTCAAATTATTTTCAGAGTTACAACCATTTGAAATAATTATCGGCGTATTTTCTTAAAATTTCTCTCTTCTGTTTTCGTAAAACATGGATAAACTGCCTTCCGAGTTATGCGTTTCAAAAATTCCAGTTGAGCCTCTGTACAGAGGTCTGAGCTGAATACAGGCAAAATATCAATACAATAGAAGCATTTTTTACAAAAGGAGAACATTTGGAAAAAAAGGTTATTCTAAGTTAATTTTTTGCCAAAATATTGTATTTAAATAATTTTTTTTGTCATAATGTCCTTAAAACAATTTTATACATGCATTATAATCTAAGTGACACTAAATATCATAAATATTATCCATTTACACGCTTTTGCAAAATCACGGTTCCGAACGTAGTCGGATACCTTTTTACATGATTAAGTTACTTCTTCTTGAACTTTCCGAAAGCGTCCATTGTGGGTCGCACATGAATAAAAAGTGCAAAACATCCCCATATCAACAATATAAAATAGCAGGCAACAAACGGACGGATTCTCGGAAAAGTAGGCCTGAGAGCATGATAGATTTCTTTCGAAAGGGGTGTCAGCAGAGAATGGGTGCGGGGGAAATGATGGTGAAAGGAAACTTAAAAGCTCATCAATAACCCAACTTCGGAAACCCTAAAGAGAAACTGAATCGTGTGAAGGAGTTAGTAGGTAGAGATTAACTGAGCGAGACTAACTGGAGAAACCGAATCCACTAAGACTATTGAAATCGAGCTACTAGTGACCACACGACATAAGGAAAACTTCTTTCGTACTCCTTAGTCCCGCCCGTTTACGAGAATAATGATTGCGCATTGTTATGCTTGAAATCGAGGGATAAGCAGTGGAACACACAAGGGGTGTCCTAGGGGTCCGGACACCCCTGTGCCCTTGATTTTTTTTTCGATTGGTTATGATCCCATGTATATAATACGTACAATTTAATTATGTATTTGTTATTAATAATTAATTTTATTAATTAATGCTAATAATTATTTATATTGTTTTTGTTCTTGAAAATCGCCAAAATCGAAAGAATATGTTGGGCGGTGTATTGGACTTTCGACCTTGGCGCCCCCCTTGAAAAATTTTTGTGTGCACGACTGAGGATAAGTAATTGCACGGTTAACAGCTTACGGTCTGAAAATGAGGGTTTATAAGAGATAAAATCTTACACTAAGAAAACGCTTGTGTTACTTTAGGAATATTCGCATGCATTTTATCACAAATTCTAACATGTGCTTAATTTAAGGGTGTAAATGAGTGTGCGTACAAAATATTCCAAAAAAGAAAAAAAATGCATGTACTAATCTAATTTTTTATAACAAAATGTGTAAGTTATTAGTACTTGAAGAAAACAAATTGGGGGATTTTTATGATGGCCTCTTAGATTTTGAGGCCCTGGGCTCTTATGCAAAAGTAAGCTTTACCTGGGACCCTTAAAAGTAGACAATATCTAGCATATGTTGTCAAAGTTTCGTACAAACGATAACCCGAAAAAAAATAAATAAAGGCGCGAGATTCACAAATCTAGGCTGAAATCGACTACACCAGTGATACTTAACCTGCACTCCACCGGCCTTTTCAGAATGGCCCAGTCAGGACCCATTGCACTAAGAAATTCAATTACTTAAGAGCAATTTACTAAAAATTTAGGGGGAAATCCTATCAATCAAGCAATCAAATATATCAATTTTGCTAGCATTTTGTCTTTTAAGGTATCCGACTACGTTCGGAACCGTGATTTTACAAAAGCGTATAAATGGATAATATTTATGATATTTAGTATCACTTAGATTAGAAAATGTGTATAAAATTGTTTTAAGAATAGTATTACAATAAAAAATTATTTAAGAATATTTTGAAAAAAATGAATGTAGAATACCATTTTCAAAAAAAAGTTTTTTTGTGAAAATTTTTTATTTTTTTTTGCCGAAAACCTCAGACCTCTCTACAGGGGCTCAACTAAATTTTTTGAAATATATAATTTAAAAAAGGGGTTTATCCATGTTTGACGACAACAGAGGGAGAAATGTTAAGAAAAATCCCCGGATAATTATTTCAAATGGTTATAACTGAAAAAAATGCGAATTTTTAAAAAATCATAGTTGAGTCTCTGTACAGAGGTCGGGAAAAAAGGCAAAATATTATTAAAAGAAGCTTTTTTTCATAAAAGGAGAACATTTTAAAAAAGGTTATTCTGAAATTTTTTTAACCGAAATATACATTGTATTTAATTTTTTTTTTTTTTGTCAAAATGTCCTTAAAACAATTTTATACATGTATTCTAATCTAAGTGCACTAAATACTGAAAATTATCTGTTTAAAACCAGAATCAACGAGTCGGAATTTTTAAAAGTAGAATGTAAGCATGAAGCTTGGTCATAGATGGAAGGAAATAGAAATTATCCCATAACTCAGCAAAAAAGGCATAAAAATAAATATTTTTATGTGTGTTTCATCGAAAAGTTAATATGGCACTCAAATAAAAGCTAAAAAGGAGTTTTAATGTTTTGATCAATTTTGTGTTGCCCTTATAGTGTGTTTGTTCCATTATACGCATGTTGCGGCCCAGTAAAATGCCTGTCATGTGTATGCGGCCCGCGTGAAATACCTGTCACGAGTATGTGGCCCGGCGGGAAAAAAGGTTGAGTACTACCGCTTTTCAACAAAATTTATAATGAGGGTGTATAGTGATAAGCTTAGGACAAATATGAACGACGATCATCACAATCTTGCAACTGTTGCCGTTGGCATACAGTTCAAAATTCCCGGTTTTTCGGAGACTATGAACGCGAATAACATAAATCGATTCGGATCATGATTTCATTGAAACTTAGTCGAGAACGAGGCGAGGTCTTTTCGTAACAATCTTTTGATTAAAACTTCCGAATCAACAAATTTTTTATTGGAATGTACACTGGTCTCAAGGATAGCAAATAATATGACCACGGTAACCTAGCGGTCATTGTCATGAGCTCGTGGCTGACTTGTCATAAATTCGAGACTATGTGCCACTGAGGATCCTAATTGAAGAGGATCTGATATATTTTAAATCTATAGAGGCTCAAAGTTTTCACGTATGCATGATGTGGAAGTTGGGAGAGTGGAGTTGTCCTCGCCACTTGACAGTGGTTCAAAATTTAGAGGACCACTGGCAATAGCTCTTGCGTCGATATATCGTTCAATGTTAATGAACACTCACTTGCATGTAATTCATAAACCTTGACTACGTTATGCTATTCTTTTCCTAGAATAATGTGGCATACAGTAGCCCGGTGGTCATGTTTGCGAACTCATGGCTGGGATATCATTTCAAATCCCAAAATCACTGATGCAAGCTAAATCTGCCGAGGCTCAATGTTTTGACATTGTTGTGGTCGAGAAATTAAGACAAGTAAGGTGCAAGCTCAGGTGTGGTTCTTATCATTTAACCCTGGTTCGAAATTACGAGGTCCGTCGCCAATAGCTGTCGTGCTGCTTTATAACGTGAGACGGAAAAAACTTGTACTTTTTAAAATAATAAATTTTTCATTTACTTTCTTTATATGAAATATATAGTTAAAGAATCACTTTCATCAATATGTATTTCTTTTTTTATCAAATATTTAAGTTTAATCAATTTAAATTTTCCAAATACCTTATTTAGACCTAGGAGGGAGATTTCTTAGACATAACTAAGTAAAAATCAAATTATTATCTTTTTTTATGAAATCGTGTTTTCGACATTGAATAACAATTTTTGATTATACATACACAAATTAATACATGAACTCAAAAAAATTGAAGTAAAAGTAGTTATTTAATCAAAATTATATATAATGGTGAAAATGAACAAGAATACAATTCATGCTTAAAACTATAAACATATAAATGGACATAAATTTCAAAATTTCAGTTATTAGTTCAATTAATCATTCAAAATTTAATAATCAATAAACAACGAAATTTAAACTTCACTATAAGTTCATTAAAGTTATACTCGAAGCAGGCAAAAAAGGCAACGCTTACTTTATTTTAATAATATAGTTAAATTGTAATGGTCTTAAAAATCAATGTGCGTTACTGCAGTAAAAAATATTTTTAATGGGCCCTGAATGTTATTTAGTATACATTTCGATTCAGAGCTTTATCATATTTTAAGTAATAAGCATGATTAAAAATTATCATTTACAATTTATCTATTATTGTTATTTTCAAATTCCTATCTTATTCGAAACAAATATTCAATGCATAAAATTTTTTCCCCATATTTGTTTTTGCTTATAAAATAATGTATCAAAAATGAAAGGATAGCAACATGTAGAAATCCTTTTCTCTTCCTTGAAAGTTATTTTTTTACAGACATTATAAAAAGGATATCCCCAAAATAAAATACTGCTCACAAATCAAATTTTTTGTTACCAGAAAATACAATAATTATTCCTTTTTAAATAAATCTTGTACGAATAATTGAAATTGTTTTTGCATCAACTTTTTACTAATATGTGAATAATTGACCATGCGTTTTAAGTAATTTTACCACATTTTTCTTACAATAATTATAAAAATTTGGTATGTATAGATATTACAAGGAAGGTTTTTATGTAACAAACATCAAATAAAACTAATTAAATTGCATAATTTGACTCCCATGTAACTCGATAAATAAATTAACTCATAATAGTGCAACTTCAACTGTGAGCACTATTACAAATATATTAATTGGAACAAATAAAGACATTTTTAACTACTTTCTTATTTTCGGTATTCATTACTAGGACATATGATAGAGGAAAAAGGTATTCAGAATATAAAAAGAAATTAACTTGCTTTATATAATTCTAACTCACTAATAGGGACCATAATTAAAAATGAAATTTTAAAATTTTTAACACACACTTTCAAAAAATAATTTTTAATTTTTTTACCATTCCGTGTCCATATTCTACTTATTTTTAAATACTTTTAAAAGTTTTTTATGAAACAAAAAACTTACTTAAATACATTAACTAAAATAGTAAAAATTGTGAGAAAATTTCACTTACTGTGAACCGGCGATATCGATCTTCCCATTTGATACCACGGCACGGCAATCTGAGGATTCCACGAGAGGGAAGGAGGCGATAAGTTCGATTCCGGATGGTGAATCAGTCCAGTTTTTGCTATGGATGTAGGAATAACACCGTAAGAAGGATCTATTCTCGGCAATAGTTTTTCATTATCTAATATTCTTTCCATGCTGAACTGTTTAATACACATGGGTTGCTCGTGTCTTTCAGAGGAACCATTCAGAGTTTTACATTCAGTTTTCATCTCCGGACTTGATGAAGCTTGTTTTCTGCTCTCTCCATTCAGCAAAGATTCTACCGAAAACGAAAATGTTTTTGAGGATTTGATGACAGGTTTAATAGAAACTTCTTCTGGACTCTTGGAGGGGGATCGCGAATGCGGAAATCGCGAAGACATCGTCAGGTGAGGGCTTAATAGTTCTGGAGGCGATAATCTAGATTCACCAGATTTAATCAAAGTGTCGGATTGATCTGATGAGTTTGGAGAACTGAGCTGCATTATCTATGTATAATATCTACATAAACAACAACAAAATCTACACTAAATTCTGAACTGAGTACTAGGATCAATTCGTCTACAAATGCCTCGTTGGAATGAAGTTGACAGACTATTAACTCGTTGAAGAGTTTTTCAGCGACCGCTTCATCGAATTCGTTCTTTTGACTGGAGATACAAAGCCTTTCCGAGGGCATGTTAACAAGGAGAGCAAAGGCGTGAACGCGTTTAACTTGAACCAATGAAGACGAAGAAAACAGAGTGGCTCCGCCTTCGTCGTCATGGCGACGGGAATGGGGTGGAAGCCGGAGAATGGAGCGTTGAGTGGTCTTTCCCTTCTATCCAACAGCTTGTCCGCATCCCTCTTTTATCGATAGCGATTTGTCAGTGTGACTGGAGGATAAAACTCTAATCACTTGCGGCCTCTGGCATTCTTTAATGGCGCTGGGTGCCAGAAATCTGTTTAACTCTCCATTGCGCCTCTCTTTCGCCCCGGCGCTCTTTTTTAGAGATGATTGATTTCGGGATATCTAACAAATTGAACGGTTTCATTTCAAGATTTTTTTTTCTTTCTCGGAGGAGCTGTTATTTTAAGCAGGAGTGAGCTCTTAATTTAGGAATACATTCCTTGCAGAAAATAATTTTTATATTACACGAAATTTTCTTCTCGTTATAACAGTTTAATTCATAATTTCAGTTTTAAGTGTGTGGGGGTTGTGTTATGGGGTGGTTTAAATAGGGCACTGTGTGTTATGAGTTTTAAGTATTAAAATATCATAAAAATTCTCAATCGTTAAAATTATTATTATTATTATTATTGTTTAAAAATAATTATTTGGTTGAAAAATTCATTTTTCGTAATCTTGGATTTCATTTCACATCGGTTTTAATCTTGAATTGCGAACTTACATCGAGCATCTTAACTTCTTATAAGGCAATTTCTTTCTAGTAAAGTTATGTTAAAATATTTTTGGGATTTAGATTCCCATCAGTGGCGCACACAAGGGGGTCCGCCCCCAAGCCCTTTGATTTTTTCCGATTGGTTATAATTCTGAGTATATAATACGTAAAATTTAATTAAATATTTGTTATTAATGATTAATTAGTGCTAATTATTTATTCAATAATTATTTTTTTACTGTGTTTTGTTCCCGAAAATCGACAAAATTAAAAGGAGCATGATACAAGAATGGTGGACTTTCAACCCTGATCCCCCCCCTTGAAAAATTCCTATGTGCGCTACTGATTCCAATCAATCTAAATCCCAAAAGCATTTATAAAAGAAATATGTATAAAATAAATTCTCTCATCTCGCTTATTACTTGAAATTCATATGGTTCTTAAGACCTTTTTTGGGGGGGGGGTTGTACATTTCACACCACTCACTAGGAGATAGTTGAAGGTATATCTTACGTTTTGCATTTCTTTTTATATTGCGTTGCATGATATTTACACAATGTGATTTGTAAATAATAAAATATATTGAAGAAACTTTAAATTAAATGATATTTCAGAAAACAGGAATCAATACATAGTGAAACATTGAAAGCTATACAAACAGTAGCGCACACAGGAATTTTTCAAAGGGGGTTGAAAGTTCACCATTCTTGTATCATGCTAATTATTGAATAACTAATTATTGAATAAATAATTAGCATTAATTAATAACAAATATTTAATTAAATTTTACTTATTATATACTTATATACCAATCGGAAAAAAATCAAGGGCTTTGGGGTGGGGGAGCCGGACCTCCAGGACCCCCCCTCCTTTTGTGCGCCACTGTATACAAATATATGTTGTTCTCTTCTCATGTGCTTTAGTAGAGCACCACGGCTTTATAAAGAGTTAAATAGTTATGTAAATTTCAACGATTTACTGTGATAAAAAAGTTGTCAAATAAAAATAATATTACCATATTTATTTGAATCTAAGCCGCACGCCAAATTCTCATAAAGATTTTGTGAAAAATGAAAAATAGCGTAAAATGCTTTGTCGATATCCAATTTTACGAAATTAAAATAAATTTAAAATGAGAACTCATAAATATGAATAATTAGTTATTTTATCAGTATTGTAAACTTTTAAATACAAACACGAACCTGTAATTGCTCTAAATACCCCCATTAAACAATTTTTTTTCCCGTTGATTCTAAGCCGCACCCGATTTCCAGTGGCATTAATATTAGAAAAATAGTGCGGTTTAGATTCCAGTAAATATTGTATTTCTGTGAGGTATTTTAATATAGTCTTAGTTCAAATTTTTAAGATCGCTTTTGAGTATTTTTTATCATTATAGGCAATATTATCATTTCCCCCCAAGACAAAATAATGGATAACACTAACCAGGAATCGAAAACGATGATTCAAATTCCATATTTTAAATTTCCCTATTAAAAGTCATGTTTCAATTAACTTTCGAAATTAAAAGCTAATTTTCTCTTAAAGTTCGTGTTTTATATAGTTTTCGATAATGTTTGATATAATTTAGTAGATTTTTTTCGCTTCGTGATTTTCATGTGAATCATTTTAATGGATTTTATCCCATTATTTTAATCTTTTACTTTCCATATGTCTTTTTTTTAATATGTTCTTAAACATTTCACTATACTTTAAACAATTGTTTGGCTCTGTACAAAAGTCTGTGGTAGCCTTCCGGTTAAAGTATCCGACTACGTTCGAAACCGTGATTTTGCAAAAGCGTATAAATAGATAATATTTATGATATTTATAGTATCACTTAGATTAGAAAGTGTATGTAAAATTGTTTTAAGAATAGTATTACAATAAAAAATTATTTAAGAACATACTATTTTGACAAAAAATGAGCATAGATGACCCATTTTCAAAATATTCTCCTCTTGTGAAAAATGCTTCTATTATAATAATATTTGCCTGTCTATAGCTCAGACCTCTGTACAGAGGCTCAACTAGAATTTTTGAAATATATAACTTAGACGTGGGTTTATCCATGTTTTATGACTACAGAGGGGAGAAATTTTAAGAAAAAAACGCCGATAATTATATATTTCAATGGGTTGTAACTCTGAAAATAATGTGAATTTTTCAAAAATCATAATTGAGCCTCTGTAAAGATGTCTGAGGTATATACAGGCAAAATATTATTATAATAAAAGCATTTTTCACAAAAGGAGAACATTTTGAAAAAAGGTTATTCTAAGTTAATTTTTTCCTGAAATATTGTATTTAAATAATTTTTTTTGTCAAAATGTCCTTAAAACAATTTTATACATGTATTCTAATCTAAGTGACACTCAATATCATGAAAATTTTCCATTTATGCGCTTTTTTAAAATCACGTTTCCGAACGTAGTCGGATACCTTAAAAACGAAAATATCTACCATATAAGTTTTAATAATATATTTTATTTTACAAAAGGCCGAACATTATAACACCTAAGCGGTGTTTCCAATACCTTTTAACAATATCCTGACAACTCGAAAGTGCATTACAATTGTTCAAATGCTGTTAGGTGATAGGCTGGTCGAGTCACATGAAACACACTCCAATTCAGTAGAGGTGTTTTCACAAACAGCTCTGTCCAGTCAGACCTCTGGAGACCATTTTGATAGGCAGGGGACAAATCTCTCCACCCCCAGGATCCTCTATTTCTTATCCATAAGTCGTTGGTCCATATCTTGTTTGAATATTTTCTTAAGAGTCATATTAACATGCAATGTAATTGCATGAAAAAGGATGTCACTTAAGGCGTTGCCCAAAGTTCTGTATTATACAATTGCATAAATATAAATATACCATTATTATATATTACAGATTAAAGGTTTGTCACAAGGGGGCCCAGCTAGAAACTGTCTAGCTAATTTATATTTACATTTTGAAAATAGCTTCATAGTTAATTCTGAATATAACATTTTTCGTTATATCGATGATATTATTACTTTTGGCAAGCAAGACAGTTTTAAACATGACACTAGTTTTAATCCTCAATATCTCAATTTAATATAGACAAATAGTAACAACTATGAAACAAATTTTCTTCATATAGAAATTAAATTAAAAGACAAGGTTATAATTACTAATATTTATGACAAAAGAGAGAGATAAATTTAAATTCAATGTTATAAAAGTACCTCATTGGGGAAAGTTAAGTATATGTTTCTATATTCAGAAATATTATTATTAATTACATACAACGCAATAGATCTCTTGTTTCGAAAAATAATGAACTATAAACTTTACATTAAATATTGCTTAATTTAAAAATACCCAATTAATTTATTAATAGTTGTTTCTATAAAAAAATTATAAATAGTAAGGTTTAAAATTTTTAGAATATAAATTGTTTATTATTATAAATTTATCATTTTTCCTAGATAGATATAGTCACCTGTTATAGATAAAATTACTTATTCTTTTATTTAAGCCATTTTTAAAAGTACTTAAATACATTTATAATCCTAATGTCCCTCAAATAACAGTAGTATTTATTTATACATACTACTTAAATATTTCATTTCTATTGGTTTCATACTTTTGCTAAGCCCATTCCACGCTTTAAATTTGTATTTGGGTCCAGAATCTGGCAATAACTTGTTTATTGTACTTAGATTTAACGCGGGCTATGCATTTTTGAATTCACTTTTTAGGTGAGTTACTTTTTTCTTGTAATGGATTTAGATATTCCAACCATTATTTTTAATTGGATTTTGTTCAGTATTATTAACAGAAAGGGGGAAGGTTGACTGGCCAAAAAACATGTTCAACCCCACTTTTATATAAATTATTTTATATATCTGTCGTCTAAGTCAGAAATGTTTAGAATACTGCAGCATCCATGTATGTATTTTTTAAATTCAATTATTTTTATAATTTCTATAATATATCTTTTTTATTTAAAGGTAAGAATTTTTTGGTGCACGCGTATGAAATAGTACTTTATTATGTTACGCTCATTTAATTTCAGAACTCTATGTTATCATTTGAATGTCATATACATATATATATATATATATCAGTGGCGCACACAAGGGGGTGTCCTAGGGGTTCGAACCCCCCAAAACCGTTGATTTTTTTTCAATTGATTATAATTCTAACTCTATAGTAAGTAAAATTAAATTAAATATTTGTTATTAGAGATTAATTTTATTAATTAATGCTAATTATTTATTCAATAATTAGTTTTTTGTTCCCGAAAATCGACAAAATCAATAGGGGCATGATACAAGAATGGTAGACTTTAACCCTGGACCCCCCTTTGAAAAATTCCTGTGTGCGCTACTGATATATATATATATATATTAGCGCGGGCTCTGCATTTTTAAGTGCAATTTTTAGGTAAGTTACCTCTATCTTGTAATGGATTTAGATATTCCTATCCATTACTTTCTATAGGTTTTTGTTCAGTATTATTTACATAAAGGGGGTAGGTTGGCTGGCCAAAAAACATGTTCAACTTCACTTTTATATAAATTATTTTATATATTAGCTGTCCTAAGTCAGCAATGTTTATAATACTGCAACATCCATTTTATAATTTTTCATCTCGGTTGCTCGTATGTCCTTCATTGTGTGATTTTCCTACTGTCTGCTTTTCGAATGTGATTGTTGGATGTTATCTCTTGTTTGTAGAGAATAAGACTATATATATATATATATATATATAGCAGTAAATAAATTAAAAAGAAGTCGAATAAATCTAAAACATTTTAAAGATAAAAAAAAGAAACAAGAACATGGAACAATAGAAACCAAAAAAGAAATTTAGCTAGAGTGGAAAAACTATTTATCCCCCGAACTGTCACTGGTTTGGACAGTGAAACAGGGTTAAACTGTTTAGTGAGATCTCAATCTTCCCTACAGCGCAAATTTCGATATAATAGCATGGATAAACCAAAGCAAGCCAACCCAGTGGGTATATACAGCAATAAATTGAATTGATTGTTGGATTTATCTCTGTTAAGAATAACGCATTTAATATATATATATATATTAAATATAGCGTAATAATTAAAAAAGTCTAATAAATTAAAACAATAGATCAATTTTAACTTAACCAAGAACAGGAACCATTATTTAAAAAAATTATGAATTTATGAACTAAAAAGAGTTTTCTAAAAACTGTCATTTCAAGGAAAGTAAAAGTTAAAAGTGTTTAAAGATAAACCTTCTACACAAAATTTTCATTTAATAAAACTGGGGTAAAACCAGGCAACCCAAAAATTTAAATAGCACAATAGAATAGGGTGCAATATTAAATTTTACTATATGGAATCTGGGAGAAATAGACAAATATAAATATGTATAAACAAAAAATATTTGCAAGAGAGATTAAACATGATTATGACCATAATTAATAATAATGAAAATGAAAGAAACTAAAATCTTACCGATGTATACAGATTCCATGAGTGTACTGACTCGATGCACAAAAAAACAGCATAACTAAGAATAATGGCACCATCTATATATATTTTTAGTAACTAAACTTATTATAAGAATATATTAAGAAAATTATATACTATAAACTAAATAGAAATGAATATATTAAATAATAATTATTAATTAGCTATAATTTTGAAGACATATATTTATATATAAAATTAGTTGGATAGTTATAGTCTGGGCAACTTCGAAAGAATTTTTTATAATTATTAATTCTTAAAACTTCTTCAGATACTAAGTCATTATTTCTTTTTATATAATTTAGAATAATATTTCTAAAAATTGAAATGTGAAGGGTACTATTCCAACATGGCATTTTTATAACATTAAAATCAAAAGAGTCTCTTTTATCAAAAATATTACTTTTTAGCATATTATTTTCAACTTTTAATTGGAGATCTAGGAAGTTTGCTCACTCTATATTGCAATTGGTTTTTATTAATTTCAAGTAGTGTGGTTAATAATTAAAAAGTCAACTTTATTACTGAAAATAATTAAATCATTGATGTATCTAAAAAAGTAACAAGAGTCTGTATCAATTTTTTCATTCTCATAATAGTGTAAATAAATTTTAGCCAGACCATTACTTCCTGGGTCACCTTCTGGCAGGCCCTTAATTTGTTTATAATAGTAGTTATTGTGAAATATGTAATTTTCTTTCAAACAAATTGTATAATAGTATTATATTTATCATAATTTATCAATTTATTTAATGAATATTTAATATAAACATTTTTAAGTACTTTAATCTCATATCCTCTATATCAATAGAGTTGAATAAGTCTTCGAAGTCAAAGCTATGCAAAGATTTAATACTCTTACCTTGCATATATATATATATATATATATATATATATATATACTCCTTTTGTGTCTTTAATTGTTATGTTTCTTGAAATCAAATTTATTTCTTCTTTGGCCTTGTATGTTTTACAACTTTTTCACTTAATATTTTATTTTGTTATACTATATATATACATACATAATACATAATTTTACTTAGATAATGATTAAAATAAATTGTTTTTATACCTATTTACAAAAGTAACAATCATAACGTTACACACACGTCGTCTCCTATACACTACCTCACAATTCTCTCTCACTTTTCATCATGCACCATTGTCTATTTTGTTATTTCTGTCCTCACGCCCTCTACCGGCGGGTTCCCGCACTTCTCCATTCTGACATTGACATAGCAATTATCTTGATTGCACTAACTTAACATGTGTGCGATGCTCTTATCTTTTAAAATCATTTACTAGAAGGTATTTCTTCGGCTTTCGAACAATGGTACATTGAACTGACAAGTGATAAGGGGAGCAGTATGAAGAGGACAGGGAGTAGTAAATCATTCTTCAAATATGATAGTATCTGCTTGGAGAATTTACTATGTACTGAATGCACTTTGCACTGAATACGAGAAAAATTTAAGAATGTTATTCTAGAATTTTGAAGAAAGGGAACATTTAGGAGTAAGAACGGAATTCCGAACAAACATCTGATTTTATTATTAATGAGAATGTCATTGCCAAATGAAGGAGTGAACTAAACGCAAAGCACATCTTCAAACTGAAAAATGTCTTGATTTTCATGAAAATTTGCAACGTTGTAATTCCAATATTTGTTTAAAATAACGTGTTTTAAAAATTTCATAATATTCCGTAAATAACTTACTTTTTATTTTATTATGTAAAGCAAGGTGTAAAATTCAGAGGCTACCTTGGGCAAAGCAAACAAAGTTCAACTTTAGGTGGGCCACAAAAAAATCAATATCCATGAAACATAAGTTTATTTCGTATTATACATCATAATAAACATAATTAAAAGAACAAAAAAATATATAATGTTTACGTCCTGACACTTGACATCTATTCTCTGCTACTATCTTTTCTTTTTCGGAAGAAATTTTGATATTTGATTACATGTTATTGTGTGCCGATTTACTGGCCGGGGAACAAAAATGTTCGTTGGGATGCTTGAGTTTAACACCCCTGATATAAAGGGATAGCTCGTTTAGCATTAAGGTATACCAGAAAAATGGGTCACTCAAATTTTAAAAAATTATAAAGTATGCTGCTTTCTATGGACAAGTTCTACCGTTGAGCATAGTATGGGGTGCTGCAGTCATTAGTACCCTTCTCTTCTTCCGGTTATAGCAAAATCACCAAGATATTTTGTAAAAAATACTGAAATAAATAATATGAAATCCTGAATCTGAAATCTACAGATCATCTTCTATCCATATACACTCAAGTGCCATTGAATTAGGGATAGCAAGGGCTATGCAAATTGTGTAGCGCTGCGCAACATTTATGCTCAAGTGAGGGCGCTGTGGTAACTGCATATATAGCGCTACTAAATAAAATTAGATGATCGCGTGCACCGGCGCCGAAGGCGCCTATTCCCAGAAGGATGGGAGAAAAAGGAAAACATATGTAGGAGGAAATAACAAATCAAGAAAACTGCCCCGAAGATGGGAAGGGATGAACGTACCCCCAAACACAGCGTTCTATCGAAGCAGAACGCCGGCGGAGCGAAGGGGAGAAACTCAAGAAGGGAAAACTGGACGGCCAGAGGCAGTCAATCAATTCGGTGAGTTGTTGTTTAAAAGTGTGAAAAGAGTGTAAGTGTTGTGTTATGGGGGGCGAAGCGGGTTTTTCCACTTCGTTGAAGAGTATGCATATTTAATTTTAGGATGAGGATACCTAAACAATGTTTGTGCTTTGATAATTGGATTGTCATGAGATTCAATAGATTTAAATACATTTCTAGAAAGTTTAGTGATGTAATTAGAAATCGGCTCCATATGTAGGTCGTTGTGTATAACGTCATTTCGAACGTACCAAGGTGCGTTTGTCATGACACTAATATTTTGTTTTGAATTATTTGAATTTTTTCATGTGGGTGGCAGCTCCCTCCCCAGACCGGGACCCGTACGTGATCACTGTGCGCAAGATCTGTTTGTATAAAGTACTTTATCTTCTAGGGATAGAGGTGACCTTCTCCCACAAGGAGATGGCTAAATAATTTTTCCCAGAATTTTCTGCAAGATAGTCGATGTGTTTTGAACGTTAGGGGGCTATCGTGTGTAAACAGAACACTACCGAAACTCACTGGATTTTTGTCATCAAAATGTGTGAGCTGGAAGGAGGTCAATGACACTCCATTTCCGAAAATTTTCTTGTGTTTATCAACTTAACAAATTTTCCAGTGTGTAAGCCAAATTTCAACTTCGAGGGGGTAAATGTTGTACAAGCAAGGTAAAAAACAAAAACCCCGAGGAACGCCAGAAATGCAAGATCAGGGGGTTGGTATGTATTGTTGACACGAATCTAAAAGTTCTATTTTAAAAATTTTGTATGATTTTTAATTTAAATACTCAGGAACTGTAGTTTTTAACTTGTACGTGAGGCCATCATGCCACATTTTGAATGCCCTTTTAACATCTAAAAAAAACACCGACAGTGTAAAAAATTTGTGAGCAAATCCTTCATTTGTAATGTTTGTAACCTTTATTGGGGTAGGTTTAATGGGCCCCCGGAACTCCATTGTTCGGGGGAAAAAATCTAAAAGGCTTTGCAGTGGGTTTAATTCTAGTTAAAATGATTCTTTCATATATTTAGCAGTGGCATTAATTAAGCTTATAGGTCTATAGCCTTGTGAGAAGGTCCTATTTTGATTTGGTTTTGCCAGATGATAACGTTGCTTGTTCACAGTGTGGGAAAGTGTTTTTTTGAGACATTGACTGTATATTTAGTTAAGTGTGTAATTGCATTTAAGTTAGATATTTAAGAACTATTTTTGGGAATCTGATCGGGGCCTGCGTTTTCTATTCTGCAATTTTAAAAATTTGCCTCGAGCTTCTTAGGGAAAGAGGGGGAATGTTTTTTTGAGTTGTCGAAATAGGGGGAATTCATAAATTTTTTGATTTCCCTTCGATCTTGTCATCACAATAGGGTTCTACATTTTCCTGAAAAGTGATTTCAGGTGTCTCTTTAAAATATATAGCGCTTACTGTGGTTGTTCTGAATTATTCAACCTCATTTCTATCTCTCCAACTTCAGGGCAGCCAATAGAGAGCTTACTCACTTGCATCCGTCATCCAATAGCAGTGCATCCTCTCCACTTTTCAGTTCCTACCAAAACCTCAGGACTTTTCCCCGCCGAAACCATCAGGAGATTCCGCCCATGACAGTGACGTCATTCCTCTACCTCTCCTAGTCATCCAATCAGATTGCCTCCAACCATACAGGAAAAACTGTTTTTCCACTCAGGACAATCCACTTTCTCATGCACCATACATTTCAGATCGGAGAAGGAGAATCTGTTTAGATCCATATCCCCACGACGTTTATCGAAATCGAAATCGTTCTGAATTAGTTGTTGGAATTGTTAGCGTGGGTAATTCCCATGTTTAAACGGCTTCGACCACGGACAAATCATAAGTGCGGGACCCCTTTTTTACAAAAACTTTAAACAGTAGGATTTTCAAAGACATTGTCGAGAGTATTCCAAGAATACATGGATGGTGGACAAAAACTGCGATCCAGCAACTGCAAGGACAATTAGCGTATGCGTGGGAAACGGCTCAGGCGTATTGTAGTAGCGAGCGAAGCCAAACATTTGCTCTATTCCACCCAATTGAATGATGCCCGTCTCAGGCGTAAACGGACGGGAACCCAGCTTACCGTAGGGGTTTTGGGAGCCGTCGATCTACGAAGTACCATTGCTCAATGCTCGCCATCGGGATGCCCCTCTTGCCTGGGCAAAAAGAACGAAGTGTAGAGGACGGCTGGGTGATGAGTCTCGATTCCGACTACTTAACACCGACGGGAGGCTGAGAATATGGTCGACCATGAACCATGGATCCTGCCTGCCAGGTTGGAACTTTTCAAAAAACATGGTGGCCTAATCATGGTCTTTGGGGTGTTTTTTTGGCACTGTTTGGACGGGGGTAAATCCATCAATGCAATTCGGTACCAGAGTTGCTTATCATTTTTTTTGTTAATGCTGTTCTGTTATCCCACAGTAATGGGTTTTCCCCAGAAAAACGGTACCTCTCACAAATCCCCGGGTTTGGGTACTGGCTGGTTGGGTGGCATTCCTCTGACCTGGTAAATTACCTGAAGCCGAGACTTAAATCATAATGAGCATTTTTGGGATGTTTTGGAACAAGGCATGAAAGGTCATCACACAGCACCAACGAACCATACTGAATTATGGACAGCTTAAGCCAATATTTGGAAAATTGTTCCCGTGGAACGTTTCCAGAAACTTGTTGAATCTATGCTTCGTCATGTGGCAGCAGTTATCAAAGCCAAAGGAGGCCCAATTCGTTACTAGGTAGGTATCCCTAATTCAATGTGGCACCTCAGTGTAGTTAAAAAAAACTCAGTTGAATTTCGATGTTTTCCTATACATTAACATTACACCGGAGGTAGAATTGGAAATCATTCGGTTTCGCCTCAATGTTGTTGTTTACAAAGTAAACTTGCCCAGGATAGCACAGAATATAATATCAACGTTGAAGCTCTTTTATATCTATTCTGAATTCGGGTCCTATCAGCAGCGCACACAAGAATTTTTTGTCCAGAGTCGAAAGTCCACCATTCTTGTATCATTCTCCTTTTGATTTTGCCGATTTTCGGGAACAAAAAAGTAAAAACGTTATTGAATAAGTAATTGCTTTAAATTTAAATTTCTTAATAACAAATATTCAATTAAATAATTCTTATTATATACTTAAAATTATAATCAATCGGGAAAAAAATCAAAAGGATTTTGGGGGGGTGCGGACCCGAAACCTTGTATCCCACGGGGTTTCATTTCATGGCGAAGACAATCTTAATGCCACTCTTTGAAACTGTGCTTGGAATATTGGTGACGAACCTAGCACTTTTAAATTTCGGTCAAGGAGCCTCATCGCACCACCCGAACAGACATGGCAGTTAATCAAGACGGATTTACGCCGTTAGATCCACTTTAAGATGTGTATATAAATAAAACATTGGAATACGGGAATGTTAGAAGGTGGACAAAAACATTTAATAAAGGAGGCAATTGCATCACTGCAGTATAGAAACAGTGTGTGAGTGGATAATGAAAGCATGTAATGAGAAATTAAACCTGACACATATACATTCAAAAGTCGTTTAAAAATGAGTATATCTAACGTCGATCACTCCGGCCTTTTTTATCCCGTGGACCGGTAAACATTTGTTAATTTTACCGGGGCCCCGGGGGAAAAATGTTGATTGTTTATATTTTAGACTGTTTTGATTTAAAAATTTTAATTTAATTTTTTAATCGTGACTTCTGAATAAAATATAGCTACCCCAAAAAATGGATATAAAGTGATTTAACAAGGAATATTCAGTGATTTTCATAAAAAGTAGCCCAAACCTAAGAAAAATGTACCACAGCAAATAAAAGAGAAATAATGTAATGTTTCTTGTGCGGACCGGTAGTATTTGATCCACGGACCGGTACCGGTCCGCGGACCAGGGGTTGCGGAACACTGGTCTAGATGGTACAGAAGATTATTATTTGTTTTGAATCAGAATAATAGTGATGGTGAAAACAAAATAAATAGTTCTTAGATACATATCGAAGTGTAAATTTTAGTATATATATATGTATTTTTTAATCTATCATTTTTATATCTAGCCGCATATTTCAATCTTATTTTTTGTGTGTGTGTTTTAAAACTGCGCATTATAAGCCGAAATATATATATATATATACAATGAATGAAAATGTATGTCTCCTTCATTAGCATCAGTGGCGTGACCCCTAGGACACTCCCCCTTGTCCTAGGGGTCCGGACCCCTCTCCCCCAAAGCCCTTGATTTTTTTCCCGATTGATTATAATTTTAAGCATATAATACGTAAAATTTAATCAAATATTTATTTTTAATGATTAATTTTATTAATTAATAATATAATTATTTATTCAATAATTAGTTTTTTACTGTGTGTCTATTGTTCCCCAAAATCGACAAAATCAAAAGGAGCGAGATACAATAATGATGGACTTTTGACCTTGGAAAACTTCTGTGTGCGCTACTGATTAGCATCATAATTATGCATTAAAGTTCATAGGCCATTATTATCGCTTTAAGTAACTGGTATTTTTCTAATTCTGATAACAGTTATTTTTTCTCTGGTTCTGATTTTTCTAACTGGTATTTACGTTCACTTTCAAGACGCGTGTTCTCCTCTCGAACTTCGTTTTAGATTGGTTCTTCCATTAGTACATAGGGCTGCGGTAGCCCAGTGGTCAAGGCATCGGATCATGACAGGCATGTCATGAGTTCGAGCCCAGTACCACTAAAGACCCGCCGTGTAGGGCAGCGATGCACGTTAAATCTGTCGAGAGCTGAAACGTCCTCCCGTTGGCGTGGTGTGGAGAGGGGGGTGCCACCTCAGGTGTCGTCCACGTCACTTGACCATGGTTCAAAATTACGTGGTCCGTCACCAAAAGCCCTCGTGTAGCTAAACAGTGCGCGACGTTAATATTCACTCCATTAGTACATTCAATAAAAACTTCAAGAAATCTGCTTCGTAATTTTTAGAATGCGTTATAATATGTTTTATTGTAGTGCAATATTTTATATAATCTAGTGGAACTTCCTCATCCAGTTCCATTGCCAGCCTTATACTAAACCATGCTTATTCGGAATAAATGAAAGAAAAAAAAAAGGTTTCATTTAAAGAGTTACAACTCGATCAGTAGTGCACAGTAATTTTTCAAGAGGGAGGGGGGAGGTCCACGGTCCAAAGTCAACCATTCTCGTATCATGCTCCAATACGCCGCCCAACATATTCTTTGGATTTTGTCGATTTTCCGGAACAAAAAACTGTAAAAAATTAATTATCGAATATATAATTAGCATTAATTAATAAAACTAATTTATAAAAATAAATACTTAAATAAATTTTACGTACTATATACATAGGATTATAATCAATTGGGAAAAAAATCAAGGAATTTGGGGGCTGACCCGGGCCCCCCCTTGTGTCGACACATGACGTTGCTGAGCCCACCCAGGACGTGGAAAACTCGTTGACTGGAAACACTTGACTGCATTTATTATGTAAATCTGTGAAGAAGTAGTTTTCATTTATTATTGAATAGGTATTTTTTCCCTAATAGGAAAACTACACCCCTCGTTTTATCACTTACAAGCATAGGGGATGAAGATAAATACCAGGCAATATGGGTGGCCATAGGGTTAAAGAATACTTTCGTACTCGGAAAGAGCTTACAATTATATTACTTTCATTGTATTGATTCACGTTTCACTGGCTGAATACTATTGGTTTCAAAAGCTTTTCACAGGAACACACACATACACAAGGGAGAATTACAAATAATTGACAGAAAAGGGGCACATGTGATTTTAAATTTCATAACAGTTTTAAAAATATTTCCCCCCTTCTTTACAGTAGTTTTAGTAGTAGTAGTTTTTTTGTAGTTTACAAAAAGTCCAGTCTCTAATAACAGAACATATCACAAGGGGTACTGAAGAAATGATTTCTTATGAAATTCGTATACTGTTTTTTCCTTATGCATATGTTACCGGCAAAGTATGAAATCCGGCATTCTATAGAATCCCCAAAAAAACCCAGCCGGGCAATGTATAAAATGATTTTTTTTCATACATTGCCTAGGCATTCTATAGAATCCCAAAAATGAGAAACCGGCAAAAGTATGAAATACAGCAATTAGCTGAGTCGTTGGGGGGGGAGAAGAGCGGGGGGAATGACTTGTGTTTTTGGGCCCTTTTTGATTGACGGGGGAGAAAGAATGTCGGGATTTCACCCCTGGGTCACCGCCTATATGTCGCAGGGAAATGATGAAATTAGGGCTTTCGTCAAATCCCTAAAGGAGATAATCAGTTCATGCAAGATGCTACAATAACGTCTCTTTGATGACTTCTCCCTGTTGTAAGTAAGTGAATTAGTTAAATCCCCGAAATGTTTTAGTGAAATGATGAAATGAAAAAAATATGCCACTTTTTTGCTTAGAGGACTGGATTTTTGGGAGGGATTGTAAAAATTTTTTGTTAGGGTTAGGATCTGCTGGGACGCACCCCCCCCAGTGCATTCCCCCCCCCTTACAGCTTTTGGCCAATATCTCGACATGAGCCCTCACAGTCCTTTCGACCCCCCCAAATTTACCCCTTTCCTCAAACTGCTCTTTCCAGTTATTATAATTTCATACTCATGGGGGTATTCCTTATATATTTTTTTAATTGTTTTAAACTTATAAAATTTTTTTAAACCCCCGGGGCAATTTTTGGGTTTGAGTCTCGGACATGAGATTTGAACCAACGGGTTCTACTCGAACCAACTGTTCTCCCCAGTCAAAAATTTTGACTCCTATTGTGTAGGCATGGGGGGGGCTTAAGAAACAAAATGCGTTCCCAAAAAGAACCCCTATGGGGTCGGGAAAAACATTTCCCCCCCCTTAAAAAAAATTGAGTTTGAACTTGATTTATGGAGGTACGCCATATTTTTCGGGTATCCCTTTTTTTTACGGGGAAATTTCCCGCTCCCTCCGGTGCCCCCCCTTTGGTGTTTTTTTATTTTTAATTGGAATTTATGTTTTTTCAGCCGTTTTAAATTGGTTTGGATTGAATTTTCCCCTTTAGGATTTTTAAAAAATTGAAATTTTTTACCCTCAATAGCCCCATTCCTTCCCCCCCTCGCTTTCCTTTTTTAAACAATTTTAAAATTTTAAATTTTATAGTTTTTGAGTATTTTTTTTTGGGGGGGTTGGAAGAAAGGGCTTGATCTCCCGGTCTCCCCCCTGGGCAGCATTTTTTTCAATATTTTAAAATAACGTCTCTTCAAAAGCCTTTTCCATAATGATAGTGATTTTATTACACCCCCCGAACTGTTTCCCCGTGAAAAAGATGAAATGAGCTAGCCCGGATTTGCATTGGCAAAAAGCCGGCCCAGGGGGGGGGGGAAGACACCGGGAGGCCCAGTCCTTGTACTTCCGAACCATACAGGTCAAAAAATCCCGGGTCTATGAAAAAAATTTTAAAAATTTTTTAAAATGTTGAATTGGGGTGGAGGTATGGGGTTGTTGTGATAAAAAACATATTTGAAGAGTCTAGAGAACAATCGAATCCACCGGTAATGAACCCAAAGGGGAAAAGGGTTGAGTTTATTAATTTTTTTACCAAATTAAATTATTTAAAATCGATTCATAAATTTGTTTAAGAATTCCTAGGAAAGTTACAAAAAAATTTCAAGTCAAATAATTAGTAAATAGAAAAGGAGTATTATTTTGAAATGTTCCATATATTTTTTTTAAAAATTTCAATTTTTTTCAATTTGTAAAAAATTTCAACCCAAAAATTTTATCTCGTATTATTTTCTTGAATAAAACATTATGGGGAAAAAGCTTAAAAAAAAAATTTTTAACAATAAATAAAAAAAAAGTTGCCCAAAAAAAATGCCAAGTCCTCTTAATAAGAAAAAAACAAAACCCCCCTTCCCGTACACAACTTTCATTTTTCTTTTCGTATTTTTTTACATTTTTTTAAAGGCACCTTATTATTTTTCTAGTATAACATTTTTTATTTTTAGGAATGCAAGTCATTTATAAAATAGCCTTATTAGGACCCTTTTTTCATACCCCTTTTCCTAGATAGCATTTGTCATTCTTTTAGAATGCCTAGGCGTTCTAACAATGCCTAGGCAAAGTATGTAATAATTTCCCCCCATTTTATACTTTTTCCTTTAAAAATCAGGATTTTAAATTTTCCGGGATTTTATACTTTTCTTTAAAAAAATATATATAAATACATTATTAAAATAATTATTTTGTTATATGCATGTAAAATAGGATTAATTGTGTTACAATATTTAGAAAAGCTGCTTGTTATAGTAACGTGCACGATCTTATAACACAAGATTTTTAGTTATGGACCCTATAAAAAGCTCACAAATTCATATATACACTACTATATATAACACACACTATTGGCCACCGTAAATGCAACACCCTGAAGGAAGCATGCAAATAACATGAAATTTTAAAACATGCATTAGTGGAGGTGAGGGTATGCAAAAAGATTAGAATTTCCCGCGCAGACAAAATCACATGCGCCTGTGGGCCCCCCCTCAAGGCCCCATTTAAGGTTTTGGGGATTTTGACGATTTCCAAGTTCGGCAATTGTGTTTTTCCCTTTTTGGGGTTTTTTAAAAAAACCCGTTATGTCTCGTAGAAAAAAAAGCGATCAGCTTTTGATCAAGTATCCGAGTTCGACAGAGGAAGGATAGTGGCCTACCGAGATTGTGGATTATCTTTCAGAGAAATCAGTAGTCATGTTGGACGAAACCAAATAACTGTAATGCGGATATGTGACCGTTGGATGCAGAAGGGTACGACGGAACGACGTGGTCGATCGCATCCACCTCAGTGCACCACTTCACGTGAGGACACGCTAATTTGTGTTCTGGCAGTGACGAATCGCTCAGTCAGATCACGAACCATAGCACAGCACATTGAGTCTGTAACGCATCATTCAATACCATTCGACGCCGTTTACAGCAGAGTGGCCTGTCCGCAAGACGTCCATTGCTTGGTTTACCCTTGACGCAGAACCACAGACGTCTCCGCCGTCAATGGTGCGATGAAAGAAGGATGTGGGCGGCAGAATGGAATGAAGTTGTCATTACTGACGAGTCATGCATCTGTCTGCAACACCACGATGGTCGGATTCGAGTCGGGAGACACCGTGGAGAGAGGATACTGAACAGCTGCGTTATGCACCACCACACTGGTCCTGCACTGGGTATTATGGTATGGGGTGGTATTGGATATCACTCTCGCACTCCTCCAGTACACATTGCCGATACTTTAAACAGCCAGCGCTACATCTCCGAGGTGTTGGAGCCAGTTGTCCTTCCTTACCTTCAGGGATTGGCCACAGCCATATTTCAACAGGATAATGTGCAACCACACGTGTCACGCATTGTCTCCAAGGGTTCTTCGTCAATCACCAGATTGAATTGCTTCCCTGGCTGGCTCGCTCTCCGGATCTTTCGCCGATGGTCGTGGTCCATGGTTGCTCAACGATTGACTCAGATTACACCTCCAGCTGCCACACCAGATCAACTTTGGCAAAGTATGGAAGCTTCTTAGTCTGATGTACCCCAAGAACACATCCAAAGTCTCTTTGAATCAATGCCGAGGCGTGTGGCAGCGGTGATCTCCAACAATGGCGGCTACCCTGGCTACTGTTTCTGGCAGGAACCACACTTCACAGAAGTCTATAAATTTAATCATTTGATACTTGGTCAACATTTTATCTACAAAATAAATTTTGTTGTTCTATCTCTTGTCTTTCTTGGTGTTGCATTTACGGTGGCCAGCAGTGTATATAAGGTGGGCCAGCAGTGTCCAGGGTCGTAAGTCCACCAGTTTGGTATCATGCTCCAATACGCCGCCTAGCATATTCTTTTGATTTTGTTGATTTTTGGGAACAAAAATTATATAAAATTATTGAATAAATTATTAGCATTAATTAATAAAATTAAGAAAATAACAAAATACATAATTAAATTTTACGTAATATATACATAGGATTAAAACCAATCGAAAAAATCAAGGACTATGGGGGTGTCTGGGCCCCTAGGACATCCCCCTTGTGTGTGCCACTGTATATATATATACCGTATAATCCGGTGTATATATTGCGCGCACCTATACTTTCAAGTTGCATTTCTTAAAAATTTTTAGGTTTACTCGCCGGATAAAGTGTATCCTTTTTGTTTCACAAAAACATGAAACGTACAATACTCTTATCTTTTGAAGTCATTTATTCGAAGTATTATACCTGGTTTTTGAACAACGGTATACTTCTAGAATTAAAACTCTTAAGTGCAAGAAAAGAAATGTTAGAAAATATGTGAATGCCATGAGGTGAAAAAATATTTATAAAAGGAAGCCAAATGCGTCATATCAGTCTAGAAATTGCATGTTAGTGAATAATAAAAACATGCAATGAGATTAAACCTGACATAATTCAAAAGTCCTTTAACAAAAAAAAACTTGTATATATAACATTCTTGATGGAATAAAAGAGGATTTATATATTTATGGATTTCAGTAACAGTGATGGTGAAGATAGAACAAAATTCAATTATATGCATGAAGATATAACGAAAGACAAATAAAGTTAAGACGCATTTTTCATATTATCCAATTATGAAAGCTCAAAAGGTATGCCTTTTGCTTTAAATAAATAGTATTTAGATACATGTAGAAAACTAATTTTTTTATGCTTATCTTCCCTTTATTTTTAATGCTATAATTTTCATATCTGATGTATACGGCTCACACGTAAATTTTGATCTTATTTTTCTTTTCTTTTAAAAGTGTGCGCTATACGCCAGAATATGCGGCATATAATTTTTTGAATTTAATGCTTTTGAACAAAATTATTGCTTATAGAATAAATATTCTTAAGGAGTTTTTGTGCGTGTGTGACGGCGGATTGATATAATTTTAAAGAAAAGGAATTTACGTTATTCTAAATAATAGATTGAATTTACCGACAAACATAAATTCGAACAATTAACAAAAAACAAGGTCTGATACTCCAGATTTGAATGATAAACATGTTCACATTTTTTTACATAATTTTTATAATGTTAAAACAATTATTCTTCACGATCACTTACATTTTTTAGAAATTTTGGGCTTAGGGAAGTAAACCTTAAAATAACTTTGATACAGTTAGCTAAACTTAAGAAATTAAAAAATGAAATAATTTACTTTTTTTTGGACTAATAATTCGACTTATTTTAAAAGCCAATAGTATCTGTGATTGTGGCTCAAATATCTCTTTAAAAAAAAATAACAGAGAAAATTTAAATTTTAAGTCCATAAAAGTGAAATAACTACAAATATTTCTCTAATAACCGATTACTGAGCGTATATTTAGATACATTGTTATATTAACAGTAATCGAACTTTGCAAGGATGAGTTTTTGAATGCCTTTTCTGTTTTGTAGTACAAGTTGGAAGTCATAGTTGGGAGTTGGTTTTGAGAATTTTCTGTCGATACCGGGAATATGAGTCCTATTTCACTAAAAACCTGTAGTATAATGAGGCTGGTGTACGTTTAATCTTCACGTCTGACAACTCCCAACTTGATGGAGAGTGTGACGTCTTCGATTGGGGTGAACCCCACCCCGTCAATTTATCTGAATATTTTCTATTCATCCCAAACAGATGTTGGATGACAAGTCAGGTGGCCATGGGGTCATTGTTGTTGTCTGGCCTCGGACAAGGGGCAGAATCGGTCGATTACAAGGCTAAAGAATGCCGGTGCAAGGCATTCCTTAGAAGTCTTGAATAGGGAGGCCTGTATGCAAGTCGATGCATTGAGAGTGGGGCTGAGGCCCAGGTGATAGATGAATGGATGAGATTTTGGCGCTTTTGGTTTCCGGGGGGCGGGGAATTTTTTTGTTTTGGGCCCCCAAATGGGGGGCGGGGCCGGGGACGAGGGCAGACCTTTTTTTTGACCCCCAAGAGAAACGAGGGCAGACCTTTTCTTTTGACCTGCCAATGAAAACGAGGGGGGGTGGGGGGACCTCCCCCGGTGTTTAAAAGGTGTTTTGAGAAAAAAAAGGGGAGGGAAAAAAAAACGGACGGAGGGGAAGGGCTGGAAAAAAGACGGGAACTTGGGACGGAAAAAAAACTTGGAAATAGAGCCCTGGGGAGAGGACGGAGCCCGGAATGGAAACAGAGAACCATGGAGAAAACTAGAGGGAGGAAAAAAGCAAGGGATTGTCAGTGCCTTGGGGAATAAGATTACCTGAGTGAAAAAGACGTCCGCCCGGCTTTGGCCTATTTAATAAACTAAAAACTATTTAAATTTTAAAAATATGGCTTTTGACAAATATTCTGTTTATGGACTGACGCTTTACAAGAGGGTGAACAAGAGAGGAAAAATTTAAATTTTAAATACCCCTCACTTGATGATAATCTATTTTTTAAAATTATTGGGTCCATCTCTGAAGGCCTCCATGTTACTTTTCAAAGCGACATTAAGAATTTATTAATCAATTAATGAAAGCATTTTCCAAATTTTACATTAATGCAGTTATAATAATCCTCGAAATGGCGCCACACAAGGGGGGGTCCTGGGGCCCGGATCCCCCCAAACCCCTTTTTGATTTTTCCAATTGGTTATATTTCTAAGTATATAATACGTAAAATTTAATTAAATATTGGAAAGATTATTTTTTTAAATTTAAACAAATTATTCGATAATTAGTTTTACTGTGTTTTGTTCCTGAAAAAACCAAAAAACCCATGCTGATACAAGAATGGTGAATTTTAACCCCCCACCCCCCCTTTAAAAATTCCTGTGGCTACTGTGAATATTATGAAAACTTAGATCATTCATTTTTTTTTTTTTTAAATAAATTTTTAATAAATTTAAAGATTTATCGGTTTCACAGAAAAGGACAGTTAACTAATTACTTTTCGGTCAATAATTGCTTAACCTTTTAGGCATAAAGCGTTACAAAAAAACCACAGGGGCTTTTTACTTATCATCATTTCAAAAGCCAAATTAATGTTTTGAACAGGGCACACAAAAAGGGGGCTAATGCCCGGCACCCAAGCCCCTTTTTATGTTTATTTTATTTTTTATTTTATTGTGATAATCTTATGTATATAGAGAATAGAAAAAAATTTTATTCACATTGAAAATTTGAACAAGAAAATATACACTGGTGTGCAAAAATTTAAACAACAGGGGGTTTATTTTATAACTTCAAAAAAAATCATCTAGAGACATGAAATTTGAAAATGAGGGGGAGAAAGTGTAAAAGGGTGACGAAACATCGGGGCTGAAAAAAGGAATACAACGCCGGTATGGAATAAACAAAAAAAAGCTTTATTGCGCATAGTATTGTGACTCATATTGTCATCAACAGGAAGAAAAAAGAGTGTTCCTTAAATGGGTTAGCCCTCCCTTTACACAATGGTTGCTTTTACCGTCTCCCCCATACCAGAACCAGCTGGTGCAACATTTATTATAGGGTGCCATTCCTCAATCAACATCTGTTTGAGTTGTTGGTTGTACTCCGGATGATGTGAGCGTGTGGCAATACGTCTCCCCAAAGCATCCCACACATGGTCGATGGGATTTAAATCAGGGAGCACGCTGGCCAATCCATTCGAGTGATATCTTCACTTTCCAGCAGCTCCTCAACAGCAAGAGTGGCCAATCGGCAACCTGGGAAAAGATGCAGATGGGGAAGAAGTACCTCCCACAATAGCGATCCCCGGTTACAGACCCTCTGTCGAAAATGGGAAGCTCAGTTCCGCCGTTCAGCATAATGCAACCCAGACAAGAACTCCAGGACCACCGTAACGATGTTTTTCCTTGATGTTACTGGGATAAAACCGTCCCGATCTCTCTCCAAATCAAAACGCGTTGAGAATCGCTTCTGGTACTGAACCGATCTCATCTGTAAAGAGAACACGACTCCATTGATCAGTTGTCCATTTTTTGTGCTCTCTGTCCCACTGTAAACGGTGGCTTCGGTGATCTTTAACGGGAGGCAGCGTTCGGGACGGTGGGTGAACAGGCCCCTTTGTGAAGGCGTCTGGCCACAGTAAACCGCTACCCTTGTCGACCTGTTGCTGTACAGAGTTTCTGAGCATTGGCGCTTGTTGACTGCTGTCGAAATTTTTCGCCTGCAGGATGATATATCGGTCATCCCCTGCAGTTGTCGTCCCGGGCGGCCACACCAACCTTTCTAACAGCTGTACCTGTGGTTTGAAACGCTTTCCAAGGGGCGAAACGACACTTTTGTTGATTCCGAACTCTGCAGCTACACTGGTGACAAGTACGGCCCTCCTCCAGCTTCCGATCATTCTTCCACGTGTGAAGTCATCCAGGATGATTTCTTCTAGCCATATTTCACGAACTGACTCACTGGCACTTGCAGAGAATATGGTGAATTGCGTCTCCGTCCTTCATTTTCATTCTACTGTTGAGCAGCGCGCGCCGACATCACGCGTTTTGCGTACGCTCACATCGCTTCTGACGTTTTGTTCCTGATATTTGCATACGCATGACGTTTCTACTGACTTACGTGTTCCCTCTACTGATCTCCAGATCTCTTTTTCTGCAATTTCATGGCTATCTGCTAAATTTTTACATTGTTGCTTAAGTTTTGCACACCAGTGTATATAGGGAGAGAGTGAGCTAATAGTTGGAACTGAAAAAGGAGTTTGTTTACTAGATGAGTTATTAACATCACAATATTTTGAGAAGTTAGATGAGGGCTATTATCAAAAGATCTCCTAATTTTGAACCATGTTTGAATGACGAGACAGAGACATCCAGGATACCAAAATACACTTTCCAATCTTTCGCATCACGCCAGCGTCAGAATTTAGAGCCTCGCTAGATTTAAAGTTTGGTCTATGTGGCCTTTCTTTAGTAGCGCAGGACTCGATCAGATGGAAAAAATGTCGACCACGAGTTCACAAGCATGACCCTTCGGCCACCTCAACCAAGAAAATGTTCGGATGCAAAGGAACAAGTATTAGCGAAATCCCTTACTATTCAGAGGTTTATTTTGGATGTTAAGATTACACAGTACTCATCTTCAAAAATTGTATAATCACTAATATTAAAAGTAAATTTAATGTTTTGTTTTCAGATTTTGTGTTTATTAAATTGATTCTGTAAATAAAAAGTTAGTTTGACACACTGTTATTTTAAAATTTTAAAAAATTATAAATTTCTAAATTTATTAAAAAGTTTTTGTAAATAACTCAATTTTTAATTTTTTTTACTTGTTTTAAGTAATTTCTGTCTCTGAGATTAATGGGAGACCTGAATCCATACTAACCTTTATAGTACATATAGTTGAAAGTACTTACAAAAATTTCAAGGCATTATAACAAATCTTGAACTGAAAAAATAAGCATTGAAAAATAAGGCCAGAGAAAAACCCATTTAAGGCTACACAATACCCTTTTTCAAAAAAAAATTTGAGGAGACAGTAACAGTTAAAATAATTTATGTTTTATATTCAGATTATATTATATTAAGTTGATCTGAAATCAAAAAGTCAGTTTGACCAGCCATTATTTTACAATTAAACATTTTATAAAAGTTTGAAAAAACTTCAAAAATTCTTATTTTTGAAGTTTTTTCAAACTCTTATAAAATGTTTAATTTAAAAAATTTTTTGGTCAATTTAAGTTATTTATGTTTCTTAGATTATTGCGAGAAAAAGTTAGTAAGGATTTGAAAATCTGTTCCCTTGTTGATTTTTAATCATTATTTTTCTAGCTAAAACTGGAAAAAATATGAAATTTTTTAAAATATCAACTTTACATTTTTCAAAAAAATAACTAGAGATCTCGGACCTAAATCCATACTAAATTTTATAGAACATAAGTTTGGGAGTATCTTAAAAAATTTCAAGACTCTACCTTGAGCAGATTAAAGCCAAAACACCTACGTCTTAAAAATTAAAAGTCTTAGAAAAACGCATTTAAAGTTTGTAAAGACATAAAACGAACACTTATAATGCCTGTAAATCTATAATTTTTAATATGTTATTTTCCAACTTCTGTTCTATATCAAAACGCACTTTTAATTAATTATGCCTGAAAACATTTTTTTTTAAATAAAAAAAATATTTTTACATAATATTGATAGTATTTGTTACGACGATAGGTTATTCAGCCTAATCTTAATAAAATATTTTCAACACAAAGCACTTACGTGCAATATATAATAATGATATTAACTTAAGCTAAAAATCACCAGGATTATACATAAAATTAAATTTTTTTAGTTTTAAATTGGGAAAGTTTAGCAAGTTTTAAAGTCGCCCAACAAGAACTCAAATACCTTAATATAGTAATACAATATGTTTACTCTAATGTAGTTCGTCACATCATGGAAAATATCCAGTTTTATCTGCACAATACTTGTAGTCAAAATACAGTAGAACGTAGTTTATCCGAACATTTATTATCCGGAGCGTCAAATATCCGGGCCAGTTTTTTTTTTCAACTACATGTACTGTAAATGAAAATGTATGGAATAAGTTGTGGCCAGAGTTAGAAGGCGAAAAAGATTTTAATGACGTCCACGGGGAGGAGAATACCGACTTTGTCAAATCAATCCCAGGATTTCAAGAATGCGATGAAGATGTCGAAACCTGGATGGCAGGCGATGCAGAAGACTGTGGATTTCAAATGCTAAATGATGACGAGATTGTGACTTCCGTGCAAGAAGAATCCGACCCTGCTGACGATGAAACGGATGAAGACGAGTACAACACAACGAAAGTAGCAAGGGTCCATCAAATGCTGACGCGTTTTCTACGTTAAAGACAGCTATGGAGAAGTACAAACAATCAAAGTGCGCTGTCTTACTCAACTACTGCTGCTCAAGAGAATCAGAGACCTTGCAGCAAAAAAACGAAGGTGTAAAACGGCACAGCGAAAAATAAGTGATTGTTTCCACAATAAAGGTAAAATTGCGACGTTTTGCACCTATTTTGCTTTTTCTTCAAACACATTTCCCGCATGTGATAATTTTCAAAATTCGTATAGTGTCCGGTTTCCTATACTGCATGGATCTCATTCGGTTTTCGGTTATCCGAACAGTTGCGTATCCGACCGGTGTCCCGTCCCAATTAATTCGGATAAACGACGTTGTACTATACTTGTTTTCGGAAGTTTTATTGCGGTATCATTTTCAGCAGTATTCCATCTCTTCTAAATATTGTTTCTCATAGCAACCTGAGAAAGTTTTGACCGTGGCATTTTCTGTACCGGAAAAAACTAACGAAAATATTTCTAAGTGTTATAAACTATTTTTAAAAGCAAAAATTGCCCTTGAAATAAATCTTAATTAAGAAAATATAAGAACTCAAAAAACTCAAAGCATAATCAAGCAGAAAAGATTTTAGTAATAAAAATTGAAATTAATAACCATTTCACACTGAATGAATTTATTGTGATCAAAAATATTTTTTATTAATTCAATTTAAGAATGAAAAAATACTTTAAATGAAATGAAACCAAAACCTAACATCAGAAAACTTCATATATCTTAAAAACTAATTTGTTTTCAGATCTGAAATTTGGTGGCAAGTTTCCAATAATATAAGCCACAAGAAAAGGAGAACAAAGAAATTTTTTTTGGTACTTTTGAAATTCACAGGCTGTGTAGCCTTAAAGTTTCTAAAGGTATAAAACAAAAACAAAAATGCTTCTAAAGCTCTGTTTTTTAATATGTTATTTTGAAACGTTTGTAATACATTAAAATACTATTCTAATTAAATATGACGTAAAATAACTGTTTTATTCAGAATGTGTTCTTATATATTGTAATATTGATAGCATTTATAACGATGACAGATTATTTAGTTAAATCTTAACATAACACTTACACAAAAATTTTGAAACACAAAACAATTATGCAAAATAATAATGATACAAACTACATTTGGAAATCACTAGGTTTGTACATAACATCTTTTTTTTTTTTTTCTTTTTTTTCTCATTTTTAAAATCGGTACTTTAGCAAGTTTGATTTTTGTCCCGAGTAATTTTAAAATACTATACTGTAGTATTATAACTTTTTACTATATTATTATTATTTATTTTTCCAACGCCCGTGCTTGGTTTCTTGACCATTTGACGCCGAGACTCCCAGTACCGACTGACGAAGTCCTCAGTCAGGTATTCAACGAGTACTATATTATAATCTGGTACATTATAGATCAATTCGGCTTTATCTGCAATACTTGTATTGTACAGTCTAATTGTAGTATCAGCTGAAAGTTGTTTTTAGGTATATTATTTTCAGTAGTATTTCATCTGTTCCAAATATTTTGTGCTCTTAGCAACCCGAGAACGTTTTGGCCTTGACATTTTCTCAACAAGAAAAAAAAATAAGCGAAAACTGGTCTTGAAAAATTGCAGCCCTCTAAAAATAGGTAAACAGAAAGGATTTTAGTAGTGAAAACTGAATAAGCATTTTACTGAAAAGATTGATTGTATTGCAAAATATTTTAATTAAAATTTAATTAGGAATGGAAAATGCCTTATAAAACGAAACCGAAACTAACACTACCCCTTCATCCGTGAAATATCATAAAACTTCACAAATACTTTAAAAATTAATTGGTTATCAGATCTGAAATTTGAGAGCAAACTTCCCAAATAAATAGACCATAAAAAAATGCAAAAAAAAATCGATATTTTTTCTCATTTTTAGAGGGCTTTGTATATAGCTTTAAGTTGAATTTTTAATGATAATGAAAGGAGCATATAATTCACGATGAGAGAGCTTTAAGGCATAGGGAGCAAAAAATAAAAGTAAAAATTACTAAATAAATGTATTGTGACTTAAATATCCTTTGTAAAAATCATCTATTCATTCTACGCAGGGGAAAAAAATAAGGGGAAAGTTTAAAGTGACCATCTGGACTTAAAAACTTTGACCTTACGACACAAACCCAGGAAATCGTCAGCAAAAGGGAAACCACTCCTTTATCCCTGCTACTATAATGACTTTGTAAAAGCACTTGACTAAACGGTACAATCTTAAATCTATTTTCTCCCACGGTTCAGGTGAATAGCTTCTTTCATTTCTATTCTTGAAAGGAAACCCAACGAAACTCTCTTTAGCCCTCTTCATTATAAGTGGAGATGACAATGAAACATATTGCGTCTGTTAACGCAGGACAGAGGATCCTCGGGTGGTCATTGTTGGTTAAAATCTCAGAGGTGACGAATGTATTCATCACACGTTTCTCCACGCAGAGAATCCATCGTATTCGAATACATTCTAGGCTCCGTTTTCCAACCGGAAAAATTCTTCGAATTCATCCATGCTAAAAGGGAGAAAAACAAAGCATAAATCTTCTGTCAGCCAACAATTGTAATAGAATCTTTCCTTTTGGTTCCATTTAACGATGCGGATTAAGATCTGAATCTGGAGCCCTCAGAGTAGAAAAGGTTAACGAGATAATATCAAATTCTGGTTTCTTATGCCTATGGAAAGTATAACATAATTCACTAGGATGGAACGTGCGTGCGTGCATTTATATTGATAAAAAATTTTTATTAATCGAGACCTACTAATACGGAAAAAATGTTTTATGGTATGGAGATTAAAAAGTAAATAACTAAAAAAAATTACTTTCAAAATTTAATATAGCTACAAAAAGGGGTGAAATTTTTGAAAAAAAATGGAAGTAATTTTGATTAAATGATTTTAGACTCAAAATAATTATTTTCTGCCATATAAATAACCAAAAACCATGATTTTTGATAAGTGAGTACTTAATGGTGAATAGTACAATGTGCATAACATATCATAACCCCAGCTCTCTCTCCCCGGGAGAGAGAGCTTGAATCAGTCCGATTCAAGCTTTTTCTGCCTTCCGCTTTATCGTGCCCTATCATTAATTCAACAGCAGTTTTTTTAAGTTAACATTAAAAGAAGCTGTTAAATATACCTGCTGAGTGATGGTTTTTCCCCTAAAATTATTTAGTATGTGCAGTGGTGCACACAATAAGGGGGGGGGGAGTCCCCGGGTCCGGAAAACCTCCCCCCAAACCCCTTGATTTTTTTTCCGATTGATTATATAGTATATAGTACATAAAATTTAATTATTTGTTATAATTTATTAATTTTGTTAATTTATTCTAATTATTTATTCAATGATTAATTTTTTATTGAATCGAAAAATATCAAAATAATACGTATTGGAGCACGATACGAGGATGGAGGACCCTTTCAAACCCTGGACCCCTCCCCCTTAAAAAATTCCTGTGTGCGCCACTAAGTATGCGTCCTCTTAATGCAATAAATTGTAATGGTACTAAAACGCATGGTTTTTCTTTAACAAAAACTGCTTTGAATTTTTATCATAAAAAAAGCTTAAATACCTAAACTTCATCCCCCAGTGGCATTAACTAGCATCAAAAAAATATTTTTTTTATTTCTCCCTTCATCTACAGATCAGAGTATATCTTTTAAACATTAAAAACTCCAATGATAAGAAAAAATTAAAATATGGATTCTCTTTACCTTTCTTAAAGTATTAGCAGTTTCCAAGATGTACATTGCAAAATCAGTGGGTAACTACTTGAATTAGTAGTCGGCAACCAATATACAGAGTTTGATTGATTAAATCTGAACATTGCATTCTGAAGTACGAGGACTACTAGACACACACCTTGTAATTTTGAAACACGCTCAAATGCAGACGCAACATCTGAGCTCGCCCTCTTCCACGCCAATACAACGACTGTCTCGACAGATTTGACATGTACCCTCCACTCTATAAGGTAGATTTTTAATTGCAACCGGATTTGAATCTACACAACTCGGCAGAAACAATACCATCCACCACCACCATTTCTAACCTATCGCTTGTGCCCGTTTACAAGATTATTCAAAAGATGTTACATTACCGAGCCTCCCCACTGAGGGTGGAGGGGCACAAAAGGTGGCGGAAACAATAGGGGGCTCTTCTATTTCTGTGTATGTGCATGTGTGTGTTCCCGCTCGTGTGTGTGTTTGCGCTTGTGCAGGGACGGCTCGCGAACTAACCGGACCCTGCGAGGGGCGGCATGTTCTAAAGGGGCATTTGTATCGAATCGGGAAAGAAAAATTTTTTGTTAAAAAATTTGATATATTTTCTGAAATATTATTGGGTATGAATTTTTTTGGTGTTTCTATTTCACGTATTTTACTTCCTTATTTTGCACTCTGTATGTTTAATGTCAGTTTTCTTTTATGTTGAGGTCTTTACGCGGTACTCGAGTGGTATAGGTATCGGACCGTGGCTAGAATTGTCTCGAGATCGAGCCCAGTACCACTAAAGACCCGCCGTGTAGGGCAGCGATGCATGTTAAATCTGTCGAGAGCTCAAACGTCTTCCCGTTGGTGTGGTGTGGTAGTTAGGAGAGGGGGTGCCAGCTCAGGTGGCATCCACGTCACTTGACCATGGCTCAAAATTACGTGGTCCGTCGCCAAAAGCCCTCGTGTAGCTGAACAGTGCGACGTTAATATTCACTCATTCACCCATACGTCTCCCAGAGTCAGCTATCCAAAAGGGGACAGGGACAATAAGAGTTTTTAGTAAATAGTCAGAAGGAGATGTTTTATTTTAGTCTTGAGTGTAGATACTATAACTTAAAATATAAACATTTGGGATCTCCATCATCAGTAGACTCTTTTCAGAAGAATTTGCTTGCTGAAATGGGCGATTCCTTCTCTTACATTTTACTCGTTTGAAATAATGATAGGTAATTCTGCCCTTAATTTCGAATTATTTTGTATTTGACTCAAAATAATATATACATATATATCATATATATATGTCATATATGCTGCCTTTTTGCTGGCAAGCATCATTAAAGTTTTATTGGTGTGCATGTATGTGAACAATTTTATCTTTTTTAATTATTTAATTAGAATTTTTTGTTTTGGAGAAAGGAGCGGCATTTTCAATTTTTGTCCGGGGCGGCAAAACTTCTAGAGCCAGCCCTGGTTCGTGTGTATGTATATATAGCATATATGTGCATATACATATATATATATATATATGTATATATACATATATATTCATGTACTTATATATATTTAAATGATTTTTTTTTTCGATTGATTATAATCCTATGTATATAGTACGTAAAATTAAGTTAAGTATCTGTTATTAATAATTAAGTTTATTAATTAATGCTAGTTATTTATTCAATAATTAATTTTTTACTGTTTTTTGTTGCAGGAAATCTACAAAATCCAAAGAATATGTTGGGCGGTGTATTGGAGCATGATACGAGAATAGTGAAATTTCGACCATGGACTCCCTTCCACCATCTCGAAAAATTCCTGTGTTCTCCATTAATATATATATATATATATATATATATATACTTATATATATATGTAATAGATTGAAGTAGTGTTGGCCGGAGTGGAAGATTATCATTTTTGATTTAGTAATGACGTCTTCAGAATAGCTTTACCTCCTTTATTATGAGCACACATCAGCAGATTAAAGCACAATTACGTTCTATTTTCACATTGAGTAGACAGCGGCATTTTGGAGGACACAACACAAAGACAAAAAGCAGCAAGTATTTTCAATCTTACATTATGGTGGCAAGCAGAGAAAGAGAGCGCGATTACGTTGAATAGGTGTTTTCCTCTTAGCATCTGATTGGCTAAAATGCGCGGATTACGGAAATCGGTTTAGCCGATTACGATTAAGATTACAACGTTTATTTTAAACCTAAGAATTAAAAAAAGATTATTTATAGATCATTAAAGAGTTAATTAAAAGTATGTTAGAGGGAATTATTACATATATATATTCATATTCAAACATATTATGTTTTCATTTGTGTCTGTATACGTATGTGTCTGTACCTTCTATCTTATGGATTAGATGTATGTTGACTGTGCTATTTTGTAAAAAATGCTCATAGTCAATCTTTTTTTATCATATAGGTTATATTTTTGACTGTTTTTTTTTCCATTTTACTTTATTTTTTTATTTAATTCTATTATTACATTATAAGTAAGTCCCCCTGATTTCTTAGTGTTCTTTTTGAGTGATTTTATTATTTTTTTATAAATAAATAGCTGCATTTTATGAAAAATTAAAGAATACACATTACTAATAATTTTAAATTTTACCATATATATTTCCTATTCCTAAATTTTACAAAAGCCATATTAAGTTTAGAACATTTACAAAGAGATTTAATCTTAGATTAAAAAATCTGGAAAAATGCTACAGGAAATCATGCAATATGTAATAAATAATCTCAATTCCACTATGATAATTAAAAATTGTAAAGAAATTGAATGCAAGTTTTTTTAATAAAATAAATCATTCTGTCTATAATCTAGGTTTTGAAGATGTGTTTAATTCAGCAGACATTTATGACGTAAATAAAGTTCTTCTACAATATTATAAAACAAACTTAATATAATTAATTGATTATAACTTTAATTCCCTCATTAGGTTAGTACTACAAGAAAACTACTTAGATTATAATAGTAATTATTATCAACAGATAAAGGTTTTCTACAGAGTGCCCCTGCTAGTAATTGTCTAATTAATTTATATTTGCACTTTTATGAAAATAGTTATATTGACAATACTTCATTTTATTTTTCTGTCATATAGACAACATTATTATTATTATTATTATTATCTGGTAAGAGAGTAAGAATTTCAAACTAAATATTTAATTTTATTCTGACTACCTTAATTTGATCTAGACTAATAATAACAACAATCATGCAAGTTTTCTAGGTATTGAAATACAATTAAAATATAATGTAATTAGAACTGATATTTACGTCAAAAAATATGATTTTAATTTTAATCGTTCCATTATAATTAAAAGTTATTTTAAAAAAAGTACCTCACTGGGAAAGTAATATACATTTATCAATATTCAGAAACATTATTATAAATTACAGGAAGCCTAACATATTTCTAATATTAAAAAATTAAGAAAAATCAAAAATTGCAATTATTTCATTAAGTATTGTATAAATAAAAAATATCCAATTAATTTTATAAAAAGTTATCTCTATAAGGAAATTCTAAATTGTACATGGATTAAGTTCCTATTTCTAGATTATTAATTTAATATTATCAAAGAATATATTGTAAACGTTCATATTTCCATGTATATTATCTACATTTAGTTTTCTACCTACTCAAATCATGGATTGCTATACTGTAGCTCAAAAAAAATTTTGCAAACGGAGGAGCACACGGGAATTTTTCAATGGGGCAACGTATTCTTTTGATTTTGTCGATTTTGGGAACTAAAAATAGTATAAAAAAATAATTATTGAATATACATAATTAGCATTATAATAAAATTATTTATTAATAGCAAATACTCTTAATTAAATTTTACGTACTATAAACATAGGATTATAATCAATCGGAAAAAAAATTCAAAGGCTATAGGGGTGGGGGTCTATACCCGGGGATCCTCCCTCCTTGTGTACGCCACTGATTGTAGTAAATTTACCGTTAGTATTATAGTACAGACACAAAAATATTCTTCTTGTTATTCCTACAATTTTAGTATTTACTTCATATTATTTATTTATAATTATTTTAGCAAAAATAATTTTATACTTATTTTTTATTGCTACAATTCGAATTGTTTTTTCTAGCTCTCAATATCTATTTAGATAATTGAATCTGGTAGTGGCTTGTTCTTTTATTCATAATGATAGCATTTTGTTTATAATGGACTAGAGCTTCTGTCATAGAATTTTGCTCGGTAGCAGAGGGAGGAAGGATATCTATCTATAAAATTGTAAGTATGAAAGCTGTCTTCGACCAGCAATGTTTATAATACTGCAGCATCCATCGGTTGCAGGGATACAATCATTATAATAAGAATTAAAAATTTGTTGGTCTATGGAGGAGAGGGATTGGTACACCCCCCCCCTCCCTACGCCACTGCTACAAGTAACCTGCATTGTCGTACGTGTGATTAGATCTATGTTGAGTATCCATTGGAAAACTGGTTAGTGTTACAAATTCTGCACATGGTGACATGGGAAATTTTTAGATTTAAAAAAGAAAAATGTGTGAATGTGATATTTATCAATAAAAAAACACTAATTTTAAGTCACACTATTAATTTATTATGAACTAAAATTTTTAACACTATAATTCTATCACTAAATATTATTAAAAAAATATATGACAATAAATAATTAAAGTACTATTTTATACTCTCTAATTTAAAATATTTTGAGTTTTTTAGAAGAATTGTGTCATCTTGTCTCGGTATGAGATCAAGAGATGACAATTCTGATAACATCTTACCAAGACTTTAATTTTGAAATTAAGAAACTCATCCTCAACAATATCTTATGTTACATTAATTCGAGTATAAATTAAAACAAATATTTTGTTGCCTCCACACCAATGAAACATACGAAAAGAAATACGTTTTTAAATCCTTGCCTGCTTCATTTTTATTAGAAACTAACCTCTTTATACATATTTTCTTAAAATTTCCAAAATCTTAACAATTTGTTTTCTTGTTATCCTCTTTTAGTTCTATTTTCACTGGTTAATAATTGTAATTTAAAAATTAAAAAAAAAAAAAAACTTTAGGTACTTTTAAAAATTATGACCTCTGTCCTCAAAAATATTATCTTTAGATTCATATTTAAGAAGAATTTTTTTTTCTTAGATTTCATTTGATACCTTTTATTCTAATCCATTTTAGGACTGAATGCCCGTTATGTTTTTTCTTATTTCTATCAGTTAAAGCTAAATATTGTTAGAAACTAGAGAAAAGAAAAAAAATATATTTTGAATTTTTTGTTTTCGCTACAAACCAATTAGCAACTTAGGAACAAAAATGTAACAGTATTTTTTTTTTTCTCCTTTTCATTCATATTTTTCAGCTTTTACATTTAAAAGTCTAAACACCTTTATTATTATTATTATTATTATTATTATATTATTATTAATTTTTGTCCTTTTGTACTCATTTGCATTTCTAAAATGGCCAAAAAAATTGTTCATCTCTAATTTTCCAATACTTTCTTTACAAATTTTTCTTTTTTAAATTCAAACGAGAGAAACTTTTATGTTTTTCTATTTTCATCAGCATGCCCTGTTTCAGAAGCGTACACAAAGGAGGGATTTGGGGTTTCAAACCCCACCCATAGACCACAGATTCTAGATTACATCACGGTGCTTTCGTCTACGGTTTTTTTATAATAAACCCTTACATAAAAGTAGTTTGTGTGTAAGCCACTGCTCCATTCTTGGATGAAAAATTATAATTTTAAGCACATAAAATATATAATTCATAAAAGAATAATTACAATACAAAAACAATTTCCTACTTTTTTACCTGCTTCTTAAATGGTCCTGGTAGCCCAGTGGTTAAGGTCACAAACTCATGGCCGAGGTATCGCAGGTTCAAGTCTTGGTGTCACTGAAGACCCGTCGTGTAGAGAGAGAGAGAGAGTACGATGCACGTTAAATCTGTCGAGGTTGAACTCCTCTCGTTGGTGTGGTAGATAAGAGAGGGGTGCAGCGCAGGTGTCGCCCTCGTCACTTGACCGAAGTTCAAAATTACGAGGTCCATCGCCAATAGCCATCTTGTTGCTTTATAGTGCGACGTAAATATAAGTCTCTTTCACTGTTGCTTACTAATTATTGCATACAAACTCAAATTCAGTGGCGCAACAGCCCATGAGGCCTACTGTACCCATCCCAGTATACGGAACCATTGGGCGCTGAGATGCATGAACAGATGTCCCGATCAGGTGGTCAGTCTGAAGTGAGACGTCCATTGTTTAAGTCCCCAAGCAAGCATGGTACTCATTTATCGACCCATTGCAGTAGGGATGAAAGGCTGAGTTGACCTTGCCCAGCCAGGGAATAGAACCCGGATCTGTGGTGTGGAAGCGTGATACGCTACCACTGGAATTTTTGTACACAAGGTATCCCAATAAAATAGCGTCCAAATGTGACACAGCCAGCTTCCTCGTTGTGAGTGTATAAATAATGTCAAAGAACTGCTCCTGTACGATCCATAGTTTACGAGAAAAATACGGTAAATGATGAGGTTCCAGCTTATTTTCATGCTCCTGTATGTGATTGGCTGGATATGTCTTACTCAGGTCGCTGGATAGGACGAAGAGGTCCGTTTTAGAGCCACCACGCTCGTCAGATCTCATACAATTGGATTTTTTACTTATGAGGGGCATTCTCAAAGGACTGGCACATAGAGACGTAGCGATTACACTAATGACCTAGTTACACCTCTGAATGCTGCTCTTACTTCGGTAGACATCGCGCTGCTGTGACGTGTGCACTCATCCACGGCGTGCTCTTGCCTACCTTGATATCCATGGTGGACGTTTTGAAAAAAACATCTGCTTATATAAATAAAGTCGAACCTCCATATAACGGACCTTTATATTGCGAATTTTTCTATATGACGAACTTTTTCCTGGAACCAGGAGCATTTCTTGATTTTCTTCGTAAAATAACCTCCCAATAGCGAAGTGCATTTTCTACATAACGAACTTTTTCTCTCATGATTCAATTTTTTTCTCTCTGTTTTTAAAGTATTTCTGGTCATTTCAAGTTATTCTCTCCTTTAACAGGTTTTATGGTGGTCATAAATCTTGAACTGATTTTATTAGGGGCCTAACTCGCCGACAGCGATATAATTCTGGGCTTTTCATCCAAAAAGTGTAACTCCCATTGTCCAGTTCACAGAAACATCTTCGATAGCTTCAAAGCATTTTTTTTTTCAAACAAAAAACTCAAGCAAAATTAACAGATTTTATGAGTAATTAAATTTATGGACGCAAGGGGTAATACATGTTTAGAAGTTCTATTTATAAAGTAATGTATGTTGTGACGTCTCTCGCGTTCTTCTTCTAACATAACTCCTAAGTTCTTTGACGGCCACGATTAATGGCAAAACTTTTCCAACCCAATACCAAGAAGAGAAACAGGACGAAAATGCAAATGGGATATACTTTAAAAGGATAGAAGGTTTGGTGAGATATGACGGCAAGCCTAGAGATATTTTTAGTGTGGGAACTGTTCGAACAAGCGTTAGACGACCTACAAACCAGGAAGAAGGATACGCTCATAGTCATTATAATTAAGTATAAGAAAGATTAATAAGGTCTGAGTGTTCTTATCTACAAATAGCCGAACAGGAGAGTCTTCAATTAAGGTAGGAGGATTACTCAATAAAAGGTAATATTTTGTATAGGAAGTTAGATTAGGCAGTTAATTAAATATAAATTAAGATAAGTGATCTAGTTGTGCGATCTGACTTGAATATTCAGTTTAATTTGTGGCTTATTCTCACTTAAAGAAAGTTGTTATTTAGAATTAAGTAATTTAAGTTATTCTTAATAAAAGTTGTGTTAAGAATCACAAAATGTCTCATCTTTTAGATAATCCCACACCTCTAGCTTACGCGGATCCCCCAAGACATAGTTATCGCAGGACAGCTATGTCTCAATGTTTAAAGTTACTTTTGGGTGTACTTTAAATTAGAAAATATCCTTAAAATTCGTTAATTTTAATATAAAAATTGGCCCACTGGTCGAGTGGCAGCGTATCACGCTTCCACACCACAGGTCCGGGTTCTATTCCCGGGCTAGGCAACATCGACTCAGCCTTTCATCCCTACTGCAATGGGTCGATAAATGAGTACCAAGCTTGAATGGGGACTTAAACACTGGGAGTCCCGCTTCAGGCTGACCACCTGATTGTGACATCTACTCATACACCTCAGCGCCCAATGGTCACGTATACAGGAATGGGCACAGTAGGCCCTGGCCTTCATGAGCTGTTGAGCCACTGAGTTTGAGTTTAATATAAAAATTATTTTCTTAGTGTGGAAAATACAGTGTATTCCTCGGCATTCTTTTTCTTGCTTTCCCTACAGTTTTTCTTTTTTGATGGGTAAGACATATATATGTATATATAAAAAAATACATAGATATTAATTTGCAAAAAAGTGTGAATAATTACTTTTTTTCAATAAATAGTGTTTATGAATTTAAAATTTGTTCTATGTAGCTAGAGTCCTGAGTCGGCCCTGTATCAAAAATTCCTTGGGGACCCATTTTAGGTTCCCATTAATATTTTATGATTTTTTACTTACAAATGTTGGGGTCCCTGTAGCTTGGGGCCCCGTATCATTGATACGGCGTTAGTTACGCCCCTATTTGTAAAGTATATTGAAAGGTTGTGACAGGCTCACGCGTCTTTTCATTAACATGTCCTTTTGGGTTCTTTGAGGCCAGAATGAATGGCAACTCTTTTCCAACCAACCCAAGAAGTAAAGCGTGAAGGAAAGATGCAAATTAGAAAGCTTTTAAATAACAGAAGTTTAGAGTAAGCTTTGTGGTATTTGGGAAATGTTATGATAGTCCGTATTTCAAGTGTGAAGAGGTTTTGAGAGGTTAAGTGACAGCCAATAGAAGTTACTCGTGACAGAGAGCCCTTAGGTCAAGGTGCATACCATTGCACGTCAGTGTGAACCGCAACTTCAAATAGGATCAGATAGATTGATACTTTGTTGGACCTTAAAGGTTCGGATATAAATATTCGGATCTGTGATCGCATTGGAATTGAGTTTAGGCGAGTTAGTTATTGATAGTGGTCCGGGTTACGTTATTTCAATATTATACATGTTACCGTCAAAGTATGAAATGCCGGCATTCTATATAATGCCGGACATTTTCAGGCAAAATATGAAATAAGAGAATTATTTCACACTTTGCCTAGGCATTGTATAGAATGCCTAGGCATTCTATAGAATGTCTAAAGCTGTTTAGGCAAAGTATGAAATAAGGTCATAATAAGGTTACTATATCAATGACGGTCATTTCTAAATAATACAAATGTTATTCTGACAAAATAATGAGAGTGCCATTAAAAAAAAATATTCAAAATACGTAAAGGTGCCTGATTGGTGAATCGTCTGCTTATTATGCCGGAGGTTAGGGTTCGATCTCACGCAATAAATTTATTTCCTTGATTATTTTAATTATTTTTTAAAATTAAATAAATTTATTTATGAAAGGTTTATTAAATATTAAATGATATTTTATGTAATTATATTGTATTTTATAAAGTAAAAAAATTACTGTAATTATTTATATAAATATTTATATTAAATTTTATAAATTTATTTTATATTAATAAACAATATTTATAATAAAATATATAATAAATATTAAATGATATTTTATATAAAAATTAGTTACAAATAGTTTTATAATGTGAAATACAATATCCTATAAATAAAATATTATATATAACATAAAATAATTTATAAAATATATTATTATTAAATAAATTATTTTATAATTAATATAATAAAAAATGTCTTTTTTATATATTATTAATTTAATTATTTTATAATTTTATAAAATATTTAAAAAGTCCTTTTCAAATAAATTTATTTAAGTTTAATAAATTTATTAAAATAATTTTAATGTTTCTTTAAATAATTTTAATAAATTAATTTAACTAATTTTAATAAAAATTAATAATAATTTCAATAATAAATAATAATCTTAATAATAAATTAATAATTTTAATAAGTTTATTTAAATATTTTTAATAAATTTATTTAATTAATTTTAATAAAAATTAATAATAATTTTAGTAATAAATTAATAATTTGAGTAATAAATGAATAATAATTTGAATAATAAATGAATAATAATTTGAATAATAAATTAATAATTTTTAATAATAAATTTATATTTTTTATTAATAATAATTCTTAATAACAATAAATTTATTAATTATAATGCATAGTAATTAATTAATAAGTTTTAATTATTAATTATTTTTATTAATAATAAATTTATATTTCTTATTAATAATAATTCTTAATAATAATAAATTAATTAATTATAACAAGTAGCAATTAATTAATAAATTTTAATTATTAATAATTTGAATTAATATTTATTTTAAATATTTTTTATTAAAAATAATTTTAAATAATTTTACTAATAAATAATTTAAGTAATAAATTAATTAATTTTTTTTTACTTTATAAAATACAAAACAATTACATAAAATATCATTTAATATTTATTAAAAAAACAATTTTTTGCTGAATAAGTTTAAGTAAAATTGAGTATTTTGAACACTCCCGATCAAACCACAATGTGCAACTGACAAATTTTGAGCCTGAAGTACGCGTTAAAAGTCTCGCGCACAATATTCGAAACGAATCGGAGATGTATTTCATACTTTGCCGGTTTCTCATTAGGCATTCTATAGAATGCCTAGGCAATGTGTGAAATAAGAATCATTTCATACATTGCCGGCTAGTTTTAGGCATTCTATAGAATGCCGGATTTCCTACTTTGCCGGTAACATATATATATGTGTTTAGCCACCATAGATTCTCTCACGTATCATACTATTATCTAACCTGTTAAAGGTTTAAGTTAAGATCTTAATAAAGTTATATTAAGATCATGGCAGCTTCTAGTTCTTTATTTATTCCTACACCTCTAGCACACGCTGATAATCTTGGAGAAGGGCACCCGAGGGGGTCACTTTACAAGGTGAACCTCTATATAACGAATTTTCCATTTTTTTCGGGATTTAGCGACTTCGTTAAATAGAGGTCCGACTATATTTGCAAATAAGGCTGTGATGTCATACTTTGTTTTTCCATATTTTTCTAGTAAACTATGGGTGATACAGGTATTGTTCTATGGGTGATACAGTTCTTTGGGCATCTTTTATGTACTTCTAACTAGCAATCTGGCTGTACAGAGTTTGCGCGGGGGGCAATTTTGGACATCCTGTATTGAGCAATGTTTTTGCTTTTCAACATAATTTTCTTTTTCACTTTCATCTTCGTTACATAATTACAGGCTAAAAAGTATTACCTTCCTAATAAAATTACTCTTACTTATTTTCAAAAATATTTATTTCGCATTCTGATTCCATTCCTAAGAATTTAATCTGTATCTCAAAGAAAGGTAACCCTTTATTTGCAGCCTGGGGTGGGCATTAAGTTGATCGCGATCGACAGGTGGATCGCCAAGACATTTTGGGGCGACCGCCTTTACTAAGACCATCATACGAAAATCTAGAAATACCGTATTTATTCGAATCTAAGCCGCCATCAAATCTAAGCCGCACCCCACATTCTCAACAAGATTTTGTGAACATTGAAAAATAGTCTAAAATGGTTTATCGATATCCCCAATTTTACGAAATTAAAATCAATTTAAAAGGAAAGCTAGTAAAAAAGTGAATAATTAGTTATTTTATCAGTATTATAAACTTTTAAATGCATACATGAAGCTGAAATTGCTCTAAATACCTCATCCACCAAATTATTTTTCCTGCGATTCTAAGCCGCACTCGATTTCCGGTAGCATTAAAATTGAGAAAAAAGTGCGGCTTAGATTCGAAAAAATACAGTATTTTAAAAAATACGGTGGGAAGAAATCGAATCATATGCGAAAAATTTCGTTGAATAGAAAATTAACTTCGCTATTTGGAGGTTATTTTATGAAGAAAATCGTAAAACGTTCTGGTGTGGTTCCAGGAAAAGTTCGCTAAATAGAGGTTCGTAAAAGTGAGGTTCGACTGTATTATATACCTTCTTTTGGCTAACTACACCTACGCCACTAGGTGGACCGCAACACTTAGAAAAAATTAGAAGTAGTCCGTACCATGGAAAAGTCTGCGTACCCCTGCTCTACAGTATATATTTCAATCCCTTGCTAACTAAAGAGAGGTTCGTAAAAGTGAGGTTCGACTGTATTATATACCTTCTTTTGGCTAACTACACCTACGCCACTAGGTGAACCGCAACACTTAGAAAAAATTAGAAGTAGTCCGTACCATGGAAAAGTCTGCGTACCCTGCTCTACAGTATATATTTCAATCCCTTGCTAACTAAAGAGAGGTTCGTAAAAGTGAGGTTCGACTGTATTATATACCTTCTTTTGGCTAACTACACCTACGCCACTAGGTGGACCGCAACACTTAGAAAAAATTAGAAGTAGTCCGTACCATGGAAAAGTCTGCGTACCCCTGCTCTACAGTATATATTTCAATCCCTTGCTAACTAAAGAGAGGTTCGTAAAAGTGAGGTTCGACTGTATTATATACCTTCTTTTGGCTAACACACCTACGCCACTAGGTGGACCGCAACACTTAGAAAAATTAGAAGTAGTCCGTACCATGGAAAAGTCTGCGTACCCTGCTCTACAGTATATATTTCAATCCCTTGCTAACTAAAGAGAGGTTCGTAAAAGTGAGGTTCGACTGTATTATATACTCTTTTGGCTAACTACACCTACGCCACTAGGTGAACCGCAACACTTAGAAAAAATTAGAAGTAGTCCGTACCATGGAAAAGTCTGCGTACCCCTGCTCTACAGTATATTTCAATCCCTTGCTGACTAAAGTAAAAAAGCCCCACCAATAATCCAAAAAAGAAAAAAAAACATTCTCTTCAGATTTTCGTTTCATCGCTAACCCAATCCATTTTACGATGAAAAATATCCTTTTTGCTGCACCCCATCTCCAATCGCTTTTAATAATTACAAAAATAAAAATACCCTCTCTGCATCCTGCTAAAACCTTCCCAATCGTTCTCTCACGAGAGATGGGTGTATAAAACATGAAAGCAGGAAAAAATAACCCTCTTTTACAAAGTTACTACCGAAAGTAATTGGGGAACTCAATGATTTCCTATTCGCCGGAGTCTATCGTTACTTCGACCGTCCTTTGTGAGGCGTTTATGCTTTGCTCCAGATATCAAAAGACTGGAAACGCTTTCGACCACAATAATGTGACACGAAGTCGATCAGTTCCAGTTTTGTGACGCCATGTTATTGTTGGCGCCAGGTGATCTGAGCAGGGATTTTATTGTTATTGCAGACATCAAAGTAAAAATCCCTAAAAGTCCGATCGGCAAACGGAAGATTTTCTGCGGCGTCGGAAATGATTTATATTCTGTTTTTGAAGAGCTTTTTTATGTATCCTCTTGTGTTGAACACCTTGTGAACGTGTGACCAATTGAAAGCGATATAAAAACATGTTAAGAAAAAATTGTTTTTATGCAATACGAACAGTTTGTTATTTATTTTAAGACACCACGTTTATTTTTTTTAAAGAAAAACAGTGATCAAAACATCGTTTATTTCCGATTGTTGAAATGAATGCTATGAATGCCTGTTTCTCGTCTAACATTACAATAAAAGGAAAACAATAATAATAAAAATAATTTTTTAAAATTTAGCACCCTCTCCATAAAAGAAAATGCAATTTTGGATAAGAATGTAAAAAAAATAACCAAGAAAATTTATACTTAATTTTCAATTTCAGAAATGATTTTTAAAAGAAAAAAAAAAATTTTTTAAAAAAAGATCCGAGCTTTTTTTACTTACAACTACAACTAAAAGTAAAAATGTAATTAAATCTTTAAGAAAAAGTAACTTTTATACTTAAGATAACTTAATGTAATTAATTGACTTATTATAAGGTCCTAAAAACTACTTTGTATTGTGCAACTGCATAAATTGAAAAATGAATGTAAAAGCCCTTTATAGCACTTCGTCATAAAAAAAAAAAAAGAATTCCTAAAACTTTTTATTTTATTCTAATTGAGATGCACAATATTCCAACTCTTGTGATAAAATATATCTTATGTATACAAATAACATTGTTCCCCAATCATAATTTTAAAAATTATGAATACAGATTTTATATCTTCAACTATTCACAAGTAAATTTAAGTAACATTTCCCATTATGTTACATTTTTCAGTCATTAAGTTCTCCCATCTGTCCTTTACCTAGTGCAGTGATTCCCAAAGTGGTCTATATAGACCCTATAGACCAGTGACCCGCAACCCCCGGTCCGTGGATGAAATGGTGCCGGGCCGCCTAAAGAACATTAAATTATTGTCATTTTATTTAAAGTGGTGCATTTCTCTCGGATTTGTGCAACTTTCCACGGAAATCACTTTTATTCATTTTGGGTGTAACTATATTTTATTCTGAAGGCATATTTAAACATGTAACTAAATTAAAATTGTTAAATCAAAACAATCTAATATATAAACAATCAACGTGTCCCACCCTCAGCGGGCCGCGGTAAAATTATCAAACGCTGACTTGTCCACAGCGATAAAAAGGTTGCGGAGCATTGCTATAGACGACCTGCAAGGGGTCCACGTCAGCGAAAAAATAATTTGGGGGTCCATGAGATGTAAATGAGGGTCTATGATAGTAGCTCTAATTAAACCAGATTGTGACTTTAATTTTAAAAGGAAATTTAATCAAGTGGAAACCAGACTTACTTATGTAACAGATTAATTTACTAATTTTTATGAGGTTAGTTTTATTAAAACAAGAACCATATTCCAGTCTTTCTTGCCAGAATTAAGCTAAAGGAGTATAATTTTGGATGTCGCAAATTTTCCTAGTTTCTCAATTGTCGCAGATCGTCTGCCAGGAAAAAGTTCGCTTTGAAAAAAAATGTCAGTTTACAAGAAATAGGCACTAAGAATAGGCACTAACGAAGATCTTAAAGTAAAGTTTAGAAACGGATGTCAACAATTTTGGCATTAAAACAGTATTTCTCAAACTGTGGGGCGCGCCCCCCTAGGGGCATGATAAACCTACAAGGGGGGCGCGAGCATGTCGAAAATAAAAAAATTATATATTCTGACATAATAAAAAATAAAATACACATTTACTCTGATATACTATATTTATAATTGTATCACAGTACGGCACAATATATTTGATACTAAGAATCAATACTAAGTTAAGAACAAGTTTAATGATTACTGGTGATTCTTCCACATGAGCTTATCATATACAAAATTGTATGCAAAATTTAATATTTATTTTGATAATTTATACGGTTTTTAATTTAGATCGTATTGTAGCTTTAGCGTTAAAGTACATTATTATTGCATTCAATGCATTGTTATTTTTCAAATATTTTGTGAATTTGTTGCAAATATTTTTATTTCTTCTTAACCTCAATATATTTATTTAATTATTTATTTATTATTTTTATTTTTTTGCTTCACCTGAATGTGTGTTTATTACTTACTTCTGTAAGCCCCGTGTGATACTTTGTGGTGCACGGGGATTTATAATTGTTTTCAATAAAAAAAATTTTTTTAAAAATGCATTGTTATTGGATGGGGGGGTGAAAATTATGATTGAAAATCGGGTCGCCAATACTGGAAGTTTGAGAAACACTGCATTAAAAAGATATACCTATTATTTATTCCATATTAGGGAATATCTTGAGAAAGTTTTCAATTTTTTTCCAATTGAGAAGGAGTTTCAGTGCCCTTGCCAATCTCTAAAACAAAAAAAGAAAGAAGAAAAGACCAGAAACTATTAACCGATGACATATTTAAATTTAAGCCGACAAGGTTGATGCTAAATGTTGAAAATTTGTTATTGCATCTCCAGATTCATCCCTCTCGCTAAAAGCATTTGTTTGTTTTGCTCCGTTATTTTATGCATCAATTAAATTTTAATTTAATTAATTAATATATGTTTCCTTAAGCTTTAAACACTATACTCCACTACAGTTAAAATTTTAAATGTTTTAAAGAAAGTAGCTCTATACCTGCTGTCAAAAACACATCTAATTCATGAATTTGCAAAAATTTAATATGATGTAAGTAGGGGTCTACCCCAAACCGAAAAACCTGTCAAGGGGTCTATGAGGCAAAAAAGTTTGGGAACCTGTGACCTAGTGCTTCGATTTTCCGTATCAAATCCATTGTGTTGCTCCCATGCAGCATTTAAAAATCATCTTAAGACTACACTAAGAAAAGACATTGATGTGAGTGCAACTTAATGTACAGCAGTATTCACTATTCTTTGATGAGAAAAATCAAAACTTGAAATCCTAACTCAACTTGAACACCGCCAGCCAGGAAGCTAGTAAGTCTCTGAGCTACTCCTGTTCAAATTATATTACAATTATACAACAATTAATACAAAGAAATATTTCTCTTGATAAGAGTAAAATGTGATTGCCGTCTCTGATTTCATAAAGCTGTTTTCAGCAATACAAGAGAAATGTTCTAGTGACTTTCTCTCTAAGAAAAGTTACAGAAATTTTTTTCCCCATTCTTATTTTAAATCGTTATTCAATATCATTGTTTTTTAATTTGTACGCCTTATTTTTAAAGAAAATTATCAAATATGAAAACTTATGTACTTCCACATTAGAAGGTATATTAAATATGTAAAATATTTTATCTTCGAGGCAGAAAATGTTCAACAGCATTTTTTTAATTTACCAGGCTGAAAAAAAACTTTATATAAAACATACTTATTTATCTTACTTATTAAATGAAAGTTATGTAACCCAAAATTTGCTGCTTTTTTTTAAAAATTGGGCAACTTCTTAGTATAAATTTAGGGTTTTTTTTAAATTCTTATAAAATATATATCTTAACCAAAATTTTTGATCAAATGCATGCTAAGACTAATATCTTTTACAATGTAAAATCGTATCAACAACTTTCTGCTTTATATATATATATAGGCTAATTCTCTACAAACAAGAGATAACATCCAAACAATAACATATACAGTAGCGCTCACAGGAATTTTTCAAGGGGGAGGTCCGAGGTTGAAAGTTCACCGTTCTTGTATCATGCTATTTTTGATTTTGTCGATTTTCAGGAACCAAACACAGTAAAAAACTAATTACTGAATAAATAATTAGCATTAATTAATAAAATTAATCATTAATAACAAATATTTAATTAAATTTTACGTATTATATACTTAGAATTATAACCAATCGGAAAAAAATCAAAGGCTTTGGGGGTCCCCCCTTGTGTGCGCCACTGTATATATATATATATATATTGAATAAATATTATTAATTCCACATTTTTCTACAAAAGCTATTGATTAATTTATCAAATGCATTATTTTAATGCTGATTCAACAAAATTCAAGTCAAACCTTGTTTGGAATGAAACATGAATTACATATATTATATTCCATTCAATTCATTGACAGAAATATTTGACGATTTGGACTACATCTACAATACAACATGCTCATCAAATGAAAACATACTAACAACAACACAACAAAATCAAACTAAATATACAAACAGTTTTCCCCAAAACAATTATAACCGATTCAGTTTCAAAATAATTTTGGGCACATCCCGAACTATTTTTCCTCCCTACATTTCCGCAGATGTCCCTACGTTCCGACAGTCCCCGTTCTCAAACCTCCACAATCAATATCCACGGTATAACTATGTCCCATTGAAAACACATTGTAGCAGCTGTTCAGGAGCTATTACTCGATATCCCCCCTCCTCATCCAAATTATGGAAAGAAAAGTACTTCGTTTATTCCGACTTCATAATTTAATGCACGCTTGGCCGGGCTCCGGAAATCTTCGACAAGGCAGTCAATGGGACTGTTCTCAATAGCCCTGATTTAGTGGATGGTTTGACAAGGCATTTGAGAACCTCGGCATCGTTTGCGATGATGTTCACACCGTTCCACAATACGCTGGACGTGTCAGCGTACCGGGTTGCTTTGATGCGAACTGAATGTACCGGTACGCCAACATTACGCCAAATTTACTATAATCGATGGTGCCATCTTGAATGTAGTAAAATTTGGTGTTCCAGAACGCCAGATGGTTATTTCGGAAAGAGTATTTTTGATAGATTCGCTTGTTGTAATTGATGGGAGCATAAATAATATTGTTGATCACAATATATAATTAAAACTATATATGCTTAATAAGTAAATATGAACATTAAACTCTATTATTATTCTAGGTATCCATATTACCTATGTTTTAAACGAAAGAAGATATAAAACGAGATATAGGCAGTTTGCAGAGAGTTTGAGGGCTTTTATGAGAGAAAAATAACCTTACGCTATATGGTTGTAGTAGGTGGTATATAATAGTATCTCATATGTGTAATAAAATAGTAGTGCATGTAAATATATTTACTTTTTGTATAATTTTACAAGTAAAAGTAACCAATACAGGCCAAAAGGACTCGTTCTCTGATATAAATTTATGATTGATTCACAAACAAAAGTTTTTAAAATTTAATAAAGAAAGAAAGCCAAATATAATACCATTCTATCAATTGATATTTATAAAAAAAATGTTAGAAAGAAAAGTGCAAGATGAATAGTATTAGGTTCTTTATTAAAGTATATGAGTTGTTTTATTTCTCCTGAAATGTCTTAAAGGATTCTAAGCTCTATGGGCAACTGGCCTCCCTAACTTACCCTCTGACTGCAGCATGGACTCTTCTCGATGAAAGTAGTCCATCTCCTTGTACTCTGTGAATGAGTGATTCCTACAACAGTTATTAATATTCTTTCTTAAAAGAATTGTGTTTCATATGTATACTATTGTGGAACATTCTGTGGGTGCCCTGTAATGAAACATTTTGTATGCATGTCACATCGCCTACTACTGAATATATAGCCAAATCAAGGGAGAAATTTGGCACACATATAGAAAGAGAGAGAAAAAAATCATTTTAACGTAATTGCACGCGTGTAAAACTTTATAGACTAAATACATTAATTACGAAAAATTGATTGTAAAATTTTCAAGCCTGTCTCATAAAAATATTTTTAATTAGCTACTTTGTTAAGGAAAATTATGTTTCAATAATTAATATAAATAAGGCAATATTTAATAATATATAATGCTATATACTTATTTTACATTACTGACAGTAACTTTTTCATGATGTTTGTAATAAAAACTTGTACGAAAAAGATGGGTGTCGAATACCAATACAATGTTATTTAAAAGAGCAGTTATAATACTGGTCTAACATTATTTCAGAAATTATATGTGTTACTTAGAAGTTTATTTCGAACATTCTCCTCAAAAATTTATCTCTTCTAAGGAGTTTTTATTTTCAAAAAATTTCGAAATATTGATAGTAAATAACCATATAACAATATACAGAAATTAATTCAAAAGCTTAATTAAATTCATCCACAAAACTCCCTTCCAATGAATATTTTATCTCTTCAGCGTATAAAAGAATAATCGAAATAAATCTAATCAAAAAAAATCAATAATTTTGGGAATCCTCCCCAAATATGACCCCAGGTGTTACGACCTTCCCCCATCCATATTACCTATCTTCAAAAGATTATCCATTTATTAGGCTTCTTTCGCTGCTTGAGAAGCGTTAAGTTTTTCCTTTCTTCCATGCCACATACACATACACCAGGAGTGACTTTTTCTTCTTTTTTCCTTGGACTTTTTTCCAAACTCTCAATGACTTCCCATATTGGAGTCGTTCCACTAAAAGGCGAACAAGGCCCAAAGTGAAGTCGGAAGTTCATAGGCAGGGGGGCTGGCACAATAGACCTGTCCTTTTTCAAGAGAGAAGGCGTGTCAGGAAAAAAAAAAAAGGTTTTCAGATGGAAGTACCACAGCTCTTAAAACTCCAAGCAACACCATTGATGCTGTCGTTCGATTTGTATATTCCATCATACTTGCAGCTGAAGCGTTCTGGGCTATGTATTTTATATAGAATGGTGTAGTTGGGGCCGGGACACAAAGGCGGCCCGATTCACCCCTTTAATGGGATCGGATGGTTTTACAACGATGGGGGGTTGGCACTTTGTGGCTACCCAAAGAATGTTTGGGGCTTTTGGCCCATTGTGTATCGGTGTGGTTATCAGTTTATACCTTTATCGTACTTTTATTAGTGACGTCTACCCTAATCAGTGCCTACCATTATATACTACGTCTTAGCTTGAATTATTCGTTAAGTCTTTTATTTACTTGATTGTATTAAGGCAGGGGTGGCCAACCAAAATAACTTAGCGGGCCACTTCAGAAAAACATTATAATCAGGCGGGCCGCATATAAAAATATATATTTTTATATTAGATTTGGACCCTATAAACTTTTAAAAGGGAAAAAATTTTAAAACAGATTGACATGTTATTATTGTTTTCATTGTTTTTCACGTATGCAAATGTGTAGATAATATATTAATAATAATGCAAATATCAAATAATTTTTAATTTATTTAATTAGTCAGATATTTGTTTCTGAACTCTTTCACTTAGTTTTTGTAAATCGATCTCAATGCGTGCATTTGCGCATCGTGATTGATGCTGCAGGTTTTCTTCCGTTAAGTTTGAGCCCGATTTATATGTTTGGTAAGTTTCAATTTCGGAAAATAAAAATAAAGATTCGCAGTAACAGAAGCAACGTGATAAAATAAAAACAATTATGGGATTTATTTGTTTAATAAAACTAAAAAAAAGAAAATATTGTACAAAATAGTCGTATTTTATAAAGTTGTAATGAATCTCGCGTTCCGAAAAATTATTCAAAGCGGGTCGCGGGTTGGATTCTACTCGGTATGCGACTACGTTCTGAAATGTGATTTTGAACATGTATATTAAAAAGAACATATATATTAAATTGTTCTTAGAACATCTGTACAATACAAAAATAAAACGCTATTTTTTAACAAAAAATGAAGAAAAAATTATTTACTTTCAAAACATTCAAGTGGAAAATATTTTTGTGTGTACATATATTGCGTGTACTGAGACTTCTCCACAGAGCCTGAACTAGAATTTTTGAAAAATCCACATTATTTTCAGAGTTACTATCAAACTGAATTGTGGTACTGCCACTGGCGTACCTATATTCTGAGTGGGCCCTATTCTGGACCCTTTTTCAGATATAAGTGCCCTGTTTGTGGAACTGTACTTACACGTGTTGAGTCCTTTGTAACTTGGATAAAAGTAGCCGCCGTATCATTGATACGGCGGTAACTTCTCCCCTAGGTACTTCAGTACCGAAATAAGAATCAGTCGGCTCGCTCTAAGATATCCGTAATTATTATACAAACCCTAAGACAATGTCCTTGGAGGTTTCCGGAGGAACCTCGTATTGGCTTTCACCAGTTCATCGACAGGATGATGTTCATTACTGCATCATCTATAGAGAAAATGGCCAAAAGAGTTGGCAGCAAATCTCAGGAAAATTAATTCGTGTCTCTTTAAGCCTTGCAGAATGCATAAGATCCACTTTTCAGGGTTCACTAGAATTCTATTATGAAGGTATAACTTTATGTTTCATACACACATTTAAGGCTTTTTTTATTTATATAAAAAGAAAGAGGTAAAAGTAATGGTGACATTTTTGAGGGTTAAAAATTATATTTTCTACTACGTTGTAAAAAAATATATACTTTAAAAAGTTCACATTTATAAAAAGTTTTTTAATATTATATATTAGGTAACCGATTACAAAAAGCTTAAATTCAATAAAAGCTTTGCCTCCCCTCGTAGCTTGTTCAGATTGTTTTACGGCTGCATGTTAAAAATGTCGTATGATTGCTTAATCGTTTATAAACGTCTCGACAGATTTCTCGTGCATCAGCCCTCTGCCTGGTGAATTTTCAATGGTACCAGGGCTCGAATCCACGACTCATCAGATATTAAAAAATACTTAATACAGGGTGAACCCAAATTCATGGTGTAAACTTTAAGGGTTGATACAGGACATTGTAACAATCATTTATTGTATAAGAGTGCTTGGTCGCAAGTGACGCGATGAGGATCAAACAGTGAAGATGAAAGAAAAGAGAAATGGAGTTATTAGTTGGTGGTGCGGTAAGAGGCAGTAGATATCTAGCCACCGTTCAACAGGATGCATCTCAGTAGGGGAAAGTGCCATTTGCTATAGTGCTGACGGAAGACTTTACGTATGCCGAAAATGCAGACGCATTACGTGTACGGCCGTGCAAATGGTAATGGCAGAGCTGCTCTACAAATGAATCACGCGCAGTTTCCTAATCGACGAATGCCGGATCACAGAATTTTTTAGGGGTTACATCGTCAACTTCGTGAAACACGTTCGTACCCCGTTACCATATAGGGTGCAGGTCGACGAAGAGCTGTTCGCAGTCCAAGCTTGGAAGAGAGCATCTTGAAAGTTGTGGCTGATAGACTAGAGTCAAGTATAAGAGCTGTTGCTCACCAGGAAAGTGTGAGTTGTCAGACCGTTTGCAGAGTGTTAAACGAAAATCGCTTACACCTCTTCTGTTTTCAGATTACAAGCTTTGAATCTGGCAGACTATCTTCTCCGCCAGTGGGTGGTATAGCAACGTACGCTTCAGCTGAACTTCATAGCTCTTGTGCCGAACAGTAATTGTAAACTTTACACTTGTCAACGACGTTTTCAATAAACATTTTATCTTTCCTTTCGTCTATTATTTTTTTGTGTTTGTTCCTCACCACGTCACTTGCACCAAATATTCCTATACAATAAATGATTGTTGCAATATCTTGTACCTACCCTTAAAGTTTATACCATGAATTTGGGACCACCCTGTTATGTATGATACCATTTACATATTGCTCATTTAGAACAGCTAATTGCTATCCAATATAAATACAAAAGGGCATTTCTCTCAGCTATATATATATATATGTTGTAAAATCTTCCTTGTAAAACTAACTCTATTTATGTCTTTAAAAGTTATATAATCGCCTTTTTTCCCCATAAGATATCGTTTAAAACCTATTTTTTCAAAGGTTAACACCTCACAGAAAATTTACGCACTTCAGATAATAACTTTAACATATTATAAATATTTTGTGAAACAAAACATCTATTTATTTTTTCCCCTTTTATATATAGTCCATTCTTTTTTACAAACATAACAATACTCTAAGATAAATAAATACTTGAGCTTCATACTTTTTATTATCTATACACAAAAAGTTTTTGAAATGTATATATTATTTTATAAAAATCATGTAAAATGTTAATACATTAATTCAGGAATAAATTATATAAGTACTGTATATTAAAAAAAAACTATGAAAAGCATTTAAAAAAACTAAATATATCAAATTTACAAATTAAAAATAATACTCATAAGCAGTAGCGCACACAGGAATTTTTCAAAAGGGGGAGAGGGGGGATCCGAGGTTGAAAGTTCACCATTCTTGTATCATGCTTTTTTTGATTTTGTCGATTTTCAGGAACAAAGCACAGTAAAAAAACTAATTATTGAATAAATAATTAGTATTAATTAATAAAATTAATCATTAATAGCAAATATTTAATTAAATTTTACGCATTATATACTTAGAATTATAACCAATCGGAAAAAAACCAAGGGCCTTGGGAGGGTCCGGACCCCCAGCCCCCCCTCTTGTGTGCGCCACTGCTCATAAGCATTTAATATATGCATAATATTTTCTCGTTAACATCAGTGGAACATTTGTTTTCTAGAAATAAATTTATATATATCTAAATTTAGAAAATTAATTTTTTAAATAATACTTTAAAAATAATATTCATTATAGTTATATAAATAATACATTGATCCCGAAAATCCATCATCAGAATATCATAAACAACTTTTTTTAAAAATTATCTACGTCCATCAATTAGCTAGTGAGGGAGAAACTCATCACATGTTGCATTAAGACAATTTTTTTTGTTATTGAAGTATATTTGCAAATTCTACATCTGGGGTGGGTGACCTTTTCCAGGGTACGGGCTACTTCTAATATTTTTAGGATATTGTGATCTACCCAGTGGCGTAGGTATAGCCATTCAGAATTAAAATTGTATATTTTTTTTTCCTTAGCACTTGTTTTCAACACTGTACCACTCTATTCCAATATGACAGATTATACTAGACCGTGCAGCGTGTGGGTATTCAATGCAACAAGCAGAGAACATATGAGAGTGAATCAGAAACCGACGCATGTACTTAATCAACACGTGAACCCAATCCCGTAGAAACGTGGGGTGTGGGATGTCTTAATAGCCAATCCCGTACTATCGCGAGAAGAACTGCTCATCAACATTTATTCACCCCTTCAGTCAGCGTGTGAGGAAAGTTAACTTATACGGCTATATCGCAGTGATCGCCTTTTTCCCTTACAGTGGCAGTTGTGACGTCTGCACATTAGCAGAACTCTTTCCATCTATACTTATCAAGATTGACGTATGGGGGATCAAGTTGTCCAGATGAGACATTATGTATCCAAAAAAGGCACCGTCTGTTCTTTCCTTATGCCTGGGCATAACACATGTTAACTGTGTCGAAGAATGTCTTTGATTTCTCTTTCGCCGACCTACAGACGATTGCAAGTTAAAGCTGTATAGGAGGGAAGCTTCGAGGAAGAGCCCTTTGTGATGGGTTTCCCTCGCACATATGGGACACAGACAACTTGAATGGAGAGTAAATGTCAGCAGTGTGAAACAAAGACGCACCCTCATTAAAAATGTGACGAGATCAAGTTAAAGCCACCAGATGATGAATGCGAGGCCGTTTTGTAGTGGGGATCAGACGTGCCGGCCTATTGTCAATGGAGTAGGACTACAGTGAGGAGAGCCGGGGGCAAATGTGTTACACTCGCCAATGAAAGGTGGTTGGGGGCGTGAAAGTGACCCCCATGGAGTTTATAGGGTCAGCTTAGAAGTGGACAGAGCTCTCGATCTCTTGCCTTTTACGAAATAACTTCGCTCTGAAGTTTTGGGCTCATTCGAAGACTCGGTTGAGTTTGGGGGCAGCCGCGCTCAAGGACTTACTGATGAACTTAGCTAATCGTGAAATAAGGATTGAAGGAGATTGAAGCAACGCTAGCATACATAAACTGAAATTGAAATAGAACTTTTTATAACGAAAACTGTGAAGTGTGGCATTTTAATATTGAATTTATCATTTATTTAAAATAAAATGTCCTGCGGCAGTTAGCTGTGTGACCTTTGACGCTACCATGTCACGATGTTACACAGTGAACGTGTTAGGCGTCATCGTGCACTTCCAATGTAAGTACATGTATCGTCTATATATATTTATCGAATCATTTACTTCAGTAAACACAGTCATATCGATTGTGAAAAGCCGATTTTCTAGTCTAGCTGGCATCGATGATCTGGCTCTTAATATACACGTCTTTTGTCTTAGTAAATGCGGTTACCTAAAATGTCTTGTCGATCCACCGGTCGATCGCGATCAACTTAATGCTTATCCCTGATCTGTATGATCTTTTAGGCAAATAAGCGATTTTCGCTTACAATAAATTTCATAAAGTTATTTTTCGTCTCATTTAATCCATGAACTTGAATAAGGTATCCGACTACGTTCGGAACCGTGATTTTGCAAAAGCTTATAAATGGATAATATTTATGATATTTAGTATCACTTAGATTAGAAAAAGTATATAAAATTGTTTTAAGAATATTATTACGATGAAAAATTATTTAAGTACAATATTTTGACAAAAAATGAACATAGAAAATTTTTCAAAACATTCTCCTTTTATGAAAAATGCTTCCATTATAATAATATTTTGCCTGTATATAGCCCAAACCTCTGTACAGAGGCTCAACTAGAATTTTAGAACTTATAACTTAGAAGTGGATTTATCCCTATTTTACTACAACAGACGGGAGAAATTTTAAGAAAAAACCAATAATTATTTCAATGGGTGATAACTCTGAAAATAATGTGAATTTTTCAAAAATCCTAGTTGAAACTCTCTGGAGAAGTCTTTACTTTATATAAGCACACACACACACACAAAATATTATTATTATAGAAGCATTTTTTATAAAAAGAGAACGTTTTGAAAAAAGGTTATTCTAAGTTAAATTTTTGCCAAAATATTGTATTTAAATAATTTTTTTTTGTCATAATGTGTCCTTAAAACAATTTTTTACATGCATTCTAATCTAAGTGACACTAAATATCATGAAAATTATCTATTTATGCGCTTTTTTAAAATCACGGTTCCGAACGTAGTCGAATACCTTAAAATTTTATTTCATATTATAACTTTTATAAATTACATTTATTATACTAGAGTTTCCCATTAATTTCGCTAATTTTTTATGTTATCTTAAATGAACCCATTTCACTAACAGTACACAGTAAAAACATCGCATTTAATATTATAAATAATTTTATTATGTTACACACTGTAAAGAATAGTCTGTATTATTGTTTGAAAAATTAAAGAACGTTTTTTTTTAAAAAAAAATACAATGTCACAGAGGTTAAAATGTCGGGGTTTTAGTTTCCCGTGCGGAACGAGAACTCCGTGAAAATCTACCATGGTGGTCGAAGCATTGGTTTTGTCAGGTTGGTAGAATAATTGCACAGTGGGGTACCTTTTCAACTGTTTACCCTCCTTGTTATGGCCAATTCCACTCTTCACGAATTCCTAGAATTGAAAAATGGATGTATCTACACAATAAGTGATGGGTAAATCTTCAATATAGATATGTGACAGTTGAAAATCTGACACAATTGATCTTTGGCAAATCTACACAATGAAAATCACAAGTTATCACCATCCTTTTAATAAAGCATTTCAAAGACTGTCTATTAGTTCTATATTTACAGACAAGTCATAAAAGGGGTATCGATTTTCCACGACAACAAACAAGCTTAGAAGTGTTCACGGCATTGTAAGCAATTATAAGTTGTAAAAGAGTAACAAAATGTTAGTTGTAAGAGTTGTAGAAAGTTTACAAGGTATTCTAGGATAGGGGTCGGCAAACCGCAGCTCTTTTCATAGACTGTCGCCACCAGTGGCGTAACATACACACCCGCAACCCCCGCATTGCGCCCTGTAAGCTCCGGCTTGCAGCTCAGAACCTGACTCTTGAGGGGGGCCCTGACATTCTTCGTTAGGCCACTGGTCGCAACTCGTCAGACTTTTGCCGATAGCTATTAAAAAATAGATCAAATGAGAAACAGAAAAAAATCATTGTTTCTCTTTCTCATTTTCTATAGTCATTTATTGAAAGTATTACCTGTATTTGCATATACATTTAAATACCTAAAAGGCTTATCAAAGTTGCTTCTGCCGGCTGGGTGGTGTACTTTGCTTATCGCTGACCTTCTGAAATTCGGCTGCAGGTACGACCCCAGCCCAAGTCGGTGGATTTTTCTGATGCAGAAAATCGACAGCGGCCATTTCCTATGATTATACGACATGTAAAAGATCCCTTGAGGCTCCCCCCATTTGGCTTGGATGCTCTTGGCAAAATTAAATTCCTAAGTACAAATTTCGCATGGGTTAGATCTCAGGTGTCTCCCTCTGGGGAAGAAACTGGGCCTAAAAATTACTTGAAGTAATTGGTATCTCCTAAATGGTGCAGCACTAAAAAGTGATACCAGCTCCTGGGGAATGTACTAGGTCTGAAAAGGTAGAAATACCAGTACGCAAAATAAAAATAAAAAGAGTTGCTTCTGTATTACAATGTTTTTTTCATTAACGAAGTTTAACTTTCGGTGAAAAAATTAGAATTAGTTCTACATCAGCAAAAGTGTAATTCACTAGAGTATAAATGTCGCCATGGGAAGACATCCTCAAAGTGATTTCCAGACTTATTGACGTTTACTTATTGGCATACATAAATTTGGTAGCCCCTATGTATGTACCGGAGATAGTGCCGGTTTATATATTGGGTACTTGGGCGGTCGCTCAGGAGCCCGGATAAGCTGGACTGAAAGAGATTTTCTAGTTATAACTTTCGATGCGCCAGTTCCAAGGGGGCCCGTGGATCTTCTACACCCAGAGCCCGAAATGAGTTTAAATCAGCACTGACCGGAGATACACTTCAGCACCGAAAGAAGTGGCAAAAACACACTATTTTATAACATGCTTAAAGGCTTTAAAAAGTGTTGAAATGGTTTTTATATGCAAGAACATCCCAAGAAAGATCAATTTTAATTATCAGCGTAAACATAAAATTCTTAAACAAAACACTTATGATATTATTGGTATAGAAATTTTTTCAGGGAACTTTAAAGTTTAATTCGCAACATTATGATAATTTTACAATGGCTGTTTTTGCATTGATCCACAAAGATAAAACCATCTACGATAGTTTTTAGTTTCTAAAGAAAATGAAAAATGTGTTTTATTTTATTTAAAATTTTATTTTAATATTACAAAAATTATTAATCGCAAACGCTACCAGACCTTTTCCCTCTCTTCGGGTGTGCATGGCTATAATATACTTGCTAGATTTGTATTTGTAGTTTTAAATTCATATTAATTATTGACAATTATTATTTTAAAACATAACACCAAATATTTAATAAAACTCGGTAAACTCAATAGGAAAGTCGTAACTCAATATTTGAATGGGTGTAAACTTGAGATTCAGAAGCAACAGAGGAGAGTTTGAAGTTAATTTTTTTTTTTTTCATTACATTGCACACACACACATTTTATGTTTTTGAAAGAAAGCCTGAATATATTTTGGGACACAATAATGGCTGTTAGGGAATTATATCTGAATTGTTGGTTCAAGCCAAGAATTATTAAGGTCATACTTGTTGCTAAATCTGTATTGATTACCTATTAGTGTTGCCCTCGAAGCTACACTGCTATTAGGGACGGCCCTCGTAATTCTGAACCTCATGGACAAAACCTGCAGTATCTATAAGATATTACTAAAATTAATTTTTTTCTTTCATTATTTTTATTCATGAAAAAACTCAATTTTTACTAAACTGAACTAAACTCAGTGGCGCAATAGCCCATGAGGGCCAAGGCATACTGTGCCTATCTCAGTATTCGTGACCTTAGAAGCTGAGTTGCATGAGTAGATGTTTCGATCAGGTGGTCAGTCTGACTCGAAAACCCCCAGTGTTTAGTCCTCAAGCAAGCTTGGTACTCATTTACCGACCCACTAAAGGGATGCAAGGCTGAGTTGACCTTGCCCAGACCGGAGATAGAACCCCAGACCTATGGTGTGGAAGCGCGATACGTTACCACTCGGCCATTGAGCTTCCAAACTCAACTTTCAGAATTTTAAAAATAAAGGAAATTAAATAAATTTAGTACATTTTAATTCAAGGTTAATCAACAACATCAACAAAGTTTTTTTTTTTACTCTTTTTATATCTTCTATACCAGTGTTCCTCAACCCCTGGTCCGTGGACCGGTACTGGTCCGTGGATCAAATACTACCAGTCCGCAAAAGAAACATTAAATTATTTCTCTTTTATTTACTGTGGTATATTTTTCTTAGGTTTGGACTATTTTTTTTTATGAAAATCACTTTATATTCATTTCTTGGTGTAACTATATTTTATTCAGAAGTCACGATTATATATAAATACAATAAAATTAAAATTATTAAATCAAAACAATCTAAAATGTAAACAATCAACATCCTCCCCTCAGCGGGCCGCGGTAAAATTAACAAAAGTTGACCGATCCGCGGCGATAAAAAGGTTGCGTACTGTTCTATACAACCAACTCTAGATGTATAAGGCAGTATATTCTATCTAGAAGGGAAAAAAATAATTAAGATAATATTTGATTTAAAAAAATGAAGATTATGCAATTTCTTATTAAAAATAATCGGTAATTCTCAAATTAGTCATTATCGAAAAAAAATAAGTTACTGTTATTTTATTTATTCAATTAAACTGAGTTTTTTTTTCTATTACTCTGTGCCATTTACAATTCTATTTTAACGGACTTTTAAGGTTATTTTTCATGTGAGGAACAGCGAGGTACTATTTTAAAGATTACTTACTAAGAAGATTTTTAAGTAGATTTAAATATAACCCACTAAGAGGAAAGTTTTATGAATTCAATTATTATCTTTTAAGAAAGAGGATTTAAACGTATTAGGAGAGGTACATTGCGATTCCTTTTCAAAACTGACTGAGTATACGTTTCAAGTAATTTGATTTCCAGCTGGGATATCCCAGGTAATTTACTTCTGGTATTCCTTTGATGTATTGATACTTTTACATTACCTCTCTTCATCAACAAAATCTAGCTTTACAATCTGCATTGGCTACATTATATTATGCTTTTTCGTACAAGAATGCTGACTTTGCTTTAAATGAAATTCGGTATAGGTTTACTTTTGTGAGTGAAAGTTCTTAAGGGCTAAGAAAGGGAATCCAGATTGATTAGGCTCTCCCGCCATCTATGTTCTGAAGTGAAGACTAAAGTATCAATCATCCATCAATCCAAACTTGATTGAATTCGGAGCTCCAAGTGAATTGATCTTAAGAGCAAAGGGTTCACATACCAGACCACACACGTCAATGCAGATTTTCGACTCACACCTTAGTCTTAGATTTCCTTATGCACATAAATTATCAGTCATTAGTTCCATAATTATGAATATTGACTAGTAACTTGCAATATAAGTATTTTATGCTTAAGAAATTATCCAAAACTAGCAAGAAAGTATAAATTAAATGCTGCAGTATTAAACAATAAAAGTATATGTTATATCAGTAGTATTAATTTTGATTTATTATAAATTGTTCGTAAAACAGTAATAAAAAAATGAGTTTTAATGTTTAAAATATCAATACAAGAAAAACAACATTGAATAAAATAAAGTTTACTTTCAATGATTAATTTCAAGCCACGAGCATATATATATACAATCCATAAATATATATATACACAGTTAGCTATAGAACCTAAGTATAACTAATCAAGATAGGAAATATTAGGCACAGTAGTACAATAACAATCTCCTGGCCTTAGGAACCAAGATTGAAGGTTTAAACAAGTTTTTGGGCTAGCCAACCTTCACCTGTAATTTGTCTATACAATGCGCCAAGGGGAAAGGAAAAAATAATATTAGGAGAAATTTAAATATTACAAATAAAATCACTATACCATTAAAATATAACGATAAAATTATAGCCTACTAGTATTCAAAGTATAGATTTAAAAAGTCGATGCAAAAAGGTAGATAGTAAGACTTACTTCGTGAATATATCAACAGTTACGTTTCCCGCCAAATACAACAGAGGAATATCAGTACCGCATAAAGTTAATAAATTATGATAGAATGAAATAAAGTCTAAATATATATATATATATATATATATATATATATATATATATATATATATATATATATATATATGTACGTTTAAAAAACTATAAATAAATATTAGAAAATAAATGAATACAAGAAATATTTAAATAATAAAATTATTAATTTATTAAACATGTGGCGCTATGCATTGAATAATTGTATAATTAATTAAAAATACTAATATTAAAACATAAAGTCAATAATAATTATTAATACATTTTGTATTTTCACCGAGAACTATTAGAAATATAATTGTAAAGAAAGTTAGCAGGATATCCATGTTCAATACGTTGTTTAATAAAGTTATTAAAATTTAAATATATATTAGCTTTATCGCTAACTAATACATTATTATGATAAATATAGTTAAAAACAATATTTCTATATATAGATATAGATAAATTTGAGTTCCAGTAAGGCACCTTAAGAATGTTAAAATTAAAGGTATGTCTTTATCATAAATATTATACTATGTAATTTAAAATCCTTACTATACAATGTTACATCTAAGTAATTAGTTTTAATTGGATTATGATTAATTTTAACTAAGTTTAAGTAATCCGGATGAAAATTAATGTTGGGATTAAAATTATTATTTTTACCAAAAATAATTAAATCATCAATATATCTAAAAATGTAATAGTCATTATTAATAATATAATTATATTCATAAAAGTGTAGAAATATAAATTAGCCAAACTATTGCTAGCAGGGTCTCCTTGTGGCAAGCCTTCTTTTTGCTTATATAATGAAGCATTAAAATTAATGTAATTTTCTTTTAAGACTAAATGTATGAGAGTTTTATATAAATTTTTAAAATTAATATTAAGATTATAATTACTGTGGTTTTCTTAAATTACTTTAATAATATCATTGTGTGATATCAATGGAATTGAAAAGAGCTTCAAAGTCATAACTATAAATTGAATACATAATTTTATTTTTAAAAAAATCTATAATATCTTTACTATTTTTAATTATAGCTTTATTACATATCTGATTAATAAAGGTTTGTATAATATAATATTATGAAGTAAATTACCTGCAGTAGTAATATATGTTTTAAAACCATTTGTCACAGTTCTAAATTTAACAGGACTTTTATGGAATTTTGGTGTTAAATATATATATATATATATGTATATATAGTATAATAAAATAAGAGTGAAAAAGCTCTAAAACCTATAATGCCAAAGAAGAAAGAAATTGGACTTCACGAGACACAACAAATATAGGAACAACAGTGGCGCACACAAGGGGGGTGTCCTAGGGGTGCGGACACCCCCATAGCCCTTGATTTTTTTTCGATTGGTTATAATCCTATGCATATATTACGTAAAATTTAATTATGTATTTGTTATTAATAATTTATTTTATTAATTAATGCTAATTATTTATTCAATAATTAAGTTTGTATTGTTTTTGTTCCCGAAAATCAACAAAATCAAAAGAATATTTTGGGCGGCGTATTGGAGCATGATACCAAAATGGTGTACTTTCGATCCTGGACCCCCTCCTTGAAACAATTTTGTGCGCTACTGAGGTACAATATATATAACTCTAGCTCAATATTTTCTTGGGAAGGACTGTATACATAGCCCCTATTCATAGTTGTTTCAATAATTAAAATTACGCTGTAGGAATAAAACACAACTGAAAGTGCATTAATAAAGAGCTTTCTTTCTTTCTTTTTCTTTTTTTTTACCAAACGTGGCTGCATTTTGGCACACAAGCCAGTGACACTGTAAGTCTTCCAAAAGTGAGAGCATTTTCAGTGGTGCCATCATCTAGAGGCAGCTCTCGTTACCAAATTTTGACGCTTGAATCAATTTTAATTCAAGCTCTCGTCAAACGCTAAATATTGCCATGATTTAATTTTGACGAGATTATAAGAGCCAAATTGATCTCAAAGAACCTTTTACATGCCGCCAGCGGCGCACACAAGGGGGGGTCCTCGGGTTCGGACCCCCAGCCCTCGATTTTTCATGTGATTATAATCCTATTTATATAGTACGCAAAATTTAATTAAGTGTTTGTTATTAATTAATGCTAATTATTTCTTCAATAATTAATTTTTTATTGCTTTTTGTTCCCGAAAATCAACAAAATCAAAAGAATATGTTGAGTGGCGAATTGTAGCAGGATACTAGAATGGTGGACTTTTGACCCTGGACCCTAACTTTCGCCTTTGAAAAATTCCCGTGTGCGCCATAGCATGCCACATAATCATAGGGCATGTGTACCTACGATTTTCACATCCAGAAAATCTATCGACTTCAGTCGGATCGAACCTGCAACCTTAGGCTTAAGAGATGGGCCTCCAAACCGACTTTAAGAGAGAAATAGTTTCGATGCACAGTATTTTTTCCACCAACAGCCAATTTTGTCCTAAAGTATTGAAAAACCTAAAAAGTATATAGCAATTTTTAACAAGTTAATCCAGGACATATTCTGTTATTTTAGAAAACATTTTTTAAAGCTCTTAAAAGTAAATCGATGAAAAAATGATAATACATCAAAGTCAAACTCTAAATTTGTATTTATTTATTTTTGCTAAGATACATCAGTATATTTCTTCGACGAATTTACAATTTTGAAGACATTTCGAAAGTTTAAAATATCAAAAAATACAAATAAATTGCTTATAAATGAATAATTTTAAAACCACAAGGAAAGTTAAAGGATTTAAAATTTGGTTTTAGATTCCTACTAAGCGATGTTTATTTTGTTATACCCTGAATTTTATATATATATATCTAAGAAAATCATTTAAATTAATTGCAAAGAAGCAAAGAAGTTTAACGTAAATATTTTTTTCTTAAATATCTCATCCTTAAAAAAAGGCACTCACTCAAATAAAATTAAGCGAAAATAAAATAAAAAAAAATTAAACAATAAACCTTAAAAAAATCACTTATCCTATTTATAAGTAATTTCTCTTGGGTTTCAATACTTTTTTAAATAATTCAAAAAATATAATAAAAAATTTAAATTTAAGAAAATTCTTTTTGAGTCTTAATTTTAAACTCCAACTGACTATTGACTGGAAAAATCTTTTATTTTTATGTGTATATTTTAATTAATTTTCTCTATTATAGTATCACTGACAGATATTTCAAGAATTTTATCTTGAATTTTATCTACAAGTGGATAAAGCTAAATCTGATTAACATTCAAATATTCATTTTAGATAGAGGAGGTGAACAGTCTTTTGGAAAAAAAATGTAACTTTTCATCAAATTTTACTATGATGTTTATTAAATCTTTACAAATCAAAGCAAATTATAAAGAAAATCGACAAGATTTCTAACCATCCCTAAGTAGATGAGAAGGAAAATACACTGCTGGCCACCGTAAATGCAACACCTTGAAGGAAGCCTGCAAATAACATGAAATTTACAATATGCATTAGAGGAAGTAAGATATGCAAATGATTAGAATTTCAGCGCAGACACACATCACGCGCGCCTGTGGCGCCACCTCAAAGCGCTATTTAAGGCTTGGAGATTTCGATTATTTCAAGCTCGGCAATTGTGTTTTTCTTGTGGTTTTTTCAAAAAACGATCAGTTATGTCTCGTAGAAAACAGCGATCAAGTATCCGAGTTCGACAGAGGAAGGATAGTGGCCTACCGTGATTGTGGATTATCTTTCAGGGAAATCGGTAGTCGAGTTGGACGAAACCAAACAACTGTAATGCGGATATGTGACCGTTGGATACAGGAGGGTACGACGGACCGACGTGGTCGATCGCATCCATCTCAGTGCACCACTTCACGTGAGGACAGGCAAAATGTGCGCATGGCAGTGACCGATCGCTCAGTCACATCACGAACCATAGCACAGCACATTGAGTCTGTAACGCATTATTCAGTGTCTGCGCGACTCCGTTTACAGCAGAGTGGTCTGTCCGCAAGACGTCCATTGCTTGATCTACCCTTGACGCAGAACCACAGACGTCTCTTCTACCAATGGTGCGATGAAAGAAGGATGTGGGTGGCAGAATGGAATGAAGTTGTCTTTACTGACGAGTCATGAATCTGTCTGCAACACCACGATGGTCGGATTCGAGTCTGGAGACACCGAGGAGAGAGGATGTTGAACAGCTGCGTTATGCACTGCCACACTGGTCCTGCACTGGGTATTATGGTATTCGGCGGTATTGGATATCACTCTCGCACTCCTCTAGTACGCATTGCTGGTACTTTAAACAGCCAGCGCTACATCTCCGAGGTGTTGGAGCCAGTTGTCCTTCCTTACCTTCAGGGCTTGGCCACAGCTATATTTCAACAGGATAATGCGCGACCACACATGGCACGCATTGTCCAAAGGTTTTTCGTCAATCCCCAGATTGAATTGCTTCCCTGGCCGGCTCGCTTTCCGTATCTTTCGCCTATAGAAAACATGTGGTCCATGGTTGCTCAATGATTGACCCAGATTACACCCCAGCTGCCACACCAGATCAACTTTGGCAACGTGTGGAAGCTGTTTGGTCTGCTGTACCTCAAGAACACATCCAAAGTCTCTTTGAATCAATGCCGAGGCGTATGGCAGTGGTGATCTCCAACAATGGCGGCTACTCTGGCTACTGATTCTGGCAGGAACCACACTTCCCAGAAGTCTATAAATTTAATCATTTGATACTTGCTCAACACGTTATCTACAAAAAAATTTTGTTGTGTTATCTCTTGTCTTTCTTGGAGTTGCATTTACGATAACCAGCAGTGTAGATAGAAGGAGAAAAAATATATATAAATATATATGTGCGTGCTTAGAATTCATATCTCATTATTTTCTTATTTCATATCTTATTCAAATACTAACTTTCTTCAAATTGTAACTTATTTAAATGTTTGTGAAAGTTTTATTTGTTCTTCATTTTTGTATCTGGCATCTTCAACCACTATTTTAATTTTTACTATTTTTCAAAATTGGAAATTAAATAATTTTAAATTCGTTCAAAATTTCTTTTAATTTATAATTATTGCTTTATATCTAATTTTCAATACTACATGGAACACACACTCGAGAGGCACCATTACTTTCCAATAATATGGGCTTTTTTTTAATGGTACCAAGGCCGGCTCTAGCAGTTTTGCCGCCCCCGGACAAAAATGAAAAATGCCGCCCCCTCTCCAATGCCGCCTCTCTCTCTATACATATATATTATTTTAAGTATTAAAAGATTCAAAACAATTTGAAATTAAGGACATAATTAATTGTTATCATATCAAACAAGTGAGATTAAGAGAAGGAATCGCCCATTTCAGCAGGCTAATTTATTCGAAAACTAGTCTAAGATTAGTGGGGATCACAAGCGTATGTTTTAGCTTATAGTAACTACACTCGGGACTAAAATAAAACATTTCCTGTAACTCTATCTATCAGAACCTCTTATTACCCTTGTTTTCTCTTGGATAGCTGACACCGGACATCGTAAGGGTGAAAATAATGTCCGTTGTGAGCTCACTCCGGGATGGGAAAAATTTACAAGCGAAAGATGTAAACATATTACTAAACTAAAATTAGTTGATCGCGGGCGCCTATTCCCAGAAGGATGGGAGAAAATAAACATATTAAATCTCATGCTTTAACATAACATAAGTTTAAACACGAAAGAAAACTGTCATTAAATATACAGTGTACAAAATAAAAAAAATAAGAAACGTTAAATGCAAGACGTAATTCACATCCAATAATATTTCAGAACATATATTAAATTCTTTATAACAAAAAAAAGTATTTTTCAAATTCGATCCAAATGCCGCCCTTAAAATTTGCCGCCCTGATGGTACACACACATTATACCACTAAATCCCTTAAAACAACATGCAATAATGTTTAAGGATGCTACGCTACAGCCTGGTTGATCTTATGGATAATGCGCGAGTCTGGATTTTTATTATAAAGTGATTAAAAGCATGCTATTACCTTAAGAATGAAAAAAAGAAAAGAATAATCTTGAAATCTTTAAATATTGCTAATGACATAATCGTAATTTTTAAATATCTTTGAGTATATAATTATATTCTTTTATAACTAAATTAATAATATATTCAATAAATTAAAAATTGTAAAATTTAACTCTTGAAGTGTTTTAAAGTTTATGGTGTTTTAAGTTCATCCACAAATAAACTGTAATTCAAGCTTTGGCAGATTCGACAGGACAGGTATAGTATATTTCCATAGATATGTGTGGTAACAGCTAAAAACAGACCACTTGTTGGGTTGTAACTAACCTGAATATGTATTCAGCGCTTTGGGGGTAAGCGTATTGTTCAACAAAGAAGTGGCTTTAAAGTTATTCATCCGTGAAATGATAGTCCAAACTGGAAGGGAGGGTTAGTTCTCACAAAACAAACAGGTATCTCACTACCACATGTGTGTTTGGAAGACAAACAATCTCCGAGCCTCTTGAGTTTTCTGTATGTACCTGTAGATATTCAATTCGAAGAAATTCGACAAACATTCAAGAAATCCATTCGGACTCCATCAGAAAACTCCTCCTTAATTAAATCTCAACAGAATGGGTAATTCCTATAAAAGGGTTCTCTTTCAGATTCACATTTTGCAAAATATTTCATTGGGCTGCTGTAGATGTCCAATATGTACTTTATGCACAGTTGCCTATGGATAAAGGAGGCCTACCACATTCATCGGCATTTGACTTCCTGATCTATCATGTTCGGAATTTTTTTCTCAAGGAATTTCAAAAAGAAAGGAATCCTTAGTATGTAACACCCATTCAAACCTCACAGAACTTTTCATCAAAATTATTGTCACGACTGTTGACATTCGTGAAAAGCCAGAGAATTTTCCGGAGATTACAAGATGATTTTCATTGTCGCAAATACCCTGCCATGCATCGCAATTCTGGTGGTCGTTCGTTTTAGTAATTTTGTTAATAAAGATTTGTCTCTCCTTATATATTTATTTTTTTCTCTTTCTCATCACAGATGCGCCCTTTGACAATTAGGGAATTTTTCTCTAGAATGTAAACATAAACAAGATACTTGTTGAAAGATCATATCCTCCCTCTACAGACGGTTAACAATACACTTGCTGATAGACACAATTTATTTTCAAAATACCTAGCTTATGGCTGTTATTTGAATAAAGTATTAAAAATGAGCTAATTGCAACAATTTGAAAAAATTCAATGTTAAAATTATCCCCATATATAATAAATCCATTTCTCTAAATGTTTGCAGTTTTTTTATCCGATATTCGATATACCCGCACCCTATAGCACAGGATGAAAAAGCGCCCCAATTTATTAACGCATGCGTAAGGCCGTCTTCGCTTAGCGTTAAAGAATAGGACCCGTATAAGAAGAGTATTTTTTCAGATATAAAAGTATATATACTCCAACATTAATATTATATTCTAGCCTTTCTATTCAATAGAGAATAATGAGGTGGTTTATCGCGCTACTCATTATTTTTAATCTGAGTAGATCCATTTTTACTGGTATAAAATGTGTTTCGCATTTGTTTCCCTTTTCTATTCTGTAATGTTAAATAAGCTACCCAATTACATGTCAAAATAAAATAATAATTATTTATACAATATTTTGAAAGTTTAAATATGCCATATTATGAGCAGATGTATGAATCACAATGTTGCTAATTTTAATGAAAATTGGTACATCTTTTTGTCTAAAAATATGTTTCACGTTTAATTTAGGCTTTTGTACATTTGGCAAAGACAGCCTTAAGGGAAGATTATTCAAAAGTACGAATTAATATATTCCGCTTTTTAATATTATCTGTGGCCGCGGTAGCCGAGTGGTATAGGTATCGGATCGTGGCATGCCTTGTCACGAGTTCGAGCCCAGTACCACTAAAGACCCGCCGTGTAGGGCAGCGATGCACGTTAAATCTGTCGAGAGCTGAAACGTCCTCCCGTTGGTGTCGTCCACGTCACTTGGCCATTGTTCAAAATTACGTAGTCCGTCGCCAAAAGCCCTCGTGTAGCTGAACAGTGTGACGTTAATATTCAATCAATCAATCTTAATATTATCTAGGAAAATAGATTACATGAAACAAATCGAGTCACAAAAACATCTAAGTGAAAAAAATTGAAAGTGCAAATCTCAGGGCAATTTTTTTATGCAAAAAAAATTTAATTAAATCTACATAATTCTTAGAGCGATTTTATGCATAATCTCACTTTATCTTCGATCCGATTATCCGACCGAGTAGTCAGGTTGCAATCACAACTAAGATTCGTGTTATGGTGAAAATAAAAAAGGACTTATAGTGGAGTGGCTGTTGTACGTCAAATTTCTCAAGGCTCAATATCTTCATCTTAGCGTGGCGTGAAATTTTGGAAAGTACAATGCCAGATTAAATTTCGTTCTAGAATGTGGTTCAAAATTATAAGGTGAATTGTCAGTAACTCTTTTAACTTCTAATTATATGATTGATAAACAATTAATACAGCCTTCGGTTTCGGCAAGTTAAGGTAGCATTTTCTTATACTACATGAATTACTCTTAATATAATTTCAAAACAGAATATATCTGCTGTGACTTGCATAATATTTAGACTCACTATTTTGTCACAATATCGTATTAAAAGTTACAGAACAAAAATAATTTTATTTTTATTGTAATTTAAAATGTTTGCGTTTTAGTAAATTTCGAATATTATGAAGAATAGGTGGCCAAAATTAGAACAATATTTTTTTTTCTGATAGAAAAATGCTTCGATAGAAAAATTATAATAATAAAGAGATCAGCATATTTAGTTACAATATTCAATTCTGTAAATCATTTCATCGTTTTCTGACGATTCGTTTCCTAAACAACAGGAAAAAAAAAATACGCATTCGCAATATTGTTAAATTTAAAGACACATGGAATGATAACTGTATACGTGTTTTCGAACTTAATGAATTTGAGTGAAAAAACATTTTACCTGTCTGAATATATTTTCCGAGTGCGAATCAACCATCGGTAAAAAAAGCTTCATTGCAGTCTCTTTTCTTTAATTTCCTTTCAAATGAACTTTTTTAAAATTGGTCTGCTGGTAATAATGGTAACATTTTTTCAACTTTATATATATATATATATATACGCAGTGGCTCACACAAGGGGGGTGTCCTAGGGGTCTGGACACCCCCCTCCATAGCCTTTGATTTTTTTTCGATTGGTTATAATCTTATGTATATATTACGTAAAATAATTATGCATTTGTTATTAATAATTAATTTTATTATTTAATGCTAATTATTTATTCAATAATTAATTTTGTATTGCTTTTGTTCCCGAAAATCAACAAAATTAAAAGAATATGTTGGGTGGCGTATTGGAGCATGATACTAAAATGGTGGACTTTCGACGATGGACACTCCCTTTGAAAAAATTTTGTGTGCGCTTCTGTATATACGTAAAAAAAACATGAGAGAAATTAACTTTTCCGAAAGTGCTATTATGTAGTTACACATTCAATACTAATATTTTACAGGAAATTTTGGAGCAATTTTAGAAATTCCGAATTAATTTTAGAAATCAAAGTAAGGAATATTTTTTCGGCACTTTTGAATCTTTAGGAATGCACCATAAAATCATTAAAACTTTTCCCGATTGTGTTGGTGTTTATTGCACATTTAAAGCTATAAGAACAGTAATACTAATAGTATTAAATAAATATATGTAAATTATTAGTATGTCCTTTTTTTTCAACGATGCTACTATTCTAGCGGTTGCTAATGTTGAGTTATTTTAATGATTTACATAGATTTTTTTTTTTTGTTCTTGAATATATGTAGAATAATATGGGCCAGTAGCTGAATCTTTGACTAATTTTTTTTTTCTGCCTAGGGTAACATGACCTTGGTTAGAAAGCCTTACCTTAGTTACCCAAAGGTTAATCTCTACTCTCGCAAATTGCCTGGAAGTATAACAGCTTACCAAAAGCCGCTTAGAATAGCTCTTTCTCAAATACCTTCTTAGAACTCATTCAGAATGGTTTCAAGTTCTTTTTTTCTTGTGGCACAGATGGTATCGCTTAGTCTCTTTTGACTTCTGTAAAAAGGTGTGATATCGTGAATTAGCTCTTTGAAAGTTTGCTCGCGGGCGGTCTTACAAATGCACAGAAAATATGCCCTCGTTGTGAGGATACAAAGGAGAGTTCCCCCTTCATTCTCAGTTGGATCCTGAAGATCTATTACCGCGGGGAGTGAACACAGACATTCAGTCGCTATATACACCGGGCTGTAAGTAAGTCAGAAGTCAGTTAAATATATAATTGCTTTTTTTTTCCCACCGGCATGTTTATAAAGCTTTTTCTTCCCCCTGTTTTTGTAAATAAGTATATTCGGAATTTTGTATCTTAAAATTGCAGGTTATAAAACGTAATTTCAAATTGATTGATTCAAATTTATTGATTTGTAAGTTGTAGAGTAAGAAAAATAAAGACGGAAGTTTACTTAGATTTTACACACATTTTATTTTTGATTTGTATTTCTTTATTTTGTTTTACTTGTTATTTGTTATTTCTCTTAAGTATTAGTATTGAAAATAATTATTATTTTTCTTAACTAAGAGGGGGGAAAATGGCATTTTCTGCGCTCAATCTTGAATTCGTTAATGATAAAAGGGGAACATAAAATAAAACAAAATTTCTTTTCAAAATTAATAAGCGAAAAGAAGAAATTGTGTTATTAAAAAATTCAAGAAATTGTGTTATTAAAAATTCATCTTCACGAATTAAAATTTTAAAAAAATTCCTTTTGCATTGAATTTAAAAAAAAAAAAAGGAGGGAAAGGATATTTTTTACCCACCCGAATTCCCATTGTTCAAATTATACAACTGTTCATACTCATTGCCGAAATTGTAAAACTGTAATTTGTATGCAATTATGTAGTTCTAATTTGTAACCATAATATTGAACAAGACTTACATCCTTTTTATTATTGTTCTCGTGTGTGAGATAAATAAATAAATTTATTACATCACGAAAAGCTTTTTACAGAGAAAGAAAGAACATAATCTCTTTTTCAATTAAAGATTTTGAATATTCCTCATTTACCTTTACACTAAAAAAAAATGAAAATTAGTAATAAAAACGGAAACACTGAAAAAAAATATAATTATTTGAGAACTTTGAATAAGACACTGCAAACACACACACACATTTTCTTTTAATTAAGAATATATAATAAAATAATAACACAAAAGATTTTAAATATAGAATGGTAAAATCAAATGGTATAACCCTTGTTATACGATACTTAGATATCGATAAAATAATATTAATACTCAGAGAATTCAGACAATAGATCTGCAAACTCGTGGACTGCAGTTCAAAATTATGAGGTCCTCTGCCAATAGCTTCAAAATGCACAACATTAATAAACAACCAATTAGACAAGAGTTAAAAAAAACTATGCAATTTTTCCTTATATATATAAGAAATATATACTTACAATTTTTTGCCTTCTCATTTTTTTCTTCCTAGCCTTTTCTTTCTTTTCTTCGGTAATTCATACAAATTATTTTCTATCTATCAACACGAAAAGAAAAATTTCTCTTTTTACATCGTTGTCTGTTTTTCTTTTCAGTAGTTGGCTGAAGAATTCAATTTCCTAACACTGATTCAGTGAAAATCAGTTAACATGAAACTGAGTGGATTGAAATATGTTTTCGTGTTAAAGGATATTACAAAAAAAAGAAAAGAAAACACATATATTCAACAAAATTAAGTTTATTAGAGTACATTTTATTTACAAAGATATGTATATATGCATGTATTTCATAAAAATCAATGAAACTAAAACATTCAGAACTTAATGTGAAATTTAAAACAAAATTTTCAAGTTTTTTGAGAGACAAAATACTTGTTGAGTTTTTGAAAAATAATCTGATATTTTTCTTTGCTTTGTCTTCTTTAACCTCAAATTGTTCAATGTCGTCGATTTTGTTATTCATTTCACCCATGGAATGGTCGTCTAAATTACTGCGCATACTTTTTATGATGTTCCTCATTTCGGAGGACGTGGGAACATGAGCTGCATTATTCAGTTTATTTTCGTCGTCGGAATCTGCATCAATGATATTTTTTAGCTTTGAGCAGACTCCTGTCTCTCGTAATTGAGACTGCATACACATTATCATCATCTATTAAAACGAATTCTTCCAATGACAGACCTGCGTGGCTGTTTTCCGTATTTTGTTCTTCCCCAGAAGGGAAATCTTTTCGTGTTAATCAATTTTCGTTTCGTGTTAAGATAAAAATGCATAAAACTACGTAGTAGTTTGTCAAGACCGTTGTATCGTTTCGTGTTAACTGATACTTAGTCTTAAGCGTTTTCGCGTTAAATATATTTCACTATGTATACACCTCTTCTACACAAATCATTTTTTCCACTTATTAATTAAACAACATTCACTTTCGTATAAAATTCACGATTGATCTTGGCAGCATTTTTTTTTTTCGCTTATAGAAAAAATTATTTATCTGTATCCTCTTAGAGAGTTAATTAGGATGCATATATATATATATATATATATATATAATATATATAATATAAAAATATATTAATATATATATTATATATTTATTTTATAATATTTAATATATATTTTAATATATAGCATAATTTACACAAATTGTCCCCCCTCCCCTTTGAACCTCTTTAAACTTAAATCGAATATACACTTTTAGTTCAAAACTTCATTAAATTCAAAATTTTTTCATCTTTCATGGTTTAACTCCGAAAATCGTGTATAAAAAAACTATGAAACCAGTATTAATTCTCAATTATTGTGATTCCTCACACAGTTCAAGTAATCTTAATCAAAAATATGTAATTCTTACGAACAATTTTGTTATTAAAATCATTTTTCAATAAATACATTTTATTATTCCCCCAAACAGTACTTTCTGCATACAGTTTACCTAATAAACGTGTGTGGTCTTCCAAGAGTCGGAAAATTGAACGCAAATGCATGTTTGAATATCTATAATTAATTAAAACTATAATTGTTTTTTGTAGTGCCTTAGAAAAAAAATTTTCCTAACTATAAACATGGTAAGGACTGCGCATTTATTTTCAGTTTAATTCCAAAAATCTCAGTGCTATAATAATGAATTTTATTTAGATGCACCTAATTTTCCCACTTTCTCTTAATCATATTCGTGAGTGAGTGAATATTAACGTCGCACCACTCAGCTACACGAGGGCTTTTGGCGACGGACCACTAATCATATTCGTGAGCTCGCGATCAGTGATTTTCAAATCAAAACACGTGTTGGAGTCCTTACTAACCAGGGGCGTAGCTACCACTGTATCAATGATATGGGTGCCCCAACATGTGAAACTACAGTCCCACTAACAAGGTTATCATATCTAAAAAAGGGCCCCTAAGTAATTTTGGTACAGGGCCCACTCAGAACTAGGTACGCCAGTGGTACAAACTCAGAGTTATACATCGTCCGTGACTTTGGTTCAAAATTACTATACCGCCAGTCAGTGGCACACACAAGGGAGGAGGGGTCCCCGGTTTGGACCCCCCAAAGCCTTTGCTTTTTTCCGATTGATTATAATCCTATGTATGATGTACATAAAATCCAAATATTTATTTTTTAATAATTAATTTTGTTACTTAATGCTAATTTATTCAATAATTAATTTTTTACTGTTTTTTGTTCCCGAAAATCGACAACTCAAAAGAATATGTTGGGTGGCGTATTGGAGCATGATGCGAGAATGATGGACTTTCGACCCTGGACCTTCCCCCCCCCCTTAAAAAATTCCTGCGTGCGCCATTGCCGCCAATAGTCCCGTGTTCTCTTTAGGTATGTCATGACTTTTAAAAATTTAAAAAAAAGACCCCAATGACACATGCTTTAATTTTAAAGGGATGACCGTTCGGAACCGTGATTTAAAAAGCGCATAAATGGATCATTTATGAATTTTTGTGTCACTTAGATTAGAATACAGAAAAAATTGTTTAAAGGACATTTTGACAAAAAAAAATATTTAAGTACAATATTTTGGCAAAAAATTAACTTATGGTAACCTTTTTTGCTCAAAATGTTCCCCTTTTATAAAAAAAATGCTTCTAAAAGAATAATATGCTTATATAAAGTAAAAACTTCTCCAGAGAGAGTCTGGACTATTTTTTTTAAAAATTCCTATTATTTTCAGAGTTACAACCAATTGAAATAATTATTGGCGTTTTTTTCTTAGAATTTCTCCCCTCTGTTGTGTCGGAAAACATGGATAAACCCACTTCTAAGTTATATATTTCAAAAATTCTAGTTGAGCCTCTGTACAGAGGTCTGATCTATACACAGGCAAAATATTATTATAATAGAAGCATTTTTCACAAAAAGGAGAATATTTTGAAAAGGGGTCATTCTATGTTCATTTTTTGTCAAAATATTGTACTTAAATAATTTTTTATTGTACTAATATTCTTAAAACAATTTTATACACATTTTCTAATCTAAGTGACACTAAATATCATTAATAATATCCATTTATACGCTTTTGCAAAATCACGGCTCCGAACCTAGTCGGATACCTTAATTGTCTTCCCGATATTTACCAGCTTGTTTCCAATAGAAATGCCTTTGACTAGTTTTGTAAATTATTGTAAATCATTGTAATCTTTCAAAACTTTTTAATTCCTTTTGTAATGTGTTTCATACTTACTTCTGTAAGTTCCGAATTACACTTTGTGGAACACGGGGAACTGTCGATGTATTAAATTAAAAAATAGACAATTAATTAACTATACAAATACGCATGTTTTTCTTTAACAGGTAAAATTAAAAGTCAGTCGAGTTTTATAAAATAAGTGACGGAGTATAGTATATATTTTATTCAGCATTGATTGTTTAATTAACGTCGCACTCAGAGGCTACGTGAGGATTATTTGCAAATTCGTTATTTTTTGAGCCACAGTCAAGTGAAGAGGATGACACCTCTCTCTATAACTTTCACCACACCAACGAGAGGATTTTAAGTTAAACAGACTTAATGTGCACCAACTTCTTTACACGGAAGGTATAATTTACACAGAAATATATAAAAATTAATTCAAACAGAAGTGCAAGACTAAATATCACAATGAAATATGTAAAAAATCAAAATTTAATATTTTTTTAGGAACATATATATTTTTTTTTAATCTGAAAAAAAATTGACCCGTGTATGTCTTATTTTTAATACTTTGCAAAGAGATTGTCTAAGATAAAAACTCAGGAAACTCTTAATATATAATTTATAGAAATTTTCTTGTACTGTTCAAGTAGGAAAAAGTAGTTAATTACAAGAAGCAATTAACTGCTTTTCTTTATTTTAATTATTTTTCTTAGTTATAAAGTAAATAATTATTTTTTATTCTCCTATTTTACTTCAGTTTTCATTCAATTTTCTGATATTCGCGGTCTGTGCGAGAGCTATCATGAAAGAAGAAAGTAATTCCACGGTGTAATAAAACTCGTCCCTCCAAATGGAAATAGGGTCCCCCACCCGTGATTTGTGCAGAGTTAGCACCAAAGTTTTCTTTTTTCTCTTTTATTCTCACTGAAAACTAGAGATAACAATATAATTTATATAATCAGCTGTTTTTTCATTGTAGCAGGGGTTGGCAACCTTTAGAGTCGGAAGAGCCAAAAATTACAATCTACAAAATTCCAAACTTTTTAAAGAGCCGCAAAATTTTTTCTTGCCAACAATAACTAGTACTTGTAAAAATAAAAGTTTTTTGATTAAAAAGAACAACCCTAATCTATTTATTCATAAGAAAAATATCTATATTTATTCATTTATAAGTAGTGTTTTTCACAATAAATTAGATAATATATATATGGCATTAGAGAAAAAAATGTTTATAGAACAGAAAAGGTCAAAAAATTCGAGCTTCGCCACCTGGCGGGAAAAAATGGCAATAATTATGCGTTTCAAACTGTTTAATTAATATCTTTTTAACTAATTGCAATATCTACGAATTTTACATTGGTATGGATCAGGGTGTTCAACATGAGGGCCCTCGGGCCGCATGTGGCCCGCCAGTACGTAAGTTGCGACCCGCCGACTCTTTTTAAATTTTTTTAAATAGCAGGTTTTTAAAGTTTTTTCATTTTGAAATTTATTTAAGGGGAAATATTTATATATATAAATCTACAATGTATTTGCCTGTTAACTGTTCTTGTTTTAAAATAAATCCTTAATGATAATAGAAACGTCCTTTAGATTAAAATAAATTTATATTTTATCAAACAGTTACGTTTGATTTTACTATAATAAATTCCTTTTTTAATAAATTCCGAATTGCATTATGCATATCATTCACTACGGATGGTACATATCTCTCTGTTTGCGACTTTTATATCTCCTCCTCTTTTCTGTTTGGAGGCCAAAAGCAAGAGGCAGTCGTAGATGTTTTAAAGTTTAAAAATATTCGGACGGTTAAGATAAAAGGCAATGTATACTTAATCGTTGGAAAAAGCACTCAATTTCAACAATGAGTAACGAAAGATCAATTCAAAGGAAACCCTAATTTTCAAAAAAATTTAACTGTAATATTTAAACATTTTTGATCATTTTATTATATAAACATTATTTTATTATCTGTGTCTGTAAACATGAAAAATAATGAAAAAAATAATAATAATTCATTTTGTTTTAAATTTTCACTCCAATAAATTTTTTGTTTCCAAATCTGATATAAATGTACATAATTTTATGTGCGGCCCGCGAGATTATATTTTTCCGAATTGGCCCGCAAGGTCATTTGGGTTGGACACCCCTGGTGTAGATAAATAATATATGCGTATGGAACTAAAGAGCCATAGCTTCACATCCGAAGAGCCGCAGGTTGCCGACCCCTGGTCTAGACTACCCAATTTGTTTAAGTGTCATTTGCACAGCTTTTTGCTGTATTACACTTGTCCGATTGAACCCTCTTCTTACAACTAAACATCTGGCTTTGTATATTGTTCAAGTACTTGGACAGTACCCATTGTACTAGTTATACAAAGAATTTATGGTACTTACGCATTATCGCAACCCTTTTTAGCGACACTGTATGAAACGAAGCACATGGTTGCCGATTCATGGAGTACAGACATGCGAAATTGGGGTTGTCAACTTAGCGAGTAATACTATTAAACGTGGGCATTGTTCCAATAGTACATAAGTACCGTCTGTACGTTTTCACTGCATTCTGGGAAATACAATACCTCGCTGCTTTAATAAATAATACTAAACTTTTTCTTCTTTTTTTATCCTTTCCTTAGCATTCTTTTTTCTGATTGCAAAGAATCCATTTCGTCTTTTTCTTTTTTTATTTAACGTTTGATTTATGATGTATCTGCACTGTTAATTCAATGTTATTTATAAAAGTACTATTGAATAACTTTAAAAAGCTTTTAATTTTATTGCACGTAATCACGGATCATAGTACCCTTAACATCAAGTGTACTATTGAGTATATATATTCATGATAGAAACTTCTGAAATATAAAACATAGAAATAAAATTGTAAACATTATGTGTGTCAAAGGCTTGTATCAAATTTTCGAAGCATATCATTTCAAGATTTTAAAACACAAATTGCCTTTCTTATTAAGAAATCGAAGACAAAATAAAAAAAATAATAATAAAACAAAAATAACAATAAACACAATTGGAATAAAAGCATTTTTTAAACCAGTGTAACAGGCACTTTAGCAAAACGTATTTGAATATAAAAACTTAATGACTAAACTTAGCTCACAACAGAAACTAATTAAATTAAAACAAAAATTGAAGGACCTGTTTTACCCCGCCTAAAACTAAAGTTAGCTAAATCAATTCTAAAATAGAAGTCATTCCAAAATATCAATCCTTATATTACCTAATAACCAAGTTTAAATATTAAATAATGACATAATAATATAACAGAAAGAATATTTTCAATAAATAAGAAACTTATAAATGTTTAATGAAAATAAAGACAGAGAGAGTACATACATCTTCACTGAAGAACGACGGGAGAAAAAATTGCAGTAAGTTATCGCAGAAATAAAACTTTTAAACTACGATTTTATTCTAATTTATTGTAAAAAAACCCTCAAATTTAAGATCGAAGACGAATAAAACTAATTTTTGTAATCAGCAAATGTTGCCACTCTGTCCTGTGAAAAAAGTGATAATTATTTTGTTGCCAAATGGATGACACGTACTCTAGAAATACAATCTTAACTAAATCGTATCATAAAAATAATCTTAATCGTCACGTGCGCATTTAGAATGTTGTAGAAAAGCTTAAATTGAGAAAATCGTTTGCTTGAATTAAATATTGAAAAAAGTAAAGAAACATTATTTTATTCTAGTAAGTTTTTCTGCACTTTTAACTTTTATATATTAACAATTAATTTATAATAAAATTAGAATATACCTAGTATTTTTCTGAACTAAATGAATATGCTGTCACTTCATTAAATTATCCCTCTCTCTCTCTCTCTCTCTTCCAATCTGGTATATTTTAGAGTTGTACATTTCTATGTAATTTAGTGTATTATTTTTTAAAAAATCCCAGTATGTGTTTTAAAAGATATAACAAATCCCGTTATATAAATTTGTATCAAAACTATTTTAGATATACTCTGCTTTAATTTTTTAACAGCCTTGGAAAAAACTTTCTGGACATTCTAAGCATTTAATTTTTTTTTGTTAGAATTTCTTATAGACTCAATTATTAAAAAATTTGATTAAAACCTTGGTAAATATAGTGTTTATAATAATTCTCATTTTAAAAATATAGTATATGAAGATTTCAATTTCGAGAAGCCTTTTTTTATCAGTATTATAAAAGTTTGTTACTTAATATAGCGTCAAAAAATTTCGCTAAATCAAAAAACATCCTCAATTTAAAAAAATATCGCCAAATTCTGTCATCGTTATTATTCTTGGGTTTAAATATGTGTGACAACTGTGTCCACTGTTGGCTGCAAATCGCGGCATTTAATGACAGTTTGACAATATTGGTAGACGGTATTATTCGTTAGTACCTAAAATTTTTAGGTTAAAATTAACACACTTTTTTTACGTAAATAAAATTGAAGATTTTAAAAAGTAATAACTTTACTAGATATTTTTATAATAAGAACTTTGTAATTTTCTTGGCCGATACAAAGAAAAAAATCAGCTAGAGAAAGAAAAGCAACATCTATGAACATGTGTCTGTTTTTTGCTACATGAGAAGGAAATAATATTTTAGAAATAAAATTAAAGGGTTTATATCCGCTTAATATTCGTAATCAACACTTTTTTTACTCATGAAGTCGTGCTAGTCTAAAGGATTTAAGTTATTTAAATATCTTTCGGCAATAAGTGGAGAAAAAAAATTGGGAAAAAACCCCATGGGGAAAAAAAAAAAGCTCAAAAAAATTTTTTAAAAAAAACAAAAGAATATTAATATTTACCCCTTCGAATATAGCGCAAAATCTTTTAACTTTCATCGTGAACTTTTTTCTATTTTACGGAGATAAAAAAAAATAGTTACTGAAAATAAATACTCAATCTTTGCCGGTATTGCTTCTGTCAATTCGTGTGTATTAGTCCAAGTGCCACAAAAGACCTAGGGCCGCTTTAGCCTAGTGGTCAAGATATAGGACATGTGGCAGGTGTTTCATGAGCTCGAGCTTAGTACCTTGGAAGACCCGCCATGTCTAGGAGCGATGCACATTAAATCTGTGGAGAGTCCTCCCCCCCCGTTGGTGTGGTGTTTGGAGTTTGGAGAAGGGGGGACCAGCTCAGGTGCATCCTCGCCCCTTGATCATGGTTCCCCAAATTACGAGGGTTCTCGCCAAAAAATTTCAGTAGCGAACGGGGGGATGTTAATATTCCCACTGAAGACCTTCCGTGTAGAAGGTCTAACTACATAAAATTTACGGATGCTCCAAGACCTCTCATTGGTATAGTAGAGAGTTAGGAGAGTGGAATCTTCCTTCACCATGGCTCATAATTACAAGGTCCATCATCAATAACCCTCACATAGCTTCAGAATATGAGGTTAATAAGTAACTAATCAATCAACCGATAAGGCAAAGCAGTACTGTATAGTTTTTTTTTTTCTTTTACAACTAAAATATATAACAGAAAAATTTTGAGCTTTCTGAATTAAAATCAGTTTTAACAACTTCAAGATGTCAGGTCAGAAAATCGTTTAAATTATTCATCTGAATAGAAATATTGATACTAAACAACGGAAAAAAGAAAGTGAAGAAAGTACAGCTCTTTAATAAAGATCTCCCTTTGTAGAGTGAGTGAGTGAATGAGGGAATATTAACGCCGCATTGTTCAGCTACACGTGGGCTTTTTGGCGACGGAATACGTAATTTTGAACCATGGTCAAGTGAGGTGGACAGTGGCGCACACAAGGGAGGGGGGGCCTGGACCCCCCCAAAACCCTTGATTATTTTTCCGATTGACTATAATTCTAAATATATAGTACGTAAAATTTAATTACATATTTGTTATTAATGATTAATTTTATTAATTAATGCTAATTATTTATTCAATAATTAGTTTTTATCGTGTTTTGTTCCCGAAAATCGACAAAATCAAAAGGAGACTGATACAAGAATGGTGAACTTTCAATCCCAGACCCCCTTGAAAAATTCCCTGTGTGCGCTACTGGAGGTGGACGACACTGAGCTGCTCCTTTGTAGAAATAATCACTAATCACTCTTAAAAATATTCTAATTGAAAATTAATTATTAATTGTCTACATTAATTTCTGCAAAAATAAAGAAAATTTCAGTGATTCAAAATGCCCATTCTCCAAAAATTATTTAAAGGTTTTTTTTTTTGATGGATTCATTTTTAGCTTAAAAATTTTTATCTTTAAGCTCAGAAGTACATTTTTTCGAGCTTCGACGATAATATGTGTTATTGAATAATCTTTTCCAAAAAACCAAATCCTGTCCTTTTTAAATCAAGAGGCGAGGGTTATAAGAATATTTTTCAATACAAACGAAAGTTTAGAGCTCGGCTTTTCCCCCCAATAACTTTGGGGGGAAAAGAATGCATAGTCTTATAATGTCATGAAACACACAGCAAAACGAGTGGAAAATGGCTAGTTCATTCATATATTAAATACATTTTGGTATGCGACTTAAAAGAACAAGGCTACAACATGCGAATTTTTTTTTTTTACATTTTGCTACAGATTCATTGAAAATATTATAATAAAACTTTTCCCAGACCGAAATCAGATTCGATAAATAAAAAGACAAAGAGAGAGAATTGTTTCTAATGCTAAATTTAAATTTATATATATACTACATATATAGTGAGAAAAAAGTATCTTTTTACAGATATAACGGTATTTGTGCTAAAATATTTTTCAGAATAATAATAAAATTTGAAAATTATTTAAATGAATTATTCTAAAACTTAAAAAAAAAATCTATGGTATATAGTACTTGAAATATTGTGGTTCTAAAAGGCGGTATATATTTGGGAACACAATAAAAATTCAATGGAAAATTGGCCAAAAAAAGAAAATCGAAATATATAAAAAATAATTCTAAATTACTTTTTAAATATTTTTTATAATGTCACAAAATTTGAAAGCTCTATGATGAAAAAAAAATCTGCAGGTATAATTTTTATGTTTGTTTTCATTCACATTCCAATGGCAAATACGAACTTGAAACTAATTTATCTCAGAAAGAAAAAATTACTAGTTGTTCATTTTTTCAAATGCTAATTCCTTTTTTCTTTTTTTTTTTTGCACCAAATGTTTTGCAAGTTTTCTAATTATTGCTATTAAAGCATGTAACAAATTTACCAAGCATTTTTGAATCAAATCAATACTTATGTCCAATGGCGTAGCTAATTTTGAGGAAGCCATGTATCAAACTTCCTTCGGGGGCCCTTTATTTGATATGAGCGCCCTGTTAGTGAAACTATAACATACACGTGTTGGTATATATATAGTCTAATTCTCTACAAACAAGAGATAAACATCCATCAATCACAATCAAAAAACACATAGTCAGTAGGAAAATCATAAATCATACAATGAAGGACACATGAGCAACCGAGGTTAAAAATTATAAAATGGATGCTGCAGTATTAAAAACACATTGCTGACTTAGGACAGCTAATAAATAAAATAATTTATATAAAGGTGGGGTTGAACATGTTTTTTGGCCAGCCAACCCCTTCCCCTTTATGTAAATAATACTGAGCAGAAACCTTTTGAAAGTAATGGATAGGAATTTCTAAATTCATTACAAGATACAGGTAACTTACCTAAAAATTGCACTTAAAAATGCAGAGCCCGCGCTCAATTTGAGTGCAATAAATAAGTTATTGCCAGATTCTGGATCCTAATGCAGATTCAAGGCTTGTGAAAGACTTAAATGTAGAAGTTAACAAAAGTATAAAAAGAATAGAAATAAAAATATTAAAAAGATAGTTACAAATTACCATACTATAGTGACATTAGAGTATATATGAATTAAATAATAATATGTAATTTTATCAAATATTTTAGAATATTGAGGTAACCAGAACTAGGAAATATGTAAATTTATAGTAATAAACTATTATTAATCTAAGAATTTTTAATCCTTACTATTTCGAATAGCTTTATTCGTATAACTATTAATAAAATTAATTGGGTATTTCTGATTTAAGCAATATTTAGTAAAATGTTTATAGTTATTTATTATTTCTGACTTTTTGACACTATATATATATACAGTGGCGCACACAAGGGAGGGGTCCTGGGGTCCGAACCCCCTCAAAGCCCTTGATTTTTTTCCGATTGATTATAATTATAAGTATATAGTACGTAAAATTTAATTAAATATTTGTTATTAATGATTAATTTTATTAATTAATGCTAATTATTTATTCAATAATTAGTTTTTTACTGTGTTTTGTTCCCGAAAATCGACAAAATCAAAAGGATCATGATACAAGATTGGTGAACTTTCGACCCCAACCCCCCCCCCTTGAAAAATTCCTGTGTGGGCAACTGTATATATATATATATATATATATATGGACAACCAAGACATTTGTGGAAACCATTAAATCAATTCATCTTCGGTCAATTTTCAAATCATGATGAGTTTCAAAAATTTTCAAAACGCTTTTTAAAAATGTGAATTTGCAGTACTGATATATTATAATTATGAAAGTTTGGAAACTCAATGATTGCATTAAAGCCCACGACTTTACTTTTGCATCGATCGATATAAAATGTACACTATAACAGAATGATAATATTCAAATACATACATTCGGATTAAAATCAAAGAAAAAGAAAACTTTGAACGATTGTGTGGTGTTGCAAATCTCGAGGCCTACAGAAACTTGGAGTCTTGACACAACATGGCTTATAACGTGTCGCAGGAATTTCTAAGTCTTTGTTGCCAACCCGACTGATTATACATCATTTCGATTCTTTAAAATGGATTTATTGACGTCTTTGGATCCAGCCGAAATTTACAGTAACTCCTATGAATGCAATATTATTTAAGGATGGTTCTTTCAAACAAGTTCAGACGCCATGAGGAGAGATTAATGCCCTACACACGTGTCGAAGTAGTATCGAGTTACTGACAAGCCCAATATATATATTGTTCAATTCACTCAAACTTCAAAAGATTCTTTACTTAACAATTTATAGTAGTTCTTATAGTCTACAAAAGCCTTGAGATTCTATTTATTGAACCTCTATTCACTGTCTAATAGCTCCGTTTTACCAGTTTACGATGTAAACCGACGGAAAAATTTGTTTGAAGCATTTTTAGCAGCTTTGCGAAAAGGTTATCTTTCACAAGCCGCTCTTAATTCCCTACTGGTTCAAAGAAAAGTTGCTGTAGTTAAAATAAACTGCTGAGAACGTAAATCGAAGATAAATGTAGTCACTGAAACAGTTTCACTTGTATAGGCCCATCTGTTTTTCTCCCCATCATTCTTGCTTTAGCATTCTTGGCAACGCCTTATATTCTTCTAGATTTTAAGGAAGCAACTTTCTTTGCACGAAATAGAGAAATAAAAATTATTTGCTGATATCTCGACACAGTAATGATTATTATTATTACTGTATTTATTCGAATCTAAGCCGCCATCGATTCTAAGCCACACCCCTTAATTCTGAAAACGTTTTTGATAGAAAATAAAAAAAAATTATGTAAATTGTGTTTATATAGATATCCGATATATACGAAATTAAAAGAAAATTAAAATGAGAACTAATAAATAATTGTGAATAATTAATTTATTTTACCAGTATTAAAAACTTTTAACTACTTACTTTAACAGTATCGGTTTAACCATTGGATGCTTGGGGCGGGCACCCAGAGGCCCGGATAAGCTGGACTTAACCATATTTTCTGGTTATAAATTTCGATCCTCCAGTGCCAAGAGGGTCTTCTGCACCCAGGGCCCGAAATGAGCTTACATCGGCACTGCACATGAACCTGTAATTGCTCTAACAGTAATATCATGCTCAATTTCCTTTATCCAACGAATTTTTCCAACTTCGATTCTAACCGCACCGGATTTTCAGTAGAATTAACGTTGTAAATAAAGAGCGGCTTAGATTCGAATAAATAAGATACATAATTGTTAATTTTCGACATTTTTCTTCCCCCATCACAAATTATTTAAGAAGCTGGCGTGAGTTAAGGAATTTAAAAAAATTTAGATTTTAACAATAGTTTTGTTCAAGCAGTGTTAAAACCAGTAGCGCACACAGGAATTTTTTTCAAGGGGGGGGGATCGGGGTTGAAAATTCACCATTCTTGTATCATGCTCCTTTTGTTTTTTGTCGCTTTTCGGGAACAAAACACAGTAAAACCTATATTGAATAAATAATTAGCATTAATTAATAAAGTTAATCATTAATAACAAATACTAATTAAATTTTACGTACTTATATACTTAGGCATTATAAGCATGGGAAAAAAATAAAAGGGCTTTGGGGTCCGTCCCCAGGACCCTCCCCGTGTGCGCCACTGGCTAAAACTATTAGGTTGGTGTGTATGAAACGTCGGATTTTTAAGTGAGTATATAAAAAACTGCATATATTTTTTTAAAAGGCTGTTTATTTAATCAAAATATGTTGCATTTGTTTCAAAGCACCTTTACCAACGAGATTTTAATACATAGACGCCTGATTTAAGGAGATTCTGATCTTTTAAATTAATAAATTCTGACATGGAATTTTTAAGACTGACTTCATTTTCATGCTGTTTAATCCAGTAAAATTATTCTAAATGTTCAAAAAATGAAAGCCGGTTGACAAAAAATCAGGTAAATAAGCTAGCTCTGTAAAATTTCTTATTTTATTTCATTTCATTTCGCAGTTGTATTGTACAATGTATGCAGTTAAGTACTGCCATTGTGAAGGATTGGGCCATGCCGACTAACGTAATGGACGCATAATTTTTAATTTTTTTCATGTATTTCCTCAATGTACTAGCAGTATAATATATTCAGTGGGATTATTTTCCGCCAATGCTTTCAAAGCATCATTTTTCACAAATGTGTTTTGGGTTTTCTACACGGTTTATTTTATAGGAAAAAATTATAAAACCGAAATTTTTCAAACTAACGCAGCACTCTTTGAACGTACTCCAAATACCTAGTTTATACTTCATGCAGCTTTATTTCCAATGTTTATACTCATATACAAAACATTACACAAATAGTTAAATTCATACCCTTACGAAATTGAAATAAGTAACAAAATGAAACCCTTTTGAGAAATTCTTCTTTGTTGAGTTGTTGTTGTTGTAGTTGTTGCTGTTGTAGTTGTTGCTGATGCCACCTGATCGGCAAAGGCCAGATCGAGGCCCATGAAATTCATCATGGCAAAGGGCTAAGTGACGCCTGCCATTAGCCGTAGCTTTGAGCACCATACAGGTGACAGAATGATTTAGCTCGGTTTCACCCCAATTTTGAGAGAGAACACCCTGGGGGTGGGCAGGGGTCTCCCACCTCTCTACCCCTTCCACCAACCACACGAGAGGACTTGCGGCTCGACGGCTATTTAGAGTACTCCCATGCCGCAAAGGCACTATACATTTACAAACATCCATGTCTTCTTCAGGATTCAAACCCAGTCCCTACGGCACCGCAGTCAGCGTCGCTAACCACTATACCGGTTGGGCAACTTGTTGAATTGTAACTCTGGCAATTTGCAATACGACTATATAATCGAGGTAATATCAAAAACAAAAGCATAATGAAAGCAGGGAAACAAACGTTGGCATGTAAAGAAAGTCCGACTTTTTATGTTCCCCTCAGATTCCATTTCAAATTCAAACTTTGAAAACTGAAACAACAAATTTTTGCGCATTCATTCATTTGCCTGTGAACCAGTGGGGCACACAAGAATTTTTCAAGGGAGGGGGCGGTTAGTTCAGGGTTGAATGTTCACCGTTCCCGTATCATACTCCAATATGCCGCTCAACATATTTTTTTGATTTTGTCGATTTTCGGGAAGAAAAAACAGTAAAAAATTAATTATTGAATAAATAATTACCATTAATTGATATAATTCATTATTAATAACCAAAAATTAAATTTTGTGTACTATATGCATAGGATTATAATCAATCGAAAAAAAAATCAGGAGCTATGGGGGCAGGACCCACGGGCAAGCCCCACCACTGATCTGAATTGTACATAAAATAATACGAACTCTCATGTTGTTTATAAGGTTAATTACGGTGTCTTGGAACAATAAATTCCACTCTATCAAAACACTTCTTATCTCCGGAGTGTTCTGGGAGGATGCAGGCGAGCAGCAATTGTCCTGCCGAGAGCATTCCAGGCGTACCCTATGGGTTCAGGTCTGAAGATCAGGCTGAACATTTTCAAGGCCTCTCCCCCAACTCTCGTTATCCCATTATATCCCTCCTTCAAGTTAATTGAGGGTTAACAGACCCTCTGGAAAGATTAATACAAGACTCTAAATTCTTATCCATGTACTTCGGAGTAGTTCAGATGGTTCCCTGAAAGACTTGCAGTTCTTAGGGCCCGTCCAAAATAATCAACAGAACCTCTGGAAAGATTCATACAAGACTCTAAATTCTCATCCATGTACTTCGGAGTAGTTCAGATGGTTCCCTGAAAGACTTGCAGTTCTTAGGGCCCGTCCAAAATAATCAACAGAACCTCTGGAAAGATTAATACAAGACTCTAAATTCTCATCCATGTACTTCGGAGTAGTTCAGATGCTTCCCTGAGACTTGCAGTTCTTAGGGCCCATCAAAAATAACGCCGGCCCAGACCATAAAATTTTTTCATGCATAGAGATCATTTCCATGATGCTGGAGGGATCATGCCTGTTCCTTGATTCTCACCATATATGAACACGTTAAGAATCAGTGTTGGGACAGATTCTAGATTCATCAGTGAACCAGGGGTGAATGAAATGCATATAATTGGTTTAGCGTAAAATTGTGCTTTATTAAATTTTCGGTAAACAGTATGTCTCAATTATTTATTCCAACATGTCCATTTCTATTATTCTCATTCATGACCACGATAATTGGTTATGATCACGAACTAGTGGTCGACCTGGTGCCACTGTAGATCCATCGAGTAGGGGGGGGGGTCGATGCACGTTAAAACTGTCAGATCAAAGTCCTCGAGTTGGTGTAGTATAGAAGTTAGAAGAAATAGCAGTTCAGGGGTCATCCTCGTCACTTGACCATGGTTCAAAATTACGAAAACCATCACCCAGGGCCATCGTGTTGCTTTGAAGTATGACATTAAAAAATATTCACACTCCTCATGTCATTTCTAATCTTTTTATTCATAAATTAAAACTTAAAGAAATATGTTTTCTAGACTAATATGTATACTGTTACCTTTAAATTAGTAGGTGTAAACCAGTTTGAGGGGAAAAAAATGTTTTAATGAGGTTTATTAGTTAGTAACTTTTAATTAAAATGTTTTTCGTTGGTTTGAATGTCCCTTTTGAACTACTCGATGACTGTTGTAGACGGATTTCTTATTTCAAACTTCAAACAAAAACTACAGCTAACCTGGTATACCTTCTATAAACGTGAAATATTTTGGAACTCAATCCTCATCCACGTTGATTTGGCGAGGTATGACAATTCGTGTGTTATCTTTGTTATTTGATCGATGTTCAAAATTATGAATTCCGGTGTCAATACCCCTTGTTTTGTTTTAAATTGCGATGTTAATAAATAATCAATCAATTAACACAACGCAGCAGAAGAGATTTGAAACTCCATTGAACCTTTAAAAATAGGGAATTTTAAATAGTGATCAATGATTGATTAATCACTAAAGCTTTTGGGAGAAAATTAAATTTAGAAACTTTTAAAAACCACTAAAAAACCTGAGGGTCTTTTAAATAACACCCCAATTTGAAATTATACGATATTAAAATATTGGTGTTTTCCCTTTTTCCGTTTCTTTATTTACGTTAAAAAAGTAAGGGTTCCATTGGGCCTCATTAACCCTTGGGGAAAAACCCCTTTAAATTGATTTAGCTAAAACATCCATGGAATGTTTTATATAAAATATTCTAAAAGGCAGTTTAATAGTGAGAAATTTTAATAAAAAACCGAATTAAAGAATATCAGGATTGGGTTCTTAAGATTTTAATTTCGAAATAAGTTATTAAAAATATTTTCAAATTTTAATAACCCTATCCGATTCAAGAAGAAATGGGTTTAAGGCTTTAATCATAATTTTTGAAAATATTTTAATTGTTTTAGTAAAAAAACATTCCCCAAAAGTTGTTTTATAAAAGTGCATTTCGTAAGGTGTTAAAGGCTAAATAAAATTAGTTAATCTAAGATCGTTTTTTTTTCCCTCCTACCGGGTCGAATGTAAAAAAAAAAATTCAACCCCATTTTAGCTTTATTTAAAAACAATATTTTTCTCCTTTCTTAAAAATTTCGTTCGCTATTTTATTATGTATTACTTTCATTAAAATATTTACCGGTTATTATTCTTCAAACTATATATATTGTTCCCAATCATCAAGAGTGTATTGCTCATTAGTTCCTAATTATGCATGGTGTATTGAAAATAAATGAAATATGTAAATAAATGAAAAGAACTGGAATTAATAACGATGCGATGAATACAAAAAAAGTTCCATCGGTGGTTTTTAAAAAAAATAAAGTCATCAAATTCATTATATATAAATGCAGCAACTGTGAAAATAGGAACATAATTAGTAGCTAATGACCATACCTATAATAACTCAATAATTAAAATAACATCCTCCTTTCCACACCCATCAACTTTCTATTACCTATGAATCTCGCAAATATTGCTTACAAACATCGATTTTTTTTCCCTCCATTCATTCATTCACGCCATTACGCTCAAAGGCATCCCTAAAATAAAATAAATCTCAATAATAATCCGACTCATTTAAGCATCGAAAAGGGACAAAAATGAATGTTTTCCTAACGAGCTTTAATTGTGTCTTTCTTAGCGAGAGATTCGCGGACGCAAATTAAACATTAAAAACCATCCAACAGCAATTCCAGTGACAAAACCGTTTGCCGTCATTTGCGCACCGAAATGTTCATTCACTCAATCCAAAAACGTTTACCGGAAAAGTGCAGGGGTGGGTGGGGTGGTCCATTAACTGATCTTAATTAACTTTCTCTGGATTGAGATGGCAGCACAGGAATGCCAAAAAGCTGTTAAATGCCCTCCCCACTATTGTACTCTAAACACCTTGCATTTATTAAGAGGGGCACAAAACATCTAAATGAGCATTGGAGGGATATCCAATGTGGGGATGTATATATATATATATATATATATATAAACACCCATCACCCCTCATAGCCTATTACCAATCCTGCAGAACTGTTGTAATGGTTTCAAACGAGGCATTAGAAAAGGGGAGGGATACAAACGATAAAAAAATAAACGGCATCGCAGAGGAGGGGGGAGAGACTTGATAGGGGTGCACCGGAGACTGGCAGGAGCAAAACCAACATCCTAATGAAGGCAATCGTTCGGACAGGAAATTAGAATCATCGTTTTTCCACCCCTCCTAACCAGTTATCGCATCTCTTATTCCTGTTGGCGCTTCGGATTCGGGAGCTTATCGAACCTTTTTCCGTTCCACCCTTCATCACAAAAGCCCATTTAGACCCTCCCTGGCATCCCCCCTTCTTCTGGCAGACGAGAGGGAAGGAAAAAATAATGGTACGAAAAAATCACATTAGAAGAATCCAACCCCCCTTCTGGTAAGCACGCGCAGTGCGGTGGTATAATGCGTGGATCCCTCACTGGGTAAGATTCATATCTGGCTACAACTGACTTGTACTTTCTAGGGTCTCTGCATGATCTTGGGGGATTAGTTGATTATTCACTTAAAGCTGCGGGGGTGCAGAGAATAAGCTATTAGATACTTCTTTTCACCCTCCCCTGTTCTTGCCCCTCTCGGGTGATGGTTGGAGTGAAATATGATCGACGATGCGTTGATGGCCGAATTTGGACATAATCGTTTTGTCCAATTATCCTTCACTCCTGGTGTTTTTCTGCAGCGACGACCGGATTTTAATAACCTTTCTGCGGAAATTGTGGTCCGTTACGGGAGATTTTTACGAGCCAGGTTCTCTTTTTATTTAATGATGTCTGGTTGTGTTCTGTTATGCTCAGCACGTCAGAAGGTACACGCGTGATTAAGAGCTTTTTATCTTTTCCAGTGGCTATTCAGAAGGTGGGGAAACAAAGACAATTTTATATGATTCATATGAATGAGATTTCGTTTTAAACTGCCTATTATTTTGAACAATATAATAAAGCATTCAATTAAGCGATTCGCAAGTGCTTGTCGTTCGAAGGATTCTTAAGAAAAATTATGCTAATAAAAGTGTGCTTCTTATAGATCTTTCGAGATAAATTTCATTTAATGCGCTTGTTTTTACACGTTAATCGCATGCTATTAACATGAATCAGGAAGAATGAAGAATTCCTTCAAAATTACCTCTAAACTCTGAAAATTTTAATATATATTTATTTAAATAATTTATAATTTTTTTTTTCCTTTTATGCATAAGAAAAATGTGTAATGAAATAATTATGTGTCTGTGTGTATATGCTTAGTTTTAAGAGTAATTGAACAATTTGCTTCTTTATTCCTTCATTGATAACCAGGTTTAAAATTTATTTCGAAATGTATTAGAAGAATTGGCTATTTTTTGAGTTTAAAATAATGAAAGAGTACTTAAGATGTAGTAGACTTTCTGTAAGATTAAATTTAATTATACATGATCAACGTAATTATACCAGCTGTTTATATAATTACCACTTCTATAAACAAAACCTTAAACACACACATGCATTGATTTGCAAGATTTATTTACTATTAAGTCATTACTTATATATATACTAAAATTGTGCATACAAGGGAGGGGGCCGTGTCCCGACCCCCGCCATCGCCCTTTATTTATTTATTTTTGATTAATTATAATTTTATGAAAAAAGTACTTAAAATTTAATTAAGTATTTGTTATTAATAATTGATTTTATTAATTAAGGCTAATTATTCATTCAATAATTTATTTTTTTTACTGTATTTTGTTGTCGACAATCGACAAAATCAAAAGAATATATTTCGCAGCGTATTGCGGTATGATACGAGAATGGTGGACTTTCGACTCTGGATCTTCCCATCCCCACCCCTTGAAAAATTCCTCTGTGCTCCACTGGATATATATATATTAGTTTTAAATAATCTCTTCTAGAGAAACAGAAATGACTTGAACATCTATACAAATAAATAAAATTGAAGTGTCTGTTTGAAATTAACAGCTTTTCACTAAATACATTTTTAAATGTATCCGGTACTTATATCAAAAATTAATTTTTAAAATTTTTGGCTGTCTGTCGGTCGGTCTGGTCTGTCGGTCTGACTGTTCCGGCTAATTTCTGAAACGGGTGGACTGATTTTGACGGAACTTTCACTGGCAGATAGCTAAAATTATAAGGAGTAACTTAGGTTACTTTTATTTTAGAAAAAAATTGGGGTTCCACGAAAATAAAATTAAAACCAATGAAATCATGAACAATATCCGATAAAATTAGGCTTAACCGAGAAAACTTTGAAATTGATAAATTTAATATTGAATATAGAGAGATTTTTTCATTAAACTTAATATTGTATGTAGAAAGATTGGTCAATAAATTTAATACAAAAAAAACCATTAACAAAAAACAAAGAAAAATAAATAAAACAAAAAAGAAGCATCGATTCACAAAGTAGAAGAATGACATTATAAGTATAGCATAGGTATTTCTTTACGTGGAATACATAACTATTAATTTTCATAAGCTCTGCGAATTGAATAAACACTTTTTGTTAAATTCCACGTGGACGAAGTCGCAGGTAAAAGTTATTTAACATAAAATAAATGTATCAGAAAGCAATATTAACGTATTACACACTCAGATACAAATTATTTACACTATTTTAAGCGTTTATTACACAAAATTTGAAACAATGTGTTACTTTTGCTGAGCAGAAGGAAGGTGTTTCAAAAATTGACCCACAATAAAGTTACGAGGCGTTATAAATTTTTTTAAAAAACCTTTTTTATCAGATATTATATCTACAGACTTAAAATTTAGCAAACATGGTTTTTGTTCAGCTGAGATATGCAAAAGCTTTTTTGTTTAATTTACAATTTACGTAAAATTAACTCATTAAAAACTTCTTTATCCTTCAGTCTGTATTGTTTTTTTTCAATTCACCCGTGCGATGAACGGGTATACAAGTAGTTAAAGATAAAAAAAAATTAAAAAAATGTATCGGAAACTTTAATTATATAAAAGATGTTCAGTTTTGCTAACCAATTCTATCTTAGAATAGCTTTTAATTTTTAAAATATATAAAGAAAGGTGTAATCAGTTTTGGTGGCTAGCCAAACTTCCCCTTATCTTTTATATATAAATGGCTAAACTTATATCCCGGGGGAAAACAATTTTTAGAAGTTTAACATTTATAAGAAAAAGGTAAGGTGTCAAGCATAATCTATTTAATGAGTTAAAAGTCTATTGGATCAAAAAATAAAGTTTAAGCCTTAACTCACTTGTTATTCCAATTCAAGAGCGCTTGCATTTATCTTTATTTGATTTACCTTAAATGAGTTTGCTCTGTAATTTATGATTATTATAGTAGCATTTAATTTACTTCAGTAAGTCCCGTGGAATATTTTATAACACATGAGAGGTTTGAAAACGAACTTTTGATTTTAAAATTCCGGCAAAATAAATTATTACATTTTTTTTCCTTTGAAAGCATTTAAAATAATACTATCGAAAACCATTTTAAAAAAATTCTGTAACGATTCTAAAAGAATTTTTTAATTTTCATGTCATCTTTTTTTTTTAGTACATTACAATTTGCCATAGAGCAATTTCTTTTTCCTTTTAGTTCTGTTAGCCATCACAAAAAGGAAATTGACAAAAAATATCTGACTGCAAAAACAAAATATATAGCCTTCCACTTTATTCTCTCTTTTAAGTTAACCTTTACTCCCCTTTCTGAAAATGGAAATTATTACTGGCCAACTGACCTATATCCCCCCTGCAACAACGGTTCAAATATTTTTTTCTTCCTGCCTTGACCATTCCCACGATCATGTAGCAATCAGTCATGTACACTCCTTCAATTTCTGAGAAAGCTTTTCTAAACACTTCTTTCATCGCCCGACACCGATTTTCCTTTGACAACTTCATTGGTACTGATGAAATAACATAACCACGTGCAAGGAAGAAGTGATATAGTTTCTTTTTTATCTCCAAATCCTTTTCCTTTATAATTATTTGCCGCAAACCTACAAGGCGCCTTATGGAAAAAGTAATAACCCACCGATCACAACAAAGGATCAAACAATAAAAGTCAAAGCAACTCCACAGGTGCCAGCTAGGCGTCACAATACCGCTCGGTGCAGTTAAAAATCAAAACGAATTGCGAACTTTTTTTTTTGTTGGTAAAAAGATGACTTTTAGAAGAGTACCATTTAGATTCTTTGTCGGGGTCCTTTTCGTCAGAAGGTCCATTCAGGGCCCCTTTTTGTGTGGCCGATACTTGGGGGTCCGAGGGGGTTTGTGTAGGTTGTTTGATGAACCGGCATTGCCTTCCCTGAAAGCAAAACGAAAACATATCGAATTCGTCTCGGTTGAAAATTATCTTTGACACCACTCAGTTAGACTCTTTATTTCGGCCTTTTCTGCGTTTGAAATGGATATTTCAATTTAGTGTTTTCTTTTGCTGAGTTGTTTTGGTCCTCGTCTCTGCTGTGAATCATGTGGTCAGAGCGGTTGACAATGCGAACATGAGATGTGGTTATTTCCCTGATTGATAACTAAGGACCAAGAAAAATCGTTAACAAGAACGAAACCACAACTAAACTCTTGTTACTTTGTGCCCAATTTAGGGAATGACATAAAAACAACATTCTTAAATTTCGACCTCACATTTCGTGTTTTCTAGTAGCCAAAGGACCCAAAACCGAAAGCAAAAGAAGGTTAAATAAACTGTAAATGAAACATTATAATCGTTGAGGCAATCTTTCTAAAGAGAATTAATTCAATTTAAAAATTTTTTAAAACGCAAATGTGTTTTGCCAATTTTTATTTTAAATAAATTTTAATTTCTTAATTATAAATTTTTTTTTTTCCCAAAAAAATTTTTTTTAAAAAGATATAAAAAAAGATTTTTTTAATTTTTTTTTATTTAAATAATTTTCCTTTCTTTTTATTTTTTTGTAAAACCCCCAATTTAAAATTTATTTTTTAAAAATTTAGTAAAAAAAATTTTTTTTTTTGTTTCCTTTTTTAATTTTTTAACTTGAATTTTAAAAACCGTTTTTTTTTTTTTTTATTTTGGGGTGTTAAACACTTCTTTTTGGGGGGCTTTTGATAAAGAATTAACCCCAAATTTTAGTTTAGGTTTTGAAAAAAATTTTTCCCAATTTTTTTTCTAAATTAAATTTTTTTTTTATTTTTTACCTGTTTTGAAATTTTTAAACTTTTAATTTAAAAATTTTTACATATTTTTTTTGGGGTTTTTTTTTTTGTTTATGTTTTTTTCCCAATTCCCAATTGGAAAAAAATAGTTTGTTTTAAATTTTGCCCTTTTTTTTTTCTGGGATGGTTTTTAAACTTAAATTTTTAAATTTTTTCCCCCAAATTTTATTTTAAAGAAAAATTTTCCCTTAATTTTTTTGTTTTTTTTCCCCTTTGTTTTTAATATTTATTGGTTATTGATTATTATTTTATGAACTGCCCCATTGGAAACCCCAAACTATTTTTTAATTTTATCCCCGTTTTTGGAGGTGCGGGGGAAGGGTTTTTCACTTTTGGGCCCGATATCGCGACTTTCAAAGCTCTTTTGATTTGGCAAAATTGGTCGACGACAGTAGCGCTCACAGGGGGGGGTCCTCTGGTCTTGGTTTTTTTTTCGATTGATTATAATCATATGTATATAGTACGCACAATTTAATTAAGCATTTGTTATTAATAATTAATTTTATTAATTAAGGCTAATTATTCATTCAATAATTAATTTTTTAATGTTTTTTGTTCCCGAAAATCGACAAAATAAAAAGAATATGTTGGGCGGCGTATTGAAGCATGATACGAGAATGGTGGACCTTCCCTACTTGAAAAATTCCTGTGTGTGCTACTGGTCAACGATATAATGCACAAGTATCGTATTTTCTGTTTGAACTTAAAAAGCTTTCCTTTGCATCGGGATTCTATTATGCAATTACAATCTAATTTACGCTAAAAAATGAAGTCGATATATATATGTAAAATCGCTTAAAGTTTGATAATATTATGAATACCTTAAGATATCTGTGAGCTGGAGGAAAATGATACCCCTGGATTATTTTAATAACTATCGTATGGAAAATCAAAAGATTAGTTCTGGAGAAATAGTTAAAACTCGACAATAATTTGAAGTTAAAGCTTGAAATAGGGTTTGTAGCCCCGGGATCCCAGCATTTCCTTAAATCCCGATATTCCGGGAACCTTTGTCAAAATTATATTTTGAAATTTTTTTTTTTTTCTTTAAAATTTTCTTAGAATTAAATTCTCAGAAAATGTATATATTCTTTAAAAAATATGTACGTAGATTTTTTTTTTGTACAGTCTTTTTATTATACTAAAAATATATTGAAAATATATAAATATAAATATCAGTGGCCAACAAAAGGGGGGTTTCCTTTAGGGGGCCGGGCCCCCCCAAAACCCCCTTTATTTTTCCCCATTGATTATAATGCTTATATAGTACGTAAAATTTAATTTATTTGTTTTTAATGATTAATTTTTTAATTAATGCCATTTTTTATTCAAAATTTGGTTTTTTCGTGTTTTTTTTCCCCAAAATTGACAAAAAACAAGAACATGATCAAAAATGGTGAACTTTTTACCCCCCTTTAAAAAAATTCCCGTGTGCGCTACTGATATATAATGATAAATATATTGAAAAAAAAAAGGTAATTTCCTTTAAACTAGGGGCGCATTTTTAAATTTTTTTCGCATTTTTAAAAATTTAGTCTATAAAGGACTAAAATCCCGACAAAATGTCAGGTTAGAATCACGTGAGCTTTTGGGAAACATTTTTCTCATACGACGGTTACCGTGGAAAAAATTTTTAACTTACTTGTTTAAAATCTTGTGTTTTTTCCTTTTTAAACACCTATAATACTTAATATTATAATAATTTTAGATTATTCTAGTTTCCTAAGGAGGAAAAACCCTTTTTTTTTTTATAAAACTTTTGTTTTTATTTCAGTTTACTTATGTTAAGTGTGCATAACCTCTTATAGTTGTCACTTTTCATGTTTGTTTGAGTACTTATTTATAGTTTATAGTTATTTTTTGTTAACTTATTAATTAATAGTATACTTTTTTCTTAATAAATATACTTTAGTATATATAGTTATTAGTATCATTACTTATGAATCTCTGAGGTGAGTTATAAATTATTTTCTATTTTAACAAAAAATACTCTTTTTAAACTCTCTGTTACGACTATTTAGTTATTTACTCGTTTATTTCTTGATTTGGTTCATTTTATTAAATACAAAATAAAATAATATTTCTATTATTATTTATCATGAAATCAGAAGTTGGTTCTAAAACCGTTCTTGTCAAGCCACCAAATTTGCGACCCAATTTTCCAATCATAATATTCGTCGCCCCTCCCCATACACTAATAATGTATTAAATGCAATGAAAATGTACTTTGCCACTAAAGCCTCAATACGACTTTAATTATAAACCAAACATATTATAAAGATAAGTATTTAATTTTGTATATGACAAGCCAATGGGAGCCACTATTAAATATTAAATTTGTTTTTTAGTATCCATAAATCATCAAAAACATTGAGCAGTACTTATACATTTATAAGTATGTTATATCATTGTAAATGTGTATTTAATTTTTTTTATGTCAGAATGTATTTTGTTTTGCTTCCTTTCAGTAAATTAATATTTATTTTAAATCTTTTATTTTCGACTTTTCAATATGCTCGGGTCCCCCAAATAGGGATATTATGCCTCTCTAGGGGGTCGCGCCCGACAGTTTGAGAAACTCACTAAAAAAATTACATTTGGAAAAACCCCCAAAATATTTATTTAAATTTAGAACGTTCTCTTTAAAATTTTTTAAAAATTTTAAGGGAAAAAATTTATTTTATATGGTAATTCTGAATATATATTGTATATATATATATAACGTTAAAACACACATTTAATACCTAGAAAGAACATGCTCCTATTTAATGGCGATAAAACCTACTAATGTGCAGTCTGAACGTGCATTTTCTTCGACAGGACAATCAGGACAAATTGTAACAAAAAGTAAGAACCCGGTTTGTGCAAAAACAAACCCGGACAACTGGATTTTTAAAAAACATTTACAAAACAAAAAAAAATGATTTTTTTTTTTTTTTTTTTATGAACTATTTTTTATTTGTTATTTTATGAGAATTAAGTTTTTTTTTTGATTTGTTTCGATTTAAAATATTAAACCCCTTTTTTTAAATTTTTTTTTTCAATTTTATCATGTAATTTCAACTATGAAGTGAAAATTTTTTTTTAAATTTTTTTTTTAACTCCTTTCTTGTATGTCTGTCCGGGGAGAATTTTTTTAAGATTTTAAACTAAACTCCGATGGAAGGTTTGACTTGAAATTTGGACCATAGCTCAAGTGGGTAAAAATGCATGATTTTAACCCCTTTTTTAATCCGTTATAAAAAACATGGTAATTAAAAAAATTTATTTCCATTAATTTCCAATCTAACCGGGGTTTGGGTAATGGTTTTCGGGGGTTTAAAAAATAACAAGGGGGTTGCAAACCCCCAATTTGAAAAATGTGATAGGAATAGTGTTGAATAAAAACATCAAAACGAATTTATTAGTTTGGTGATGAGGGCAATTGCCTTCCTGAAAATTTTGCCATTGATAGAATTCCGAATCCATCAAAAATATTCATGCGAAACCATGGAGACTGTTAATATGGTAATTTAAAAAAAAATCCTATCTACTAGGAAGCTTGACGAGAGAGGTGTCATCCTTATCAACGGAACTATGGACAAAATTATGAGGACAAACATCCCCAATCTATCATTTAATCTAATATAACTATAATTATATAAAAAAATTTAATAAACAAACGGTTTAAGGTATCCGACTGCGTTCGGAACCGTGATTTTGCAAAAGCGTATAAATGAATAATATTTATGATATTTAGTGTCCCTTAGATTAGAAAATGTATATAAAATTGTTTTAAGAATATTATTGCAATAAAAATTTATTTTACAATTTTTTTGACAAAAAATGAACATAGAATGACCCATTTTCAAAATATTCTCCTTCTGTGAAAAATCTTCTATTATAATAATATTTTGCCTGCCCTATAGCTCTGACCTCTGTACAGGGGCTCAACTAAATTTTTGAAATATATAATTTAGAAATGGGTTTATCTGTTTTACGACAAGGGGAGGAATTTTAAGAAAAAACGCCGATAAATTATTTCAATGGGTTGTAACTTCTGAATATAATGTGAATTTTTCAAAAAAAACAAAAAAAACAATAGTTCAGTCTCTCTGGGGAAGTCTTTACTTTATAAGCACACACACACACACAAAATATTATTATTTTAGAAGCATTTTTTATAAAAGGAGAACATTTTGAAAATGGTTATTCTAAGTTAATTTTTTGCCAAAATATTGTATTTAAATAATTTTTTTTGTCAAAATGTCCCTAAAACAATTTTATACATGTATTCTAATCTAAGTGACACTAAATATCATGAAAATTATCCATTTATGTGCTTTTTTAAAATCACGATTCCGAACGTAGTCGGATACCTTAAATATAGAATTAATGAAAATCAAAAATGTTACCTATTTTTAATGAATTGGTCAAATAATATATTTTGGAATTTAAATAGTAGAAAAGAATCGTATGGTGAGGTGGAGGGTTTCCCTATTAGAAGAAAGAATACCTATTGATTGTTCTCAAATAATAAGCGAAATCCCCTTCTTCCCCGACTTTAAAACTTCTACAAACTCTGGAAAGCAACAAACCTGTCGTAAGTGCAAATGCTTTTTTATATAAACAATTCATGTGATGTCAGAGCCACGTGATAAATGCAATCACGAGTTTCCAGCCAGTCAGTTATATATCTCATTGTTGCCACCTTTTGAGTTTTACAGTAACTTTCTTTTAAAAAGTGCATATATAACAAAGGGGATAAAAGGTAAGTAAAGTGCACTTCTTTTGATATTAGTGTCAGATGAATAGGAATCAGTAGCGCACCAAGAATTTTTAAAAGGGGGGCCCAGGTTAAAAGTCACCATTCTTGTATCATGCTCCTTTTGATTTGTCGATTTTCGGAACAAAAACAGTAAAAACTAATTATTGAATAAATAATTAGAAATTAATTAATAAAATTAATCATTAATAACAAATACTTAATTAAATTTTACGCACTATATACTTAGAATTATAATCAATCGGAAAAAAAATCAAAGGCTTTGGGGGTGGCCCCAGGATCATCCCTTTTTTGCCACTGATAGGAATATGCATATAAAATTGTTTCAAAAATATTATTACACGAAAAAGTTATTTAAAAGCAATTTTTTTGACAAGGAATGAAGAAAGAATGCCATATTTTCAAAACATTCTACTTTTATGAAAAATACTTCTAGAATAATATAATATTTGCCTATACATAACTAGGACTTACTACACCAAGATTGAACTAAAGACAAAAAAACTAAAGAAAAATTCACATTATTTTCAGTTACGATCAATGGAAATAACAATGAGCGTTTTTAGTTGTCACTTCTCCGATATAAAAAAATATGAATAAATCCACTTCTAAATTATATATTTCAAAAACTTTAGTTCAACCCCGGTGAAGCTATGTATAAGCTAATATTATTATACAGAAGCATTTTTCATAAAAGGTTAATGTTTTGAAAATATAGCATTCTTTACCAAAAAGTTGCATTTAAATCATTTTTTTCGCGTAATAATATTCTTAAAACAATTTTCCAAGTGTATTTCAATTCATCTCATTTATAAAAAAAATCAAAAAAAATATCCATTTATAAGCTTTTTTTTTTAAATCACTGTTCCGAGCGTAGTCAGTCCCCTTAATGAAAGTGGCCGCGGTAGCCAAGAGGTATAGGTATCGGATCGTGGCATGCCTTGTCACGAGTTCGGGCCCAGTACCACTAAAGGCCCGCCGTGCAGGGCAGCGATGCACGTTAAATCTGTCGAGAGGTGAAACGTCCTCCCGTTGGTGAGGTGTGGTAGTTAGGAGAGGGGGTGCCAGCTCCAGGTGTCGTCCACGTCGCTTGACCATGGTTCAAAATTACGTGGTCTGTCGCAAAAGCCCTCGTGTAGCTGAACAGCGCGACGTTAATATTCAATTAATCAATCAACCCCTTAATGAAAATTTAAGTATAGAAATGATCAAAAATATATCTATATTAATGAAAGTAAGGTGCAAGAATTGCTTCCAAAAGTTTTCCTCTCTGCACTATTGGCTACAATGTTGCGTTTAACGTATTTCTCATAATTTTTACAAAATATTTAATCCTGCTGAAAAACTGTTAATAGGGTAGAACAAAGATAGGGTACAAAAATAAAATATTTTTATACCGTTTCTTGTTGACTCCACATAACGTCCATTAAAAAACAATAGCATTATTTAATTTTCTGATATAATAATAAAAAAAATATATCCATATCAACTTCCTTTTTTTGTTGATGAGAAAAGCTGGTATAATCTATATAAATAGGAGAAAAGCGATTCCACTCATTCAATCATCACAAGATCTTCAAAGCTATTAGATCGATAAGAATTTAATTTTGCAGACATGTTAATTTTGTCGAGTAAGAGATCTGCTTGTGTGTTTAGTGGAAATGTACTCCCGAGGAGGGTTGGGCACGTTATAGAAAAAATAATTGCTTTTAAACTGCTAGACCTTCAGATTTCAAATTTGGCAAGCGTATTTCTTTTATTGAATATAAATTCACTGAGAATGGGTTTTGCGAAAACCTACTCTCGAAGAGGGTGTCCTAAGGAAGCATTCTATATAAAAGTTCCCGTTTTCAAAATTCAAGTCCAGTCCTTTTTATATCAAGAAACGAGGGCTCTAAGAATTTTTAAAATAGAATCTAAAGTTTAATGCTAGGAATGCCCCGCGAAGTGGATGGGTAAGAAGTTTTTAAAATACAGTTAACCTATACGTATATTAAAAAAACGTATATTACGTATATTATACACGCACCTGCCCTTTTAAGTTTTAGGTATATTTGCTGTATAACTCTAACGCGTACCTTTTTTCTTACGAAGGAGCCTGAAATCTACTTTTGCAACGCTCCTATCTTTGAAGTCATTTATACGAAGTATTATACCAGGCTTTTGAGCAACATTATATTTATGGAAATAAAACCTTAAAGTTCAAGAAAAGAGGTGTTAGAAGATGAAACTCATTTACGGAAGGAGATTAAATGCATCATACCAATTAAGAATTAGCTGTGAGTGGATAATAAAAGCATGGATTGAAATTTAACCTGACGTGATTCAAAAGTCATTTAAAAATGTAAAAAATATATATAATAATCTAAGATATGGAACTGAAGATAATTATTTGTTTATGGACCCAAGTAACAGTGATGGTGATGATGAAACAGAATTCGATTATATGCCTGAAGATATAACGGAAGACAAATATAACAAACTTTTCATTTTATACAATAATGAAAGTTCTCTCATTTCCTTTAAATAAACAGTATTTGGATATACAGTGAAAATCGCTTAACACGAAACTGGCGGGTATGAAATATTTTTCCGTGTTAAAGGATATTGAAAAACCCATATATTCAACAAAATTAAGTTTATTAGAGCTCATTTTATTTACAAAGATACGTGTATATGCATGTATTTAATAATCCCTCTTTTTTTTAATTATGGTTGATAAAGTAGAGTTGGCAATACCAAAATCTTAACAGATTTTTGTTTTCGTCTTCCGTTTTTGATCAACAGCTTAAGAAGCTCCATCTTCAATTTAAGCAAAATAGAGTCTGCTTTCTCCCTGCGCTTTTTGCCATTGTGTTTGCAACAAAAAAAAATTCTTCTGAAATGGAAAAAATAATGCGAACCAGACTCATTGATTTTTACTCACACTGATATCATCGAATTTCAAAGAGAGATGAGATATGCTTGTGTAGGGATGGCTTAGATAAACAAAATTGGCTCGGGTCACGTGCTATTCCGAGAGTATTCAAAGGCAAGTTAACCTTTCTATGAAACATGTGAAAACACCTCTTTCACATTTCACACCTCTCTTAAATCTCGCTTACGCGCAAGTATTTTCTGTATTTTGTTCATTCCAGAAGGGAAATCTTTTCGTGTTAAGGTATCCGACTACGTTCGGTAACCATGATTTTAAAAAAGCATATAAATGTATAATTTTCATGATATTGAGTGTCACTTAGATTAGAATACATGTATATTTTAAGGACATTATGACAAAAAAAATTATTTAAATACTATATTTTGGCAAAAAATTAACTTAGAATAACCTTTTTCAAATGTTCTCCTTTTGTAAAAAATGCTTCTATTGTATTAATATTTTGCCTGTATTCAGCTCAGACCTCTGTACAGAGGCTCAACTAGAATTTTTGAAATGCATAACTTAAAAGTCGGTTTATCCATGTTTTACAAAAACAGAAGGGAGAAATTTTAAGAAAATACGCCGATAATTATTTCAAATGGTTGTAACTCTGAAAATAATGTGAATTTTTCGAAAATCATAGTTGAGCCTCTGTACAGAGATCTGAGCTATATACAGGAAAAATATTAATACTATAGAAGCATTTTTTACAAAAGGAGAACATTTGGAAAAAAGGTTATTCCAAGTTAATGTTTTGGCAAAATATTGTATTTAAATAATTTATTTTTGTCATAATGTCCTTAAAACAATTTTATACATGTATTCTAATCTAAGTGACACTAAATATCAAGGAAATTATACATTTATGCGCTTTTAAAAAATCATGGTTCCGAACGTAGTCGGATATCTTAAGTAATTTTCGTTTCGTGTTAAGAGAAAAAAATGCATGAAAAGTTTGTTGGGACCATTGTATTGTTTCGTAGTTAAACAATATTTCGTCTTAAAAGTTTCATGTTAACATTGCAGGTTTCATTGTTTTTATGCGTTTATCTCTCTCTTTATGTGTCTTCTCATTTGTATATCTGAAATTTAAGGGTGTGCGTTCCAATATTTCGTCTTAAACGTTTTGACGTTAAACGTCTCATGTTAACATTGTATTTTTATGCGTTTATCTCTCTCTTTATGTGTCTTCTCATTTGTATATCCGAAATTTAAGGGTGTGTTCCAATATTTCGTCTTAAACGTTTTAGTAAACGTCCAATGTTAACATTGTATTTTATGCGTTATCTCTCTCTTATGTGTCTTCATTTGATCGAATTTTAAGGGTGTCGTATAACGTCACCCTAAAGTTGTCTATTTATGTGTGTGTTGAAAGTGCGCGTTATATGCTGGAATATACGGCAATAATTTAATTTCCTTCGGTTTGCATTTTAATTAACATAATGGATAAGGTATCTCAAAACGTATTCGTTTCTGTACAATTTATGGACACTAGTAAGAATTCTTTTTCAATGTATGTGCTAAGAAGAAACATTTTCCATCTATGTTGTGCTCTAGTTGGAATACAGCCTCAGGGTAAGCTTGTCAACGGGATAAACATATAGTAAATACTTCAAGACATTTTTAACAATTGAAATTCTCTTTCTAAATATTTGCTCTTTTTTTTATTGACATCAACACAAAGCCTTTCTATTCAATTTTTTTTTTCTCATAAAACGATTCCTCGCACATGTGTGACTACTATTCATTCTCACATGCGTTGAAAAGTCTGTCACATTTTTATAGCCCCATTCAATGGGATGTCCCCTTCAGATTTGAAAATTTCTTAGAAGGAAGATAAAAGATATAAACAGATGATTGTCTAATGTAAAGTTTCAAAAATAAAAAGCACTGAAAGAGCTCCAATCCCCTTCATAGGTACCTCATTTTTAACATGCTTTTATAAGTTTCATTTGTATGAATGGAATCTTTGACCATTTTAAAAGGTCATATTAATTCGAAATTTTGACATTGTCAGGACCATGACAATAAATAATTTCATATTTTTGTTTCATTATCCTAATCGTGATGGTCAGGAATAAGGATTTTATGGATTTCCGAGATTTGGTGATAAACCATTTTCAGATTTGGCGACTAATTCCATATGCCATTTCCAAATTTGACGACTAAAAGAAAGGACAACCAAAAACCCCAAACAGGATTGCAGTTAATAAAAATAAAAAAAAAAAAAAGTGTCTTTATGTAAAAAAAGGGTAGGGTGGAAATAAAAAAAAACTCGTGTATGTGAATAAAAAAAAATTTATGTTTTTACTGCTAAATATTTTTTTTTTTATAAAAAAAAAATTTATACGTTTAAAATTAAAAGTGATACAATTAACATTACAGCAATACGTTTAAAAAAGGTGATAAACTTATGTTCTAACTACAAATATTTTTTATTTCGATTGAATTAACATTATAGCAATACGTTTAAAAAGGTGATAAACATTGACATTTAATATTCTTAACACACTTTTATTAGTTAGACCTGTATCTATAGAGACGGAATCTTTGAAATTTTATGATATGGGACTCACCCGGGGCCCTTGTAAGCGGAAGAATAAATACCCTTCAGACCCATTAATAAATCCATTGAAGAGCAAGACTAATTCCAAAACCCACATAATTCCGGCCCCAAATATGGAATAAGGAAAAATTCAAAAAAAGAATATTTTAAAACTTTAAATGATAGTTTAAAAAAAAAAAAAAGGGGCTTTTATTGTAGATCAAACAAAAAAATGAAAAAAATTTATTTTAAAAAAAACAAAAAAACACTTTTTTATAGGGGAAATCGAACTAAAAAAAAAAAAAATAACTCTTAAAAAGTAAAATGATAACGAGAAAAAGTCATTGGGGAAAAAGTGTGGGTGCTTTTTACTTTTTTCCTATTCAGATTTCGGAATAGAAACTAGTAAAAAATTATAAAAATTTAAGAGCACCCACGCTTTTTACCCCAAAACTTTAAATTTTTTCAATCATTATTCTTATTTTAAAAATTTTTTACTATTCGATTAATTAAAAAAGGTTTTTTTTTTTTTTCTAAAAAAATTCAAGAAAGAGGAAAAAAATAAATTTTTTCGAAGACAAGCCGATTCGTGTATAAACCGAGAATGCATTTCTTAATAAATTTACTCAAAATTTAAAATTTGCAGATATGAGAGGAATTGAAAAACAAAAGTTCTTGTAATTTTAACTATTATCGAGCAGGTTAAATGGGGTGAATGTTTTCCAATCGAATAGTTGTAATGTAATACGCTGAGGGTGACAGTTTTTATTTTGGTAACCCTATCTGTGAATTGAACACATTTTTTTTATTTTTTTTTTTTTTTTTTTTTTTTTTTAGAATATTTATACTGTTGTGTGCCTTATGCACCATTTTTAGTTTGAAAAATAAAGAAACAAAAATTCGCTTACGCACATGATCGTTGACTTACAGTGGCGCATACAGGAATTTTTTAAAGGGGGTCTAGGGTCGAAAGTCCACCATTCTCATATCATTCCCCAATACGCCACCCAACATATTCCTTTGATTTTGTCGATTGTCGGGAACAAAAAATAGTAAAAAGTAATTTATTGAATATATAATTGGCATTAATAAATTAAATTAATTATTAATAACCAATATTTAATTAAATTTTACGTACTATGTATATAAATTTAAAAATCGAAAAAATCAAGAACTTGCGGGGGGCGGGCCCCACCCCCCCTTTTTGAACCCTTTGTTGACCTATGTTTCATGCCCTGGAGGTACAACTTGCTGCGTGATGATCAGTGGGCACCGGGGTCCCGGGCCCCCCAATCCCCTTATTTTTTTCCGATTGATCATAATTCAAGTATATAGTACGTAAAAATTTTAAATTTAATTTTTTGTTATTAATGGTAATTTTTTTTAATTAACGCTAATTATTTATTCAAAATTGTTTTTACTGTGTTTTTTTTCGAAAATCGATAAAATCAAAAGGAACATGATACAAGATTGGTGAACTTTCCCGATCCCCTTGAAAAATTCCTGTGTGCGCTACTGATCATATACATTCAGAATTCCCAATGAATGAATGCAAATTTTACAAATTGTTCCGAAACTCGGATTATGACACTAATTCTGAAGGATTTATGACTTTTCTTCTTTTAAAATAAAGGTTTCGCTTAAGGTATCCGACTATCCTAAAATAATGATTTTTTTTTTAAACTGACACTTTTTATTTTTTAATTTTTTTTATTTTATAGTAAATCATATTAGCTTTGTAAAAATACTAAGTTTTTTATTTTCCATTCATGAACAAAATAATGTTTTGTAAAGCAATGTCATACTTTTCATAAGATGTCACTTTTAAAAAGTGTTTGGGTGTTTTTTCCCCAAAAGCTCAAACGGGACAGGATTTCTCAAAAAAATTTTGAAAATAATTCGCTGAAATTTTTTGTGAATGTTCGATATAACAGTAAAAGTGGTTTAACCTTCAGATTTATTAATCACTGTTTTATTACAAAATTTACAGTTCTTTATGTGATTATGATTTATGTTTTTTTAAGCAATTTCATAAAACTAAAATAAAATCTCTTTTTTGTAAAATTAAATAATTTATCCCGAGGTCATTTCAAAAAAGGGAAAATTAAAATACATTAAAACTGAAAAATATGGAATATGTTCAATTAGTATTTGTACAGAGCGGGCTCCGTTTATGTAATTTTTACTCATTTTTTCCCATTTTAGCAGTAATAATTTATTTTTCTCTTTTTAATTTTAGCCTTTTCTTTAAAAATGTATTAAATAAATCTAAAAACCACAAACACACAAATCTCCATATCTCCATTTTTAAAAAAAGTTGTCGCTAGTAATCGGATACCTTTAAAACACTTCAAAATTTAAAACCGCTAGCGCATGGCTAACAGAAAATATTTAAAAGAACAATTTTTCCGGAGATTAACGGATCCGTATACAAGCCGACCTCCTTTAACAAAACTCCAAAAATTCTAAGCTTATACACGGAAAAATACTGTAGTTAAAAACTGCGAAAACTAAGACTTTATATAAAGCTTTAATTCATCTATATACAGGGAAAAAGCGACTTACTCATTCCATGATCTCTGGAACTATTAGGCCTATAGACTTGAAATTTAGTAAGCATGTTTCTTTTGTTGAGTTAAAATCCTCTAAGAACGAGTTTTACTGAAACTGACACCCTGGGGGAGGGAGAGTTACAAGGTCGTAAAAGGTAATTTTTTTTTTTTCGTTTCAGTATTTCAAGTTATGTCCAACTTAAATAAAGAGGTGAGAGCTAAAAGAATGTTTCTGAATACAATCAAAAGCTTAAACTCTGACTTAGATATCCAGAATTCAAAAAATAATGTAGTCATACAATATCACGCAAAAAAACAAAACAAAAAAAGCGAAGCGGTTGGGTAACGGCCAATGCCGATTAAAGCTCATTTCAGGCCCTGGGCTCAGAAGATCTACGGGCCTCCTGGGCACTGGCGGATCGAAATTTATAACTAAAAATTTGGATAAGTCCAGCTAAACCAGGCCATTTCAGGTCCTGGGCGTCTACCCCAAGAGCCCAATGGATTAACCGACACTGTGTGGTAACTGCTATCACTATTACAGAAAGAAACGGTTAACAACACCATTGTTCTATTTAGTTGCGAAAACTAAATAGAACAATTGGTGTTGTCATTGTAAATTTTCATGTATGTATCATGTGTAAATTTTTATACCATAATAATAAATAAAAGTTGAAACATAGGTATCCACACTTAATGCCCAGAAAACGAAAAGAATAGCATTACAAATGAGAATAGTGGACCACCAGTGACGCACACAAGGGGGGTCCAGACCCCCCCCATCAAGCCCTTGACTTTCTTTTTTCCGATTGATTATAATCCTATGTATATATTACGTAAAATTTAATTAAGTATTTGTTATTAATAATTGATTTTATTAATTAATGCTAATTATTTATTCAATAATTAATTTTGTATTGTTTTGTTCCGAAATGGGACAAAATCAAAAGAAATTTTGGGGGCGTATTGGAGCATGATACCAAAATTGTGGACTTTCGACCCTGGACACCCCCTTGAAAATTCTGTGCCCGCTCCCGGAACCACCATCTGTGGCCGCGGAAACCGAGTGGTATAGGTATCGGATCGTGGCTGCCTTGCCGAGTTCGAGCCCAGTACCACTAAGACCCGCCGTGTAGGGCAGCGATGCACGTAATCTGTCGGAGCTGAAACGTCTCCCGTTGGTGTGGTGTGTGGAGTTAGGAGAGGGGTGCCAGTTCAGGTGTCTCCACGTCACTTGGCCATGGTTCAAAATTACGTGGTCCGTCGCCAAAAGCCCTCGTGTAGCTGAACAGTGCGACGTTAATATTCAATCAATCAATCAACCGAACCACCATCTAAAAAAACTTAGAAAAACTGTGGGTGAATCCAGTTGCACTGTGTTTCTTCTTCAAAAATATAAAAAGAAAAGTGATATTCAATTTAAAAAAGTTAGAAAATATCATGGACACAGTTTATTAAATAATAGATTTACATCTTACTTATTAATTCATTGCGTGTTGATAACAGGGTTATAAATTAGAAAATAAAAGTATGAAATCTGAGTATTCAAAAGACATTTGGAAAGCAAACATCATAATAAACTTATAAATCTAAAACATTTTTAATCTTTGTAAGTTTCCGAAGAGAATGAATATTCCCTGATAATTAGTATCGCGCTATTTTTCTTAGTCTGAATGACTCGCTCCTACAGCCATCTGGTGTTGACTTTATGAACTTGTTTTAGTCAGAAACGTTAATTAAAAATAAAAGAATTGTCACATAAATTGAATTTTGGAATTTTTCCTTTATATCCATAGAACAAATACCTCTCTGAAATAATTTTATATATTTAATCAAAGCAATTTGATTGAATTTTAAGAATAAACAAGTAAAGTATATGATATTTTGGAACGAAAAAATTCTAATGAATTGAGACATTTCCTTGCCTGTGAAAATGTATTTCGCATTTAGTTCAGTCTCGTACATATGGCGAAAACTGCCTCAGCACTTTCGTTGTAAATATGCTTTCAATTAATCCCATTAATGGTACTAATGGAAGGTGCCCATTATTGAAAAATTACTAAATGCAAAAAATGAAGATTTTAAAATTATACCTTACAATCAGTGCTGAGAAAACAACTATATATAAAGACAGCTTTGCAACTGCATTTTCATTAAGTAATTTCGGTTCAGAAATACAAAATATTCAAACTAAAGTTTTCTCAAGATAACAAAGCTTTTGAAAAAGTATTTTACCGGAGACACAGGAGCTTCTAATTTATTTACAATAGCGACAATTTTGCTAAAGTTAATGGCTTAAATATGAATATTTTATATTCTTTTATTAAGCTTTTATATGTTTACTTGTAACAACATCCAATTTTTAAAAAGTTAAAATAAATTTACATCTTTAATGATCCAGAAATTAAAAATAAACGAAATAAATATTTGTTTCAAATAAGTTATTAAAACATAATATGCAGAAGTAATAGGCATACATATATAACTGTTGATGTAATTTATCGGTTAATTAACAAAAATAAGCAATAAAACTGAAATATTTATTATTCAATATTATCAGTTTCTATGACGTCCCGGTAAAATATAAGAATTTCTGCGTAACCAAGGGTATCATTTCCAAATTTTTAACTCAATGAAATCGAATTTCGAATAGCGTTTTCAAAATCTTTTGGTGACAAAATGGTTTTAATGTGACAAAAAATAACAATAATAATCCTTTATATGAGACAATATATTTTAAAAGCACTGACAGTTTAGCTTCTTGATAGTAAATACAGCTGAATTTCTCTCTTTCCCTGTCTCTTCAATGCTATTTGCTATCGAATTAATAGTAAGATGTTAGATAAATTTTTGTAATTATGCAGCAAATTATGAATATTTAATTATATTTAAATGTGAATTTTTGGCGGGTATACTTGAATTAGTTTTAGAATTTTACGGATTCCCATGCTGTATTTGTGAGAATAATTTTGTAATGAAGGCACTTCTCTAAAAATCTATCCTTTTGAAAATTACTCTTTTATTTTATTTTATTTATTTATTTTGGCTTTTTTCTTCAAAATAGTTCAAGTACTCCTCTGCGTACGCATTAGGGTGGATCACGTTTATGTGGAGAAAAAAAAGTAGTAATCGGGGCCTATGTATGAGGAAAAGATGTTTTATGGTATAGAGGTTGGAAAAAATCATTTCAAAATTTATAATATCACCACAAAAGGGTTAAATTTTCAAAAAAATGGAAAAATATTTAATATGAGCTAGATAATTTTAGACTCAAATAAAATTATTTTTCTACAAAAAAAAATTAAAAAATGACTATTACTTATAAATAAATACTAAGTAGTGAACAGTAAAATGTACAATGCAACATTTCACACACAACTCCAGCTCTATCTCCCCACACGGTCAAATCAGTCCGATCCAAGCTTTTTGCGGGTTCGAGCCCAGTACCACTAAAGACCCGCCGTGTAGGGCAGCGATGCACATTAAATCTGTCGAGGGCTGAAACGTCCTCCCGTTGGTGTGGTGTGGTAGTTAGGAGAGGGGTGCCAGCTCAGGTGTCGTCCACGTCACTTGACCATGGTTCAAAATTACGTGGTCCGTCGCCAAAAGCCCTTTGTAGCTAAAACAGTGCGACGTTAATAATCAATCAATCAATCAAACCAAGCTTTTTGCGTCTACTGCTTTATCGCGTGCAGTAATTGCGAGATTAAGATTTTTAAGAAAATTTAAAACTAAAGATAGTGTGAAATATACTAATGTTTTTCCTTGTTACTATTTAGTAGGTGCCCTCTCATCACAATGAATGTTGAAAAGTACTAAAATACCCGTTTTTCTTTTTGAACTAATTACTTTGACTTTTTACGATAAAAAAGTTTATATTCCTAAATTTCATTCCCCTTGTGGTGGTATTTAACATAGAAGTTAATTTTTTATTTTATTTTTCCCTTCATCTACATACCGTTGAACATCTTTTCCGCAATTTTATTTTTTGAGATTTTAAAGAAGAAATAAAAATTCCATCCTCCCTAATACGCATGCCGTAATTAGAGGATTATTAACAGGGGTAAATAATTTGCAACTATTTTCTTACAGCACTATTAAAAGTACTAAACTAAAATGCTTCGAGGACTAATGAACATATGTTTATTTTTAATAAATGGGAGATCCCTCAAACTGAGAAAATATGTGTTATTCTCAAACATTAAACTAAACAATGTGACATCAAACATATCGCGGACCGCACGTGTGGAGTTGTAGGAATGCCGGTTTGACATTCCTGATGAGTTCTTGTCTATAAATACAAAAGGGGAAGAATAACGTGCCAACCTCTCTTTTGAGAAGATCTGTAAATTATTCAGCTTATCAATTTGTCAATTCAACCCCGTAACTCTTTTCTGTTTGATCAGAAAATAACAAAGGTACTTTGAGGTGGTCTGTCGGCAACAACAATGTCCTCTTGTGTGTATTTCTTACAAATTTCCGCAGGTGCTGTACTCGGTGGGTACTTGACGGATATCTCATTACCTGTCAATCCACTGTCATCGGGTTTCTAAAAAATGGTAGGGTTATAAAAGTGGGATTCGGCCATTTTTAAAAATTGAAAGATTCAGCAAAGCAATGCTTATAAATCAAGATAGTCTGAAAGAAATCATCCTACGGTAAATATATGTGTATTTTTCTAAAATTCTTTCACGGTGGTCTTCGAAATTTTTCAACTCACAGAACCCCCCTAGAACTTGAAAGGGCTTTCGAGGAACTCCTAAAATTGGAAGGTGTTCTCGTAGAAATTCAGTGGTGCACACAAGGGGTAGGTCCTGGGTGTCTGGACTCCCCAAAGCCCTTGATTTTTTTCCGATTGATTATAATTCTAAGTATATAGTACGCAAAATTTAATTAAGTATTTGTTATTAATGATTAATTTTATTGATTAATGCTAATTATTTATTCAATAATTAGTTTTTTACTGTGTTTTGTTCCCGAAAATTGACAAAATCAAAAGGAGCATGATACAAGATTGGTGAACTTTCGACCCCGGACCACCCCCTTGAAAAATTCCTGTGTGCGCTTCTGTACCAATTGAACTAGAAAGTGTTTCGTGGAACCCCAATCCATACACCTATACTTCGAAGAATGCATTTCAAAATAATATTTAAAGTAGATCAACATGTTAAAGGGGCTTTATGTAAAGACAATAAAAAAAAGTATTGCGTTTATTATTAATACATTCTAATCTAATTTTTTAATATAATTTACTCATTAATAATATTAATTTGTGATCCAAGTGTCACGTATTCATGTATTATATTTAGTAACTGGGATATATGTTTTTTCACATTAATGAAAAAGTCGAGGTCGAAGTCAATTGAGATTAAATACAATCGCACTACATATATTCTGAGTTTAATTTATTTTTATACTTTTTTTTGTAGCCACTTACTTCGAGAAATATATTTCACTTAAACACAATGTTCTTAATGGCATTAAAATGTTTATAGCTGTGTGAGAAATCCCGTGTATTTTGCATGATTTGCAACCTAAAATTTAGAAGATATTTTTGCTTATATTTAGATTTTAACATCGAATTTGTTGATATGTTGATAAGTTGTCCCCTCTCCTTCGTTATAGGTGTCTTTTCCACAAATGCAAAAAGGTGTCTTATCCATTAGAAAACTATTTAGTTTTGCATACATTGTGCTAACTAATGAGTCTAAAATTAACAATAGAACAATAGAATGTCCATTAGAAAACACAATAGAATATTCACAATCTAGTAGGCAGTATATATATAATGATAAAATGTGTTTTAATATTATTTTATTATATAATAATAAAAGTTTGAAAAGTGTTGCAAAATTAAAGTTATTATAAATAAATAAAATTTTCAGTTTTAATGAATAGGGTGAGCTTTAGATACTTGTAACTATAAATTTCATAGAGAACGTGAAACCATTTTGTGTGCATACATATTTATTTCTCCTCGATTTTTTTTTTATTATGACTCGTGGAACACTGGGTATGCCTTGTGGAACCTCAGGGTTCCGTTGAACACATTTTGAAATCCACTGTTTCACTTGATGGGGCAGGGTCGGCTCTAGCAGTTTTGCCGTCCCGGACAAAAATGGAAAATGCCGCCCCTCTCTCTAAAGCAAAAAAATATAATTAAAAAAGATCAATTGTTCACATAAATACACACCTATAAAACTTGAATAATTCTTGCGAACAAAAAGGCAGTATAGCAATTATATATATTATTTTAAGTCTTAAAAATACAAAACGTTCGAAATTAAGAACATAATTACCTGCTATTATTTGAAACGAGTGATGTATAAGAGTAAGAATCGGCAATTGTAGCCTGCCAATTTCTTCGAAAAAGAGTCTACTGATGTTGTGAATCTTAAGCATTTATTTTAACTTATAGTAACTACTCTCGAAACCAAAATAAAACATCTGTGGCTTTCTATCTACCAAAACTCTAATTACAACTGTCTTTTTGGGATGGCTGACATCGAATATCGTATGGGTAAAAAAAATGCCCGTTGTGATCCTACTCCTGGATGGAGAGAAAGTTACTAGTGAAAGATGTGTAAAATATCAAATTTCATGATTTAACATATACTCCCGTCTCGAACCCTTCAAATTTCAACAGAAAAGAAAATTGGCATTAAACACACACAGAGTACACAAAATAGAAATAAGATGTTAAATGAAATACCAAATTCTCAACCAATAATATTTCCGAAAAATATCTAATTTTTTTGTAACAAGAAATATTTCTCAAATTCGATCCAAAAATGCCGCCCTTATAATTTGCCACCCCGGGCAGGGATCCGGTTTGTCCAGCCCTAGAGCCGCCCTGGATGGGGCAATTATGACTGACGTCTTATTAGAGATAGTGGTTACAGAAGACTGAAGAATCTTTCAGATACTAAAAAAGTTCAACTAAACGTTTTAAATTAATCACTTTAAGACCCAGTTCACACGATTATTCGGGTTAGACAATTTTATCCCTTTAAGGTATCCGACTACGTTCGGAACCATGATTTTGCAAAAGCGTATAAATGGATAATATTTATGATATTTAGTGTCACTGAGGTTAGAAAATGTATATAAAATTGCTTTAAGAATAGTATTAAAATAAAAAATTATTTAAGTACAAAATATTTTTTGACAAAAAATGAACATAGAAGGACCCATTTTCAAAATATTCTCCTTTTGTGAAAAATGCTTCTAGTATAATAATATTTTGCCTGTATATAGCTCAGACCTCTGTACAGAGGCTCAACTAGAATTTTGAAATATATAACTTAGAAGTGGGTTTATCCATGTTTTACGACAATAGAGGGGAGAAATTTTAAGAAAAAAACGCCGATGATTGTTTCAATGGGTTGTAACTCTGAAAATAACGTGAATTTTTCAAAAATCATAGTTGAGCCTCTGTACAGAGGTCTGAGCTATATACAGGCAAAATATTATTATAATAGAAGCATTTTTCACAAAAAACTTTGAAAAAGGTATCTAAGTTAATTTTTGCCAAAATATTAAATTTAAATAATTTTTTTTGTCAAAATGTCCTTAAAACAATTTTATTCATGTATTCTAATCAAAGTGATACTAAATATCATGAAAATTATCCATTTATGCGCTTTTTTAAAATCACAGTTCCGAACGTAGTTGGATACCTTAAGACCCGAAATATTTTGAACTTTAAATATTATATTCTTTTGTCTATTAGCACTATACTAGCACCCAATGACACAGGAAAAAGTAGTAAAAAAAATTTTGCTATCCCCAGCAACGGAGAACATTCTAGTACGAACGTGTCATCGTAAAATCAAAAAACTACCCATGTGAAAAATTTATTTTCCTAAGGGAAACTGACTAACGTAAGGGTTTGAAATAGATCCTTACATTCGTCCCTATTGTTTCCTATTGTTACTTGTACCCCTTTTTTACTATTGTCCCTCTTCAGCAAGAATGCAAAACTGGTATTTCTTTAACTTGACTCGTGTGACCCGCGACGTGTGAGGTCATACTGTATAATTTAATAATTGAGAATAACACTTTTTCAATTAGCAATTTTACATTCATTTAAAAGTAAATCTTTATTTACCTTTGCTTGAAATATTTCTAACCATTTAGTATTCTTAATAACGCTATAAAACAACATTTATAAATTTTTGTTAAACGAATTGATCCGCGTCATGCTGTCAAACTGTCATGCTTTTGCCTAGAAGTACGTGAACGATTTTCAAGGTTGTGAATTAGAAGTCTCAAAAAATATAAGGAGTAGAAATAAATTTCTCCCGTTTGACAATTGATGGTATCACCAGTAAGTTACGGGTGAAATTTACAAATGAAAAATATCATATAGTAAGAATGGTTATCTGGCAACATCATAATCTTGAAGTATTAGCGATTGTGTATCAGCATCACAACAGAATTTTCTTGCAAAAATGTCGATTTTTGAGCCGAATAAGTGTCAATTGTAGAAATTATTTATTCTCTCTTTGAAGAAATTTACAACTAGGGCGCATCGGCGCACACAGTTAGGAAAACCTGGAAAATTCTCCGAATAATCGAGATACACCTACTTTAGAATCGTGACCCCATAACATGATAGCGTCAGGGATCAAACAGCTAATTGCCAAAAAAGACATTTTATTCTGGAGTAAATAATAAAACGGTAAATTCAATACTAATATGTCGCAATTCACTGCTTTTCGCGATAGAAAAGTTCAATTTCATTTCTGGTATGACAGCCGTTGTGCCGCTGACTCTGGCACTCCGTCTTTCACCAGTAGGCAAAGTTCATCTCCCATAGGTCCTTGAGGTGCGGCTGCCCCCGCAAACTCAACCGAACGTCTTCGAAGAGCATAAAACTTCGGAGCGAAATCCTTTTGTAAATGGAAGGAGATCGAGAGTCTCGTCAACTTTCGAGCCGACCTTTTAAACTACCTGGGCGGGTCATTTTCACGCTCTCAATCACCTCTTGGGACGTGTAACAGACCTGCACCCGGATCTCCTCGCTTTCGTCCTACTCCATTGATGCTTGGGGACAAGGCCGGCACGTCTGATCCCAACTCCGAAACGGCATCGTGTTCACCATCTAGAGGCTATAACTTGTCTTCTCTCATTTTCACCGAGGGTGTGTCTTTGTCTCTACCGGCCGACATTACTCTCTATTCAAGTGGTTTGCGGCCCAGATGTGAGAGGGGGAAAACCAACGTAATAGACGCTGTTCTCCGAAGCTTCCCTCCTATAGAACGTTGAGACTAAAGATCGTCTGGATTTTGGAGAAAGAAAAGGTGTGGTGATATCAAAGCCAGTTTCCGAAACAGTTCACATATACTATGCCTTATGCATAAGGAAAAAAAAATAGCCGGTCTTTTTTTTTTTTTTGGAGATACAATGTCCCATCTGGACAACTTGATCCCCTATACGTCAATCTTGACCATTATTGTTGGGGAGAGTTCTGCTAATATGCAAACGTCACATCACCAATTATTCACATACAAATGCAATTATGTACTAATATTTTACTGTCTTACAGAAATTTATCTATTATGAACCCCATAATAAATAATATTAAAAAGACAATTGAGAGAGAAACTACACTGTGTCAAGAGAAGCTACCATTGTGTGTTTTTCATATATTTCTTACTATGCAAGGCATTGTTTTGTTCGTATTAAAAGAAACTTAGTACTTTTAAATTTATCGGAAATTTGCGTTCCTTTCTAATAAAAATTTGGAAATAATTTCACTGATAACACACTAATCTGTGTGTGACTTGCTTGGCACATCATAGGGACTGGTATAATGCTGAAATTTGATAATAAATATAATACCTTTGCTATGCATTTTTGTTCACTAATCAACAAAGTACATCACACTTATATATCGGACATATCCTTTTGATTACTTATTAATAAATATATTTTTCTTTTGTTTAGCTTCAATTTCTCGCTCGTGAAACAAAACAAATTTGCTACGATTTTTTTATCTCATATATTTTTTAAAAAAAATATTTAAAAGCCTTAAAAAAAATCCGAGAACTTAATGAGTGTCAATAACTACATATATTGTGATTCTTATTAATTTTAACAGCAAATTGCCACGGTTGCAAAGGGGAAAAAAGGGTTGCTTTAGGGAATATTTTCTTTCAGTTTTTTGTTATTTTGAGCAGATTAGTTCGAACATCTGGTGTTTTTGAACTTAAATAAAAAAATTGCAATTGAAAAATATTTTTATTTTAATGATGTTCTGTTTTATTTTCTTTAGTTATTTTCTCAACATGCTATTTATGAAGTATAATTTTAAAATATTCACTTTTTGTACAATAATTTTTGAATATTGAATGTGTTGCAAAGACTATTCATGAAAGGGAAACCCAAAGTCTGTTGAAACAATTTTTAGAACGAAAATATTTTGAAAAATATTTTCACATAAATAAAAAAGGGTTCCATTAGATTTTTTACTAATGTATTATACAATTTTTTTTCTTGTTTACCTTCGAAATTCCGAATTCTTTTTATTAAATATATGAAATTATTTCAGTAAGGGTTTGTAAATTAGAATTCAATGAAAAATTTCCCAAATCAATTATCATGTATGAGATATAAAAATTGTCATATAAGGTGACCAATTTTTAAAAAATGAATAGGAGGACGGAAAATTTAAGAAAAAATTACAACTTAAATATATGAAACATTTTACAAATTCAAACAAAAATACACTAATTACGCTTACATCCCTATTATTTACTGAAACCAGTATTTTTGTATTTAATGAATTTTTTTTATCATTATTTCATTTTCTAATATATAAGAAATTTCGGAACAAGAAATAGCCTTTATATTGAACTTTATGGTAAGTACTGTGACGGGCTCACGCGTTTTTTCATTAACACATCCTTTTGGGTTCCTTGGAGCCAGAATGAATGGCAACTCTTTTCCAACCAACCCAAGAAGTAAAGCGTGAAGGAAAGATGCAAATTAGGAAGCTTTTAAACAACAGAAGTTTAGAGTAAGCTGAGTGGCATTTGGGGAATGTTATGTTAGTACGTGTGGCAAGTGTGAAGAGTATTTCGCGAAGCTAGGTGACAGTCAAGAGAGGTTACTTGGTACAGAGAGTTCTTAGTCAAGATGCATACCATTGCACGCCAGTGAACCCCAACTTCAACTAGGATCGGATAGATTGATACTTCGTTGGACATTAAAGGTAGGAGTGACCATTTAAAATTCAGATCTGTGATCGCATTGGAATTGAGCTTAGGCGAGTTAGTTATTGACAGTGGTCCGGGTTACGTTATTTCGGTATTATATATATTGTGTGTTTAGCCACCGTAGATTCTCTCACATATCATATTATTATCTAATCTGTTATTGGTATAAGTTAAGATCTTAATAAAGTCATATTAAGATCATGGCAGCTTCTAGTTCTTCATTTATTCCTACACCTCTAGGTCACGCTGATAACCTAGGAGAAGGGCACCCGAGAGGGGAGCCCTTAAAGTACTACAGCTGAGTATCAACATTCAGTCTTGATTTCTCAATAGTCCAAAAATCATTACCAATTGAAAAACTCCCTTAACTACTGCATTAGTTCCACGAGACAAGTGAATTCAACAAGAATAAATAAATTTTCAATTGGAATGTGTTCATTTCCGAAATGGTTAAATATTTCCACCCATCTTTTATCAGTTTTAAAATGATTATTTTCCCATTGTTCTAATTTTTCAGAATTCAAATATTTACATTCAATTTTCTAATTTCTTCATACAGACAATTATCATAGATTTTAACATCAGGCATTTTTTTTTCAATGAAACTCAACACAATTTTCTATATCTGCCCAATTTACTTGCGATAAAGTCACGAAACACCATAAGAAACTGTTACTTCCTGTGATATTTGTTTCAGACCATTCTGCTATATCTTGGAAACATGTTCGGTAAAAATTCTGCACTACTTTGGTAAATTTCTCCGTCACAACTGGATTTGATTCTTCTAAGTTTGACGATATTCTTTTCATTATTAAATGTAAAATTTGTTCTTCAAATCTTGATTTTCCTTGAAGGACAGAATCCTTCCAAATAAAACTAACTACTAAAGCTGGAATATGTTAGCCATCAATCTTTTAAATTGTTTTGTAGAAAACAGATGCCCGATTATGTACAAAATACATTAATACCTCAGATAACTTATACTGTACCTGCCAGGGACGGCTCTAGGGCCGGACAAACCGGACCCCTACCCGGGGCGGCAAATTTTAAGGGCGGCATTTGGATAAAATGTAAATATATATATATATATATATATATATATATATATATATATATATATTGTTACAAAAAATTTTATATATTTTCTGAAATATTATTGGGTGTTAATTTGGTATTTCATTTAACGTATCTTATATCTTTATTTTACAGTCTGTATGCTTAAAGACAGTTTTCTTTCATGTTGAAACTTGTAGAGCTCGAGGCGGAAGTATAAGTTAATTCATGAAATTTGATATGTTTGCACATCTTTCACTAGTGACTTTCTCCCCTTACCGAAGCGGGGTCACAATGGACATTCCGGGGACATAATGTTCGGGGTCAGTTATCCAAAAGGGAACACGATGTGACGAAGCATATCTCTTTCCCCTATTTTCCAACAGATGTCTAGCCGACAGAAGCTGAGAAAATTCCAGGTATTTCCCTAATTGCTGGGAAGGAATTTCGTAGCTAGGTGGTCGAGTTTCGGCACCTTTTTTGCCCAGTTGACCGGACTGTCAAAAAGAGGCACCTTATCATTGTGTATTCTTTTTCCCACCACTCGGTGACGCCGTCGCGTCTGGGACCATACAATGTGCACCCAGCCTCGGCGCCTTTTTGGGACTAGCGGAAACGAGACCGGATTTGGCGCGGCAGAGGGGTAAGACATCAAGGGAGCCGAGACCGGAAGGCGGCAGCAGAACCAGGGGGACTGAGGCCGACAAAGAGATGAGCGGTGGATGACTAGGAGAAAGAGATGATATAAAAAGGGCGAGAGAGTCCGGACAGAAAGAGACTGGATTTTTGAAGGGAGCGGTTCGAACGTTCCTTGAGCGATAGGAAGAGCGACAACGAGCCCGTGAAGTACAGCGGTCTCCTGGCTTGAAAGATCGAGGGAACGGGAGAGAGTACGAAAGAGACTCGAAGTGATTACGGACCAGCCCGCGAAGTACAACGGTCTCCTGGCTTGGAGAATAAAGGAACGGAAGAGAGTGCGAAAGAGACTCGAAATCGTTACGATCCCCTTTGGATATTGAACTGTAATAGAATATACCATTTTATTTATTATTTTGATGATTTTCATATTGAAATAAATAGTTAACCAAGAGCTGAGTGAAATCATTACAACGACTAATAAGAGTTTTTGGTAGCCGCAGGAGATGTTTTATTTTAGCCTTGAGTGTAGTTACTGTAAAATACAATAAAAGCTTGTGATCCCCCTCCCGACACACACATCCATCAGTAGACTCGTTTTCGAAGAAATTGGCATACTGAAATGGGTGATTCCTTCTCTTACATTTTACTCGTTTGAAATAATAACAAGTAATTAAATCCTTAATTCCGATTTATTTTGTATTTTTTGACTTAAAATAATATATTATTATTATTATGCTGCCTTTTTTGGTTCGCAATAATCTATGTGAACAATTTATCTTTTTTAATTATATATATATATATATATATATATATATACACACTAAGACTCCGCTTAACGCTGCTTCGCTTAGCGCTGTTTCGCGCGGTTTAGCGCTCTTTTATTTCAACCCGGGGATTCCCCGAAATTGCCCGCAGTGCTACGGGGATTCACCGAAATTGTAGGTTTCAAAATATCTACATAACATATCCAAAACAGTGTAGCTGTGTTTCTTGTTTGGTGCGCTGCTGTACGGACGCATTTTTATCATTAGAAACATTTGTTGACATTATTGTAAGTATAAATTTTTATAATACTATAACGATTAATACAGTGACAAATATTATGATCTTTAGTTTTCATCATGGGTGATAATGAAAAACAAGAAAAGAAAGCAACCAGAAAAAGCATTTCACTGAAAACTAAAATTCAAGTGATTAGAAGATTAGATTCTGGTGAACGTCCATCTCAAATTAGAGCTGCATTGAATTTGGCAACTTCAACAAGATGCCTTCTTGACAAAAAGGCAGAAAATTAGAAACACAGAGCAGACTGAATGATCTGACTGACTTGGAATTTTATTTGTTTTATATGTTTTATTCGTTTATATTGTTTTTATTTTTGTAAGAAATAAATGTTTGGTTTTATTTTTATTGAAAAAAAAAACGTTATTATTAAATTTAATACCTAACCAATTTTCTATCCATCTTCCCCTAACCCGATTATTTACATGTTAATATAGCCTCGTTTAGCGCTGTTTCGCATTACGCTCTACTTTGATGGAACGTATCCCCCGCGTTAAGCGGGATCTTACTGTATATATATTATATATATATATTTGCCGGGGCGGCAAAACTGCTAGAGCCGGCCCTGTACCTGCACATGACGCGTAACAGTTCGGCCTGGCATCTCTGAATACAGAGATGAAAAGATTAGTTTCATAATATTGAAAAGAAGGAAAGTAGGAAGACACACTTTTTGAGGAAGGACATAACCTGTAAAAGAAGGACTATCATCCCTTAAGGAAGACGATTGATCACTTTGCATATATATAATATCTACTGGCAACTCCTGAGTAGGCCCTGTATCAAAATTCTTTCGAAGCCCCTTTCAGAAATGGGAGCTTTGTAAATGGGGCTATAGATAACATTTTACGGTTTTATATATACACATGTCGGGGACCCTGTTGTTTTGGGGCCCCGTATCATTGATACGGTTGATACGGCAATAGCTACGCCCCTCTGATATAATATCCTTACAATATTCTCTTAATTGTAAGTTATAACTAAATTATTTATTTGTTTCTGATAAAAAAGTTCATAAAGTAAGCACCAGATGGCGCTAGGAGATAGCTACTGAGAGAAAGAGAAAGTGCGATTCAAATTATCAGAAGTGAATTTCCTTTTCAGATTCCCAAGGTTCTCAGATAATCCTAAAAAAAAAGAAAGGAAAAAAAAAAGGCATCAAGAATTGAATGAGTTGAGATTTAAGATACATTTTTTAAAGTAAAATTACATGAACTGAAAATTAGAAATTTAAATTTAATTATCTCGATATTTAGATATGCTTAAGAAATATTTTTTTTTTCAAAATTTTTTAACAAAAACCAAATCTTCTGTTTTTGTAACATTTTTTTGCTGATTTTCTAACAACACTAATTAATCTTCCATTCTTTTATAGATGCAATATATTTTTTACATGAATTTTTCTTACACGTATTTTTTGGGAACATATCTAATGCGCAAAAACAAAATTAGGTGCATACCGTAAGGAATAATTAGAAATTCTACTCTATGTTTATTGTTTTGAACTACGGATACCTAGTACTGAATGTTAATAATTCAATATTTTTCATCGAACACACAGATCAGTATTTTTGTATATTACCGAAAAATGACTGCATGATTTGCGATTTAACTTTTACAAACCACTACACACAAATTGCTTTACTATAAAAAATTATTCTGTAACGGTCTATTAAAAAGGGAGTAATATTCATATCCAAATGATTATACGTAATATTAATTGGAACAATACTCATATTTAACTAAACTATTTTAATAAGCTTGCATATAGTATTCATTCATTTTTGAAGTATACTCGCTATTTCTTAAAAATTTCTTCTCAAAAGTTTTCTCTATATCTTCCAGATAGACTACAATTTTAAAGAAATGAAAGCAGCTTCAATCGGAGCAATTAGAAACACCAAACAGCAGTGTTCCGCAACCTCCGGTCCGCGGACCGGTACCGGTCAGTGGATCAAATACTACCGGTCCGCACAAGAAATATTAAATTATTTCCCTTTCATTTACTGTGGTATATTTTTCTTGGATTTGGGCTACTTTTTATGAAAATCCCCTTATATTCCTTGTTAAATCCCTTTATATTCATTTTTTGGTGTAACTATATTTTATTCTGAAGTCACGATTATATACAATTAACTTAAAATTATTAAATCAAAACAATCTAAAATATAAACAATCAATGTCCTCTCTCTCAGCGGGCCGCGGTAAAATTAACAAACGTTGACCGGTCCGCGGCGATAAAAAGGTTGCGGAGCACTGCAAAACAGGACCGGTCTTAGGCCGTAGGTCACCCGCACGCTAAGAACTAATGTCTCGCAACTCTAGAGAATTTTTCATATTTTGACTAATACTTAATGTCGACTTTATAAACTCATCTACCTGCATAAGAATAAAAAGTAAAACATTAATAACAATGCAAATGACACGAAAATGACTTCTTTCCTTTATTTCGTTAAATTGTAAGGCTAATATTCAATTGAAAAGTTTTAATTTCCCCAAATGCATATTGAATACATTCCTATGTCTTAGGTAATATTAACAATATTAGATATTTTCGTTAAGCAACCTAACCAAAAATAATTTTTGAGATGCCTTTGTTAAGCTTCGATCTACAATGCGCCGGCCGCCAGTACCGCTGATACCGGGCAGGGTAAAAAAGAACTTTTTCTTGCTGTACCTCCGGCTTTGCCATGAATTTTGCTATGAAATGAAAAATGTGTATCAGGAGTAGACATTATTGGAGTCTGTGGAACAACACACTGTACACTACTAATATTCTATTTTACTTAAACTATGCTATATTATCGGGACTTACTTTGGTTTTTCAGTAACTGTTTAAAATTTACCAAATTTATTCGATTTACTACAAGTTTTATTTTGAGAAATGCGTAAAAAGATTTGCTTGATTGACAGACCTCTATCCGGCCGCTCCTTGTTTCGGACACCCGCGAGCAGTACACGTGCTGCACACCAGCTAGGATCGACCCTGACATCAAACCATTTTATTTTTAGAATTCTGACTCTCTGGTAATTGATTAATTGCTTATTAAAGTCATACTCAGAAGCTAAAAGAGGGGGTATAGTGACTGACCACGTAATTTTAAATCACAGTCGAGGATGACTCCTGGACCGGGATCCAATTCTCTCTCTCTCTCTTTAAACTTCCACGCTACACTAAAGTGAGAACTTAAAATCTCGACAGATTTAATGTGTGGATCATCTCCACTACACGGCAGATCTTTAGTGGCGCCAGGATTCAAACTTGTGTCTTGATAGAAATACCCACCCTGGCAGCGAGATCATGAGCATTGTAATGATTTCACTCAGCTGTTGGTTAACTATTTATTCCAATATGAAAATTATCAAGAAAATAAAATGGTATATTCTATTACAGTTCAATATCAAAAGGGTCCGTAATCACTTCGAGTCTCTTTCGTACTCTCTCCCGTTCCCTCGATCTTTCAAGCCAGGAGACCGCTGTACTTCGCGGGCTCGTTATCGCTCTTCCTATCGCTCAAGGGACGTCCGAACCGCTCCCTTCAAAAATCCAGTCTCTTTCTGTCCGGACTCTCTCACCCTTTTTATATCATCTCTTTCTCCTAGTAATCTACCGCTCATCTCTTTGTCGGCCTCAGTCCCCCTGGTTCTGCTGCCGCCTTCCGGTCTCGGCTCCCTTGATGTCTTACCCCTCTGCCGCGCCAAATCCGGTCTCGTTTCCGCTAGTCCCAAAGAGGCGCCGAGGCTGGGTGCACATTTGTATGTTCTCAGACGTGACGGCGTCACCGAGTGGTGGGAAAAAGAATACACAATGATAAGGCGCCTCTTTTTGACAGTCCGGTCAGCTGGGCAAAAAAGGTGCCGAAACTCGACCACCCAGCTACAAAATTCCTTCCCAGCAATTAGGGAAATGTCTGGAATTTTCGCAGCTTCTTGGCAAGGGATCTGTTGGAAAATAGGGGAAAGAGATATGCTTCGTCACAGCATCAACATTCCGTTATGGCGGCCCAGACTATTTGTTATCGAAATGCTTCTTACACAAATATACCTTAAAGTCTGGCGTATAACGCACACTTTGGACACAAAAAATAAGATCTAAATTTGCGGGTGCACATTTTACGCCGGGTGTAAAAATGAGAGCTTCCAAATTTCAAAAAAGAGATGAGTATAATAACAACTAGACTTCTACATAGATCTGAATACTGTTTATTTAAAAGAAATGATATACCTAATGAATTTTATAAGGATCGTTGTGTTCTATATGTACACAATTTCTTCAAAAGCCTGGGATAAGACCTCGTATGAATGACTTCAAAACATAAGCACACGTGCATTTCACGTTTCATCTTTAATAATAAGGCGGTGCGCGTTATACGGAAAACATACCTAAAAATTAAAAATTGCAGCTTGAAAGTATAGGTGCGTATTATACGCCAATGCACGTTATACGCCGGATTTGACGGTAGTTTAAAAAACAAAAATGGTAGTTTTCTATTAATCTTCATTACGATGGATTTTGATTGAACTATTTGATTGCTTAATAACATCGCCAGTAGAAACCACATACACGTTATTGGCAAGGTACCTCGTAATTTTTAACAGCAACCTAGTGACGTGAACACCTGAGCTGAAGCTTTACATTTCTACACCATACTAGGGTGACCTTTTAAGTTGCATCAGAAATGGAACCAGTGGCTGCGGTAACCGAGTGGTATAGGTATCGGATCGTAACTTGCCTTGTCACGAGTTCGAGCCCAGTACTACTAAAGACCCGCCCTGTAGGGCAGCGATGCACGTTAAATCTGTCGAGAGCTGAAACGGCCTCCCGTTGGTGTGGTGTGGTAGTTAGGAGAGGGGGTGCCAGCTCAGGTGTCGTCCTCGTTGCTTGACCATGGTTCAAAATTACGTGGTCCGTCACCAAAAGCCCTCGTGTAGATGAACAGTGCGACGTTAATATTCAATCAATCAATCAATCAGAAATGGAACCAAGACTCTGCTACAATAACGACAGCCACGAGATGGCGGTCAAGATCACTCGCTTAGCACGGCTAGCATGTTACAATGAGAAACTTGGTGTTAAGATAACTAAAATGAAACAGTAATTATTGTTAAATTTTAAGCTTTTGCTTTTCAATCAATATCTAAAATTTTTAGTGGTCAAGGCATCGAATCGTAGCTGGCTTGTCACGAGTTCGAGCCTGTACCACTAAAACCCGCTGTGTAGGGAAGTGATGCACGTTAAATCTGTCGAGAGCTGAAACGTCCCCCGTTGATGTGGTGTGGTTATTAGGAGACAGGTGTGCCAGCTCAGGTGTCGTCCACGTCACTTGACCATGGTTCAAAATTACGTGATCCGTCGCCAAAAGCCCTCGTTTAGCTGAACAGTGCTGCGTTAATATTCACTCACTCACTCATTAATTGTATTATTTTCGTTTTTAGATCCTTCTTTTAATACACTTAATAGTTCCTATTAAAATTCGTTTCAAAATATTTTATGCAATCAATTTAAAGACTAAAATCCAAGTTATATTAAAAAATTCAAAAAGAAATTTTTTTGAGTGGTAATCCTTTTATATCAAACATATTTATTTTTAAAAAATTGTGTTTATAAAGTGTACATTGAAAAAATTTACCGCGTACTAAGTCTACATATTTGATTTCACATTACATTAAAAAAGGAAATAAATATTTCACGGATTTCCTAATAATCCATAATCGTAAATTTTTTGTGTGGATATATATATATATCCGCATATATATATCTTCTGTATCTTTTATTCTGAGAAAAATGTATTGTGTGGAATTGCATTTAGGTTAATACTTTATCAAAAGTACTTTGTTTTTATAAAATTGAATAAAATTTTTTATTTATTCATATAAAAAAATTATTTTATTTCATTTCGTGTTGGAATAATTTTGGAATGAACGCTGAAAAGCCAGAACTTCGTGCAGCTAAGGTGTTCATTAGCGCCATCTATCGATAACTTGTTCAACTAAGATCCCTAAAGAAATATGAACGAATTTTGAAAACGATTTTAAAAATTACGAATAAAATATTCTCTTTTTATTAAAAATAATTGTTTTGCACAAAAAAAATTTTAATTATAATTTTATTTTCTTGACTTTTCTTTGCTATTTTTGTTTGGTGTGTGTGGAATGATTTTATTTTTTAAAGAAAGGAATACCTTTTAATAATTTTATCATACAATGCAATCTTTGAAAAACTGGTTCAATACAAAAATCTTATAATTCATTTTATAACTAAAATTTCTAAAGCTTTTTTTTTTAATTTTCTATTTTTAATATTTTTTTGCTTGGCTAAATGAATTTTTTTTTTCGTTGTACTAAGATGCCACATATATGTCTATTTATTACTATGGGTAGTATATGTATTTTTGTATAATTTTATTGACTATTACTTATATTATTATTATTTGAGTGCTTACTTGTTTTGTTAACATTGCTTTTTGAAGAAATATGAAGGCCATTGATAGTGAGCCTCGTAATTACAAACAATGGTCATGTGATGAGGACGACACCCGGGTTGACACTCCTTTCTCCAATAATTTGGAGAGTGGGTTTGGAATATATTATCAAAATTTTAAATCATATGGAGTTAAAAAGTTATAATGACTCAGCAAATGATGTAGTGAGGCTCTACATCAGGGGTACTCAACCTTTTTTTCTCCTGGGTCGCATAATATGCCAGCTATTTCACGCGGGCCGCATACATGTGTTAGTTTCATGCCGCATACATGTGTTTCACGCAGACCGCAACATGAAGATAAATGAGGGGGGGAAGAAATGCTTTAAAACCAAGATAGCATTGGAAATTTAAAATGTGGAAAGTTGATCAAAATATTATAACTCCAATTTGGCCTTTTTTTTAATTATTTTTTTCAATATTTTTTTATTGTTATCACTAACACTAAATTAGAAGCATTTAAGAAACACTCTTTCACAATTTCTACATCAGTAAACTGTTTCATATGATTACCAATAATATAACAAATTTCATAGGATGTCTTTGTTACCGTTGTGACATTACCACTGACAAAACACTTTGTTGCTGTTGCAAAGATTATTCAAGAAAGTCTATTTATCACCTCTTGAAAGAAATATTCGAGGAGAAGTGTCGTTGAATGATTCATGTTTATTTGAATTTTTTAAATACAGCACTTTCGTGACAAATCAAACAATTACTGGTCCATGTTTATTTTCACTACACAAAACAGTTAACCTCCCAATCGTCTTGAAACGATCTATTTTCTTCGAATATTTTTCGCTTGCAAGATATGAAAGATAGTTAAAAATTACTAGTTTCACCCATAAAATTGTCGCTACTCCACTGTTGTGTGTTATCACTAACCGTAACCGTTCCAAATAGAAAAATAATATCAATTCGAACCCGTATGACAACGACAGCAAAAAGCAAAGTGATATATTTGATTTCTTGACAAAGAATTTCCCACCAAATTTTTAATACAATGTTCTTAAATAAGTAAGTTTCTCAGAGTAAGGGGCCATAACCGGGCCACTTTAAAAGGATCGGTGGGCTGCAGGTTGAGTATCGCTGCTCTACATCTTTCCAGCTTGGGCTACTTCATGATGTATTTACAAAAGTGCAAAATGACAAAAAATTTTTTGCAACAGACAAATCTATAGCGCCTGTCGCTGCTATAAATGCAGTTCAATTTTTAGTTTCAAGAACTATTTCCATCCAAATTATTTTAAAAAAATATTTGAGTGGCAAGCCTTGGAACTCAAAAGAATTTTTCAATTATGCAGCTAGGAAGTACTGACCAAAAATATTAGGATCTTTCAAAACAACATTTGGTATTGGTGTGAATGAGGTAACAGTGCTATTTAATGATCGAATAGCTGGTCATCTAGACCAGTAATACTGAACATGCGGCCCGCGAGCCATATGCAGCCCACCGGGCTTTTCTGAGTTGCCCTTTGCCCAGAGAAATTCAATTATTTTATCAGATAATCTCTTTTTCTTTTAATATGGTGATTCTTAGTTTTTCTAAATTTGGCTGTTATAAGATCCGTATACTTATTAATTTTATCAACCATTAAAATCTAAAATGAACTTAAGTTGCGAAAAGAATTATTTGTTTTAGTAAAATAAAAAAATAATTATTTGAATTCATCTGAAACAAAAAGACACAAACAAGTCTGAACTAATTTTAAACAAATAATACTGATTTCTGTCTGGAATTCAGTGAAAATTTTTGCTGCCATCCTGAACTTGATAAATTAGGAGTTTGAAATAAAAATAAAGGGGATTTGTCGAAAGAAAAAATCTTATTATCAAAGTACATGGCAAGTTTATTTGTATGACAGTAGGTTAACAAAAGGCTTGGGGTCATAGAGGATAGGCAATCGAAACTACCCTATAACTCGGTAAAAAAAATGCATAAAACCGATTTGAGTGTGTGTGTGAGTGTTTAAAAAGGAGTTAAATATAGTATATAAAAATATGAAATCCAAAAATGAGAAAGTTGTAATATTTTGATCAATTTTGCAGTTTTTTTTTTTTCTTGTATGTCTCTGCTATGAGCTTTTTATCTGTAAACAGTTCCCCAAAAAATTCTTCAAAATTTTCATCATTTTATCAAGATAAATTTGCGTAATTAATGAAATTACAAATTGCCGTATTTACTCGAATCTAAGCAGCACTTTTCTCCAATGTTAATGCTACTGAAAATCGGGTGCGGCTTAGAGTCGAAGGGAAAAAGATCGTTGGATAGCAATATCAGGTTCATGCATGTATATAAAAGTTTATAATATTGAAAAATAACTACTTATACATTTCTTAGTAATTCTCATGTTAAATTTATTTTAATTTCGTAAAATTGGATATCAATAAACCATTTTATACGCTATTTTTCGTTTTTCACAAAAACGTTGAAAATTTGTGGTGCGGCTTAGAATCGATGGCGGTTTTATTTCAAAAACGGGAATTTCTGTCCAAACATCCCGGGACCTCCTTTAGGGGGTCGATTTTCGCAAAATTCATTTTAGTGGCTCTCTACTGAACAAAAAGAATATGCCTGCCAAATTTCAAGACTGTAGGTTAATAGTTCGGATGATCTTGTGTTGAGTGAGGGAGTCGAGATCTCCTATATATTCATAATTTAATCTTGAACTGAATTGCTATAAATCAAACTTAAAGCCAAATAATAAACAAAAATATAACAAGACAGTAGAGGTCAAATTTATATAAATGACCACAATAATATACAATCAAACCCTGAATGCTAAGATCCAAAATTGTACGGATAAATATATTTCGTCTCTTATATGAGCCTGGGTTGAAAAGAAGAGAAAATAGATTATAAAGAATTTAATTATCTTCTAAAAATACCATAAAATACTGTGATACAAACATAAATCTACATACCATAAGAAATTAAAAAAACTAAAATCCATAAGAAAAATTGAAAAATTATAAAGGTACAAGCTGATCAGCATAATATTAATAAATTATTTTACCATATGTTTTGGAAAAATGAATTGAAAAATTTAAGTAAGAAGATTTTATTTATCATTTAAAATCGTTTCTTTCTTCGTCTACTTTTGTTTTATTTATCAAAATAAGGATTTCCTTTTTATCAAAATCAAGGGATTCAAAAACCTTTAAAATGTTTTTTTTAAAAAATATCTCTATATATTGAAAATAAATAATAAAGGGCTAGTTTAGGATGATTTTGATCATTGTGAAATTTCGTTCAGTTTTTGCTGCAATTTAAAAATTATTTTTTCATAAAATTTTCTTTTTCTAGATTTCTATAAACATTTTTTTTTTTTTTTTTTGATTTTTCAAAAGAGATATTTTTAGTAAAAAAACATGAGAGAGAAAAAGTTGTTATTTTCTTCTTTTTTGTAAAATCTAGTTAATATATTTGCATACTTAAAAAAATATTTAATTCAATTCTATTTTTTTAAAAGAAAAATTAATGAAGTGCAGTATGTCATAATTATCATCATGCATTTCTTTTAGTTTTTAGGAGAAGAAAAAATAATATATTTATTTTTCAAAGCGAATAAAAATGAATCCTAGAATTTAATTGCAACAAGAAAACTTACGAAATCAAAGAAAAAAAAATGATCCAATTTACAAACAAATTATTTTTTCCCCTGTTCTGCTTGGATTTAATTAAAAAAAGAATCTTAAAAAATCATAAATTAGAATTAGAGAAGCAGAATATATTGCCGAGAGAAGAAAAAAAAAAGAATAGAAAGGAAGAATCGATCTAAAATAGTTGCAAAATTCCCCTACAGATGGCGTAACTTTTCTGTCATCCAATCTGGTAAATGCAGCAATAGATGTCTGACATGGTATCGTAAACACCAAGATGCTGTTCAAAAGGTAAATATTTTATAGCGTAGCAACGTTTTCCTACCCCAAAACATGTCATATTGATGTTAGTAAAGAGTAGAATTGTAGAAGATAGCTGAAGATACCTTCCTTCTACATATTATACTTTTTCCTTTTAAATAAAATATACGAACTGCGTAGCTCATAAACCATTTTTAAAGGGTATATGTCATTATATATGGGGGGTGAATGAAAATATATACAGTGAAGGCGAGAATATAGAAGACAGCTGTGTTGTTAGCTACCAGTTTGTGTCGAAAAACTATTCATAACACTTTTCGAAGCAGATTTTCCTTGTTTTTATTTCATATGGAACTTTACATTTGTGGTTAAATCATTTTTGAGGGGACAATGCGTACCTTAAATTTATACCATACTGCTTGCAATATCCATATGTCTCATTGGGTATTAATAAAAAAAAATTATAAATAATGCTACAAAAATTATTAATTTTTTTCCGCTTTAATTTTGAATTGATGAATTAAATTTTATCAACCAGTTGGAAACATTTTATTGTCAAATAGCTCTTTTATGCATTTAAATTGTGTGAGATCGTTAGGGCTTGAATTTCACAAATAAAAAAAAAGGAAGAAAATATCTGTTGTATAATGAAATATGAATTTATTTGGCAAAATATTATTTATAAAAAAAAATTTTTAAAAATAAAAAAATTTTTAAAAGGGGGAAATTGTTTTTTAAAAAGGGGGTAATTTTAAAAAAAAAAAAAAAAAAGGCTTTTTTTTAGTTACCTTTTGTCGAAAATTTTTATTTTAAAAATTTTCCCCCAGGAAATTTTTTCCTTTTTTTATTTAAAATTTTAATTTTGTTTAAATTTTTGGGGGAAAGGTCCCTCTTTTAAATTTATAAAAATTTTTAACATTCCAATTTTTGGGAAAAAAAAAAAATTAAAAATTTGGTTTTAACAAAATATTTTTTTTTCCCCCTTTAATTTTAAAAAAAAATTAAAATTTTATAAATTTAATTTTTATTTATTTAAATATTTTTATTTTTAAAATTTGTTTAAATCCTTAAATTTTAAAATTTTAAAAAAAAAAGGGAAAAAAATATTTTTGTTTTTAAATTGGGAAAAATATAATTTTAAAAAAAAATTTGGCAAAATTTTTTTTTAAAATTACTTTTTTTATAAATTATAAAAAATTAAAAAATTTTTTAAAATTAAAAAAATTTTCCCTTTTCTCATTTCTCGATAACTTATTCAGTTGAAAGGCACAACTAAAATTTTTTTTAAAATTTTTTAAAGTTTTTTTTTATATAAATTTGGAGAAAAAAAAAAAGGACCAACACTTTGTTGTTGGAAATGTTCAATACTAACAGTAGTTGGCTTTCATTTATAGGTTTTAATTTTAAAAAAATAATATTACGTTTTCTTAAAATAAAGCAATTTTCGTTGAACGAAAAACTATATTTGTTTTTTAACGCGTTTCTTAAAAAACAAATATAGTGAACATCTTGGATTTATATTTCAATATTATTATTTTTTTTTTCACTATCAGTCTTTTTTATTAAGGGTAGTTTTTAATTTCAAACATCTTTTAGTGATTCATTTGAGGGAACCCGATGTTTTTGAATTTGAAATCCTAGTTTTTGTGATTTTTGGAAATATAATAATATTAGCTGTAGTTTATAGTTTCAGATATTTCTTGTAAATGCTCCTATCAAATTTTTTTAAAAAAAATACGCGCATTTAATTTTTTAACTTATGGTATCACCATCAAACACTTTTTGGTTTTTTCAACAAATTAAGAATTTTTTTATGTTAAAAGAAAATTTAAAATTTATTTCGATAAAAAAAATTTTAAAACTTTTTTATGCGTTTTAATTTTAGTTGTTTCGTAAGTTGTTTATTAAATAAATAACGTTTGAGCATGTCTAATTTTATGCAGATTTTCCAGAAAATATGCTATTTTTTTTTTTTTCAATTCCTACACACACACTATTAGCTCGCACTTTCTATATATTTATTTATTTATTCATTTATCTTGGTGGAATTTTCAATCGTTAATAAAAAAATTTTTTTAAAGCTTTCCCATTTGGGAACTAAAATTTTTAATATACACGATTTTTTTGGGATGACAATACTTTATTTAAAAATGATAATTAAAAAAAAAATTAAATTACCACTTAATTTTGTGATTCTGTCATATGCATATACATATTTATATTAATTGTAATTTTTAAAAAAAAGTAGCTAAAAAAAAAATTTTTCTTTGTTGACCCTTAAGTATGAATTTACTTAATTTTTTTTTTTTATATTATTTCATAATGAAAAAAATTTAAAGACTTTCCGTTTTTTAAAAATAAAAGATATTTTCCATCTATCGGGGAAATGATTTCTAAAAAAAAAATTTTTGCCCCCTTGTATAAAAAAAAAAATATTTTTTTTTTAAATTCCATTGAATTTTAATATTTGCATATTTAAGAAAATTTAAAAAATCAAATACCGAAAAAGGAAAATATATTTAAAGTTGGAAATTTTTTTTAGAATAAATTTAATGACCCCACAAAAAAAAAGTTCAAATAGTTAAAAATTAATTTGTTATTATTATATTTGAAACTCATTTTTACAAAGCTTTCTCCCCTTTTCCCCGGTATCATTCAACAAAAACCCATAGAAGTGGAAAATAATTAAGGTATCCGGCTGGTTGGGAACCCGATTTTGGAAAAGGTATTGGAAAAATTTATGATATTTGTCATTAAAATTTGAAAATTTTTATAAAAATTTTTTAAGAATGTTATTACAAAAAAAAAATTTTTAAGTTTAAAAATTTTTTACAAAAATGAACATAAAAATGACCCCCTTTTAAAAAAATTTTACCTTTTGTGAAAAAAGGTTTATTTTTATAAAATATTTTTTCCGTATATTTAAGAAATTTTTTACAGGGTTTAACTAAATGTTTTTAAATATTTCTTAGAAAAATGGGTTTATTCCCTGTTTTACGACAACAGAGGGGGGAAATTTTAAAAAAACGCCGATAATTATATAATTTGTTGGGTTTTTAAAAAACCCCAAAATAATGGAATTTTTTAAAAAAAAGTTCAATTTCCGGGGAAATCTTTAATTTTTATGAAAAAGAAACCCCCACCCAAAAAATAATATTAATTTTTTAGAAACATTTTATATGGGGGGAAAAAGTTTTTTAAAAAAGGGTTTTTTTTAAGTTAATTTTTCCAAAAAATTTTATTTTAAAAAAATATTTTTTAAAATAATTTTTCTTAAAAATATTTTTAACAAAAAAATCCATATTTTTAATATTTAATTTTATAACTTTGTGATTTTATGTCAATTTAGATTAGAATACATGTATAAAAAAGGGTTTTTTGGACATTTTGATAAAAAATTTTTTTTAAATACAATATTTTGGCAAAAAAATTTAAATTAGAATAACATTTTTTTTAAAAAATTTTTTAAAAACTTCTTTTAAAGGGGAGTTTTTGAAAACCCCCCAAAAACAAAGAAAAATTCATATTATTTTTTAGAGTTACAAACCCAAATTTAAAATAATTACCGGCGTTTTTTTCTTTAAAAATTTTTCCCCCCTGTTGTCGTAAAACATGGATAAAACCCCCTTCTAAATTATATATTTCAAAAAATTCTGGGAGCCTCTTTCAGAAGTCGGAAATATAGGACAAAAAAATTTTTTAATAGAAGCATTTTTTTCCCAAAAAGGGGAAAAATTTTGAAAAGGGTCATTCTATGCTTATTTTTTGTCAAAATATTGTACTTACATAATTTTTTATTGTAATAATATTTCTTCAAACAATTTTATATACGTTTTCTAATCTAAGTGACACTAAATATCATAAATATTACCCTTTTATACGCTTTTGCAAAATCACAGTTCCGAACGTAGTCGGATACCTTAAGGAAGTTGAAATATCTGGAAACAAAAAGAAAGTTAAACAGTTTCAGATTACTAATATTTTTTTCCAATATTTAAATTATCTGTATTTACGGTTTAATTTATATAATATACAGCTGAAAGAGAGAATCAACATAAACATACGAAATTCGGAATCAGTTTCAATGACATATTTATAGAAATTAATTTTTAAAAATTAATTTAATACAGGTTTTGTTTATCTTTGTTTTAAATATTATTAGAAGTCACGGTAGAGAAAATCCATAAAACGAACAAATTTCGCAAAAATACGCAGGAACTATAAAATATTTTATTTTAGAGATTACATTAGATATAAATTTTTTTATGCAATTATTGGCAATTACTATTTGAGAAGATATTGATTTCTATCAAACACATAAAATATAAACCCACATTTTAAGATTTTATAATATATATTTATATTTTTTAATGGATCTGCGGATTGATAAGATTTAATAATAATCTAGCATAGGACTATATTTTTTTCTCTAAAAGAATTAGTTTACAATGGATGTTGTAGCTTCGAACTTTCATCTGTAACGTCGTCAGTAGTTAGAAGACAAGAAAATTTGTCACAGCCTCCTTTAAAAAAAAAACAGTTTTTTGCCATTGTTATTAAAATGTTCATTAAATAGGCCAACCCGGGCGGACGTCTTTTTCACTCGAGGTCAACCCTTTTCCCCCAAAGGCATACAATCCCTTGCTTTTCGGGCCCCTCTCTAGTTTACTCCCTGGTTCTCTGTTTCCATCAGGGTGTCCTTCCCCGGGCTCATATCCAAGTTTCTTTTTTTTTCCCAAATCTCTTTTCTCTTCTTCTCAAAATTCACCCCTTTTTAAACCCGGGCGGGGACCCACGCCCCCCGTTTTTTCCCCATTGGCAGGTCAAAAAAAAAGGGCTGCCCTCGTCTTCCTCATTGGCAGGTCAAAAAAAGGGCTGCCCCCGTCCCTGGGCCACCGTTCCCCTTTGGGGGGCAAACACCAAAAAATTCCCCCGTCCGTCTGGAATCCAAGGGCGCCATAATTCATCCAACTTCGAAATTTCCTTCATCTCCACCCCGGGGTCTGCCCCATTCTCTATCATCGACTTGCATACAGGCTTCCCCCTTAAACTTTCATCAGGGAAACCTATTGTCACCGGCATTCTTTGATTTTAAATTCAGACCAGATGTCGCGCTTGTCCCGAAGGAGACAACAAACAATGACCCCATGGGCCCCCTGTTTTGCAAACGTCCCTTTGAAGCCATAAAACTTCGCTTGAATAGAGGGGGGGGTTCACAATCGAGCGTCACACATCAAATAACGGTGAAATATAGTTCTTGGGGGGTCGTTATTTTGTAAACCACCCCCAAATGACCGTATCTTTTGATTATCCGCGTGAGGGGTGTAGGGTTTACAAAGGAAAATTTAAATTCAATATGGCTTTATTAAAAATGAAACTTAATTCTAACAATTTAGATAATATTATTTATGGGAGAATCTACTATGAACAAACACACAGTAATAGTTAAACCGAATCTCTTAACTTGGACCACTATCAATATTTAACCCACCTCTAATCTCACTTCTTATAATATTTCAAGTCCTAATATCAAATATTTAATCCTATCTTAATCCAATCTTAGTTTCAATCTTATGAAGAGGCGTCTGGGCGCGCGTGCAATGGTATGCACCTTGACTAAATGGCTTAATCTTCAAGGTAACTTCACAATTGGCTGTCAATTCCCGCTTGTATCACTTTCACACATAATACTCCCCAAACTGCCATATGTGACTTACTGAAACTTCTGTTATTTAAAAGCTATCTTATTTGCATTTCTCCTTCACATTTCGCTTCTTGGTCTTTGGTTGGAAAAGAGTTGCCATTAATCTTGGCCCCCAAAGAACCCAGAGGTCATGTTAAAGAAAAAACGCGTGAGCCCGTCACAATTTGACCGCGGACCTTTCTAAATTATGTAGTCCATCGTCGATAACCAGATCGATTGATTAATGTCCCTCTTTGAGGCTAGACGAGAGCTACAGGCAACGAACCTGTAATTTTGACTTAATGAGGACGGCATTCTAGGTTCGGAATACATCTCACTCTTCAGGCATTCATGCTACACCATCTGAGAATTTTGTCGCGATAGATTTGATGTGCACCAGCCCCGCTACAGGGCCGATCTTCAGTGGCACCAGGGGCGTCTTAAGACTTCTTGAGACCCTGGGCCTCTACATAAAAGTAGGCCCCACCTATGAGCCTTACATGCAGACAGTATATAGTATGCGCGTTGTCATATATTCGTATAAACAATAACTCGAAACAAATAAATATGCATTATTTACAATCGCACAAACCGGCTCGACAGACTGCTACCTTTTGACTGAATGAGTAATGAGGATGTATAGCGATATAGGCCTAGACCCAGTGGCGCCCATAAGGGGGAAGGGCGTTCCTAGGGTCCGGACCCCTCCTCCCCCAAAGCCAATTATTTTTTTTTTTTTTGATTTGTTATAACCCTATGTATAAAAAGTACGTAAAATTAAATTATATTTGTTATCAATGATTAATTTTTTACTGTTTTTTGTTCTCAAAAATTGATAAAACCAAAAGAATATTTTGGAAGGCGTATTGATACGAGAATAGTGGACTTTCGACCCTGGATCCCCTTCATTTGAAAAATTCCTGTGCGTGCTACTGCCTAGGCCTATATATGGACGACGGTCATCACATGTAGCCAGTTGACATATCGTCTGAAATTTCCAGTTTTTCGGAGAATATAACCGCGAAGATAACATTTGACAGTTGAAATTATTCGAATTATGATCTTATTAAGTCTGAATAGAGAACGAGATGAAGCCTCCATTGGGCCCGGGCACAGTTGGCCCATGCTTCAAGACGTCTCTGAGTGGCACCAGGGTTCGAACTCACGACTTTCTGGCACGAGTTCGAGACCATGACCACTCAGGTGACGTGTAACTCTAGAACAGCTTTTTTCTAGTGGTGAAAAATTGGCGTCGCCTGCTAAAGCTACTCAAGGCTTTTTGGCGACGGACCGCGAAATTTTTTGAACCCTGGCCCCAAGTGAGGGGGCGACCCCCCAGCGGGCCCCCACCCCTTCCCAATTTCCCAAACCACAGCAACAGGAGAACGTTTGAGTCTCCACATATTTAACGTGCACCCATCCCCTCTCCCAATGGGGGTCTTCAAGTACTAGGCTCGAACTCAATGACTTTTAAACCAGGGGAGCCCTTTTTATCTTGGCTACTAGGTTACCATGACCTATCAGATACTGCTACCAAACAGATCGTAAATTATGAGAAAAGTGTTTTGTTAAAATTTAGCGTGAAATCAACAAATTTCTTTTTGAGATGTAATATATAAAAATGAGTAAAGATATTTATTTTCAAAAAAAGAGTGAAAAATTACTTTTTTTAAAGTAATATATAGTATTTATGAATTAAAAATTTGTTTTTTGTGGTTTCTTATATATATATTAAAAGATAAATCTGTATTTAACGAATTTTCCGAACTTTTTTTAAGGATCTTTGAAAGTATGTGGAACCGTTTTTGTGTAAAAATGTGACTCCCTCCATAATTCGACTTTCGATGAATAATACGTAAAACTGCTGTAAATAATTTGACTGAATAGTATATTAATCACCATAGAATGATTCTTTAGTTGCAGTTTGTAAATATTATATATTTTTAATTATATTTTTGGGGCAATGGAAAGACGAAGTCATCTAAGAATGAATTGTATAGTTTTGTGTGTAAATATAGAATAAAATATATAATGTGACATTTTTTTTCTGAATTGATATATTCTTGTTGACTATACTATAGAAAATAATTTTAAATGAAATTATTTTAACATTTTAAATATATATAGTTTCCAAAAATATTAAAACTATAGATATTTTAAATATTTTTATAACATGACATAAACATTTTTATAATGAAATTAAACTATACAAACAAAATAAAGACAGACGATTTTTGTTTCTCAATTAGAATTATATTTATATTAATTATATAACGCATAAAAATATATATTCACAAAAACAATTAATGTACATGATATTATTTTTAATTAAATTAATAATTATTTTAAATTAAAATTAAAGAAAGTTAAATGTATTCATTGTTTTAAATGAAAAATATTTGACTGATTGAAAAAAAAAGGAAAAAACTATCTTTTTTTTTCTATTTATTTACAAACTCTTAATTTTTGTCTTAGATCTATATAAACATAAGCAATATTAAAAATTCTATAGGTACAAACACATCTTAGGGCGAAATTTTCCGAACTGAATTAGATTGTGGCCCACTTCACAGTGAAAAAGTGACAGAGATGTACTACTCTTACAGCAACCCCTAAAAGGCCTCCAGGAAACCGCGTTGATATATTTATCGTCGTCAACTGGTGGTGGGTTCAGAGTGACGCGATTCAGCACATATTCTGAGAAAGCGTGTTTTCATCATCAATAAAAAGCAACTAAAATGTGTGAAGGAAGTATGTTTGAGATAACAACGGGGGTTTACATTTTGGGGGAAGAAAAAACGCGGTTCCTTTTTCTAAAAAATTTAAGGGGAAAAAATTTTATTTTTTTTTTTTCATTAAATTTCATTTTTTTACGAAGGTTGATGTCAAAAAAAAAAAGGGGAAAAATTTAAAATTTTTTTTTTAAATTAATAAAAACGTCGTTTCGAACGTTTATTATCCCGGGGCATCAAATAACCCGGGCCGAATTTTTTTTTTCAATTATATGTAGTATATGAAAACAATGGTACGGTGAAAAAATAAATGATTATTTTCCAAAAATAAAGGTTTTAAAAATTTTGACATTTTTCACCTTTTTTCCCTTTTTTTCAAACATGTTTCCCGCATTTAGGGATTTTTTAATATTCGTATTGGTCCAGTTTCATATACTGCATGGGGCACATTCGGTTGTCAACAATCCCCCGTATCCCGGGGGCCCTCCGGTCCCAATTTACTACTTTTCCCGATCCGTGGGTTTTTAAAAACGGGGGACAAATTGATAATTTTTTTACATTTAGTGTCCTTTGTGAAAGAGAATTTACGTATAAAATTGTTTTAAAAATAATATATTACAAGAAAAAAATTTATTTAAGTACAATTTTTTTGGCAAAAAATGAAGGAATGACAAATTTTTAAAACATTCTCCTTTTATGAAAAATTCTCCTACAATATTAATAATATTTTGCCTGAATATAGCTAAAACTTCTATAAAGAACCTTAACTAGGATTTTTGAAAAATTCACATTATTTTTAGAGTTACTATTAATTGAAATAATAACGAAGGTGTACCTGTGTGTACGAAAATTGTTTAAAAACTTTTACTTGTTTTTTTTAAAAAATCAAATTATTATATTGAAAAACAACAATCAGTTTTGTTTTACTTTTATATCATTTTCTTCAGTTAAGCAAGTTCTTTTTGAAACTTCGAAATTCTTTCATAAGGACCATGAATTTTTTTTTCTAAAAAGCATTACAGTAAAATCCGGCGTATAACGCGCACTTTTAACACAAAAGATAAGATCAAAATTTACTGGTGCGCGTTATACTCCAGGTATAAAAATGAGAGCTTTAAAAATAAAATAAGGTGATTATAGAAAAAAAATTAGACTTCTACGTATATCCAAATATTGTTTATTAAAAGATATGTGTGACATTCCTTATATGAACTTAAAGGATTGTAGTTTTAGAAGTATACTACTCTTTTTTTCTAAAACTTGGAATAATACCTCGAATAAATAAGAGCATTGCGCACATACATTTAAAGTTCCTTAAGAAAAAAAAGGTGCGCGTTATACGACGATTATATCTAAAAATTAAAAATTGCATCTTGAAAGTATAAATATGTGTTATACGCCGGATTTTACGTTATAAACTTCAATTTCATTGATCGCTAAGAATTATAAATCACTTACCGAAAAAATCCGGCGTATATCGCGCACCCATATACTTTCAAGCTCGTTTTTTAATTTTTAAGTATATTCGCCGTAAAACGCGTACCCTCTTTTTTACGAAGAAATCTGAAATATTGGTATGCATTGCTCTTATGTTTTGAAGTCATTTATTCGAGGTATTATTCCAAACTTGAAAAAATAGTATACTTGTAGAACTACATCTCTTTTAGTTCTCACAAGGCAAATCTCTCTCTCTCTCTCTCGTTTCTTTTAAATAAACAGTATTTCAATACATATAGAAGTGATTTTTTTTATGTTCATCTCTTTTGTTATTTTTAAAGCTATTGTTTTTAAACCCGTCGTATAACGCTCACCCTTAAATTTCCATCTTATTTTTTGTGTTAAAAGTGCGCGTTTTACGCCAGATTTTACGGTAATTTTTTACTTTCTTTGATGTATCATTGCTTTTTTGTTTCAATATTTTTTCATTGAATCTGTTACAAACTATGATTAAATTTTGTTATCACTTTTGGGAGACAGATTGGGAATAAATCGCAAACTGCATATGGATGTTTTATGAATTATAAATTAAGATTGAAATTTAATTATTTACAGGCGTTTTGTCATGAATTTTTATCATACATGATAATTATTAAAATCTTCATTTGCCTATATTTTTTTTTTCATTAGTTTTTAGTTTTTTCTGTATAAGTCTCAAACTATGTGTTTCACTTATCAGAAAGATCTGAGATCTTATCTGAAGATCTCTTGCAATATGTTTTAATAAAATTCTTCATTATTTACCACTCATATTCAGCGACTCCACAGCCACCCTTCAAGTGATTCAAAAAGGAAACTCAGTGCTTTTCCTAAGCATACACAATGTTCTGCCCACAAAATTTTCAAGTTAAATACGAAATGCATCATGCAGTTCGTTCCAACCCATATAGTAATGTAGTGGTCTCCAATCCCCGGTCCGAAGATGAAATACTACCGGTCCACACAAGAAACATTAAATTATTTCCTTTTTTATTTAATGTGGAAATTTTTTTTCTTCTGTGGGGGTTTGCTTTTCTTATGAAAACCCTTTATATTCCTTGTTAAACCCCTTTATACAGTTGAACCTTTTTTTGTGCGGTAGATGGGGCCCCATAAAAAAAAGCAAAAAAATATTCAAAAATTTTAAATTTTGCATTAACAAACTAATTCTGGAAATACTAAGAATTTTTTTTTGCTGGATGAGCATAAAAAACCCCTTTAAAATTCCAATTATTTGAAAAATTTTTGAAAGAGTACCCCATAACCAAATAAATAACTAAATATTAAAATGGAAAAATTTTTTAAAAAACACAGTTTCTCATTATATACACGGATAAGCTTTCAAAATGCACATATTTAAATTTATTGCTACTTATCGTAATCAAACCCCGTAATGAATAAGTTCAAAAACCTTTCGTCCCCTTTAAGGTACAAGTTCAATTGATTTATTTTTGGCAACATAAAGTAAGAGATAAGTTTTTTTTGACCGAAGTTGGGGGGTCCAAAACACACACAGTTGCTAGTCAATGTCACGATAACTAGATATCATGTTGAACCCTTTTTGGAATTTTATATCCCTTTTTTAATTGGGATCTATTTGAAGCTGGGTTTTCCCGCAAATTTTATCCACTCTCAAAGAAACCGGTTCTTCTTGTCCATCTTCATAATTTATCAAATTATTCAAAATGTCACTGTCTTGAAATTTTTTAATAAAGCGTGGGCTGCTGGGCGTTGAGAAAGCAACTGAATGTGCATTGTCGTGAACTTTTTTTAACAAATGAGTTTGGGGAATAAAACGTCCATGTTCAGCTCCCGGGGCCGGCGACGGACCACGAAATTTTTTGAACCATGGTCAAAGGAGGGTGGACGACCCCTGGCGGGGCCCCCCTTTTAACTCCACCCCCCCCAAACGGGGGGACGTTTCAGCCCCGACAGATTTAACGTGCATCGTCCCCAAAAGGGGTCTTCAGTGGTATTGGGCTCGCTCAACATGCCGCCATGGCCCCGATACCTTAACCCGGGCTACCGCAGCCCCAACAAATGAACAGAGCGTCTTGAAGTGTCACATTTAAAGTGGCGTAACGTACCCTCCACATCGGGGGGGGACTCTGGGGAAGGCCTGACTTACGCAAATACGTTTTTCCCCAATTTATAAAATATTAAAGGCAAAAGACCGCTTTTTTCAGATGGGGCCAACTTCCCCGTTCACCACAGCAAATAGATAAAAAATATTCATAGTAAAAGCCTTTTTGTTGCCACGGGGAAGGCAGGACTTGGGGGTCAAGGTTTGACTAACGCAAAACGTTTTTTAAAATTTATAAAATATTAAAGGCAAACCTGCTTTCAGGGGGGGGGGAATCCCAACATTCTCCGTTCCCCACTAGTAAAAGATAAAAAACATTACTGTGGCGAAAAAGGCCATTGAAATTCATACACCAGATAAAAAAAATCGCTCAAAAAAAAAATCGCAAAAAAAAGCCCCAAAAAACAGGTTCTCTGTATTCATTTTGGTGTGCTATACTTTTTCAAGACACTTTTAAATAAAAAAATTTAAAAAATAAAATTATAAAAAAAAAACAATCTAAAATACAAACAATCAACGTCCCCCCCTCGCGGGCCGTGGAAAAATTATCCAACGTTGACCGGTCCACGGCGATAAAAAAGGGTTTGGGGGAAAATTTTGTAATGGACGAAAACGGGCCGCTGGCCCTTAGCTAACAAGCAAGACAGCAAAAATGATAAACTACCTTTTTTAGTCCAAATTTAAAAAAATTTAATTTAGTGACCAGGCCTATAGATTCAAAAAGACAATACTGTAAAATTTAAATACCAAATTTCTGAACTACTCAATCACAAATAGGACTTAAGCGAATACCCTCACCCGACTCAAAACACGCCACCTTTGTGGGATGAAAACACAAAAATGGAATAAGAACGTACCTGAAATGTAGGAACTGCCCTGACATAGAACTGACCCCCGACCACCTGTTCTTCGATCCTGCCATTCTGCAGTAAGCGACTGTCCTCAAGACGATCTGTATTCGGACAACTGTCTGGACATTACCGATGTGGTATATAGGACCTTAGGTTGTATATGAAAATAATTTTACATTTCCATAAACATGACAACCAAACAACCATTATTTACCTCTATAATCGGGAAAAAAATGTCTGAACAGAGTTATATAGTAATGAGGACTTTCAACGACTAAAACTACATATCTTTCCATTTTGTAGGTCTTGCAGTTCTAAGGTAATGGATAAGTGAACTTATAATTTTTAATATCTTTTGAATGTTTGCCCCTGAAAGACCCTGTTTAAAAATATTTTATTTTTGAAATACAGGGAAAAAATGTTATACATCTGAAATTTTTCTGAAAAGAGAAACTACTTGTCAACAAAATAAAACGTGTAAGCGAGACTATTCATTGTTTTTAGAACATTCTCATGAGTCATTTTGACAATTTATTCAGACGATATCGTACCATACATATTCGATATCAAATGTATTTATTTAATGATTGTTCCAGTTGAGTCTTTTTATTAGTTTAGCTGCCATTCATTAATTAAAGTGAATAGATTTTCCTTTTTTTTTAAAGTTATTTAAATAATATTCAATTGACAACATCATAGTGAAAACTGTCATTTCTGCATGATATCGCATATCTTTTTTGACATTTGAACAATTTTTAACCTGTTTTAGCTTGAATGATTATTAAAAAAAAAAATCTCTCTCGAAACAAATATTAAAGCTTGACACTGCATGAATATTGTATATATATGTACTAAAATAATATAGAAATTATTATAACTCTAACTTTCTTTTAAAGCTAAGCAATAAGCAAGAAAATAGCAAGAAAGAACAGGACAAAATAATGTAAAGATTAGTAATACATTAGCATTATATGTTTATACATATATATGTGTTAAGCATGTACTAATGTGTCCTAAATCTAATAAAACAAAGAAATACATAGTAAGACTAAACTAAACTCTCAATGGCGCAACAGCCCATGAAGTTTAAGGCCTTCGGTGCCCATCTCAGTAAATGTGACCTTGGGCATGAACAAATTTTCCGATCAGGTGGTCAGTTGACACGAAAACCCCAGTGTTTTGTTTAGTTTTAACCCCCAGTGTTAGTGTTAAGCCTGGTACTCATTTATCGACCCACTGAAGGGATGAAAGTCTGAGTCGACCTTGCCCAGCCCAAGATTTGAATTTCGGATCCGTGGTGTGGAAGCGAGAAACGCAACCACTCAGCCACTGGGCTTACAATATAGTAAGACAGTACAGGTTAAAAATGTAGCCTCAGTAGTGTAATAGCAAACTCTTAGGTTTTGGAACTAACATTGTAGGGTTAAACATAGTTTTATAGTTCAGTCAACCTTCCCCTGCATTTGCCTATATCACTAAGTTGCAAGAAAGTGGAAATAGTGTAAGAATAAGAATCTATAAATGTTAAAGGTAATAATCACAAATGTGATGTATGTATACAAACCATCAATGAAATGGTAAAATATATGTGTGAATCTTGTATAAATGCACATAAAACTCAGTGGCGCAAAAGCCCATGAGAGCCAGGGCCTACTGTGCCCATCCCAGCATACATGACCATTTGGCGCTGAGGAGCATGAGCAGATGTCCCGACCAGGTGGTCAGTCTGAAATGAGACCTCCAGTGTTTAAGTCTCCAAGCAAGGGTATCATTTATCGCCCCCACTGCGGAGGGATAAAAGGGCTGAGCGACCCCCCGCCGAGGATAAAACTTCGCACCTGAGGTGCGGGGCGCGATCGCACCACCGGCCACGGGCCCAAAAAAATGAAATAAACTATATTAATCAGGTGTTCTTTTAGTTGTAAAAATACGATTAATTGTGATTAATGTTACCATGTTACAGAATAAATGAAATTTTTATTTATTTTCCACAGTTTATAAAGGAGATGATGAAGATCACAAAGAAATGAAGTTAAATAAATTTTTTTTTAAAATTTTTTTCAAATTTTATCTCTGAATTAGTTTTTGAATAGAATTTTGGTGATTACTCTTATGTTTTTAATTTAGTTCGGTGGTTAAACAATCTTTTTCAATCTTTTTTCGACATGATATCTGTAACTCTCAGACATGTTCCTGCGCTGTAACATATTAAGTCAAGTAAGTAAAAAAAATCTTCAACTGGTTTGGCTACTACAAGCTATTATTGTTAGTTATATTGCTGTGGCAGTTTGGCAATCCGCCAAGAAAAATTGCTATTCGTTTTTAAATAAAACTAATATTTTAAACAGTTCATTTTATAGGAAGATTGCCTGTAGAAATATATCAAATAATGTGTTATATATCCTCCATGAAATCACATCAATAAAGTTTTTTCTTTTGTAAAGCCAGAATCCAGAATTAATATATCTAAAACTAAACTAAATGGGAACTAAGAAAATATATCTTTTTTTTTTAGTGGAATTAATGGGCTAAAAAAAATCAAAACAACAAAAAATGTTTGGTGTTGCTGGATATTTTTATGCAGGAAAGTTAATCTATTAACCAAAATTTACAGTTGTAGACATTAGTCTAGACCAGGGGTCGGAAACCCATTGTGCCATATGTGGGTCCGGGGGGGAATTCCCGTGGTATCCACACTTTCAAATTTGTAATTTTGGGGATGGAAGTTGATAAATTTTTAATGGGCAATATTTGACAAACATCTTCAGAATTATGGACATTTACGGAATTACGAAAAAATCTGAAGCATTACTCTAAAGATAAATTTACAGCTATTTTGAAATTTTGAATTCATTTTAAAGATTTAATTGTTTGAAGAAAAAATTGCATGCATTCTGTTTTTCCGCTGGTTCTACATACCCCTCGGGGGAATCACCTACTTTGGTGAGTACGGGGTGTCACAATCGGGGCCCCTAGTGATCTTTTCCTTTACCCAAGAGGTTTCCTGTCTTTTTGGGAAACACGGGTTTCACGAACCCGGGGTACCCTAGTGATCCTTCTCTATTTTCAACCCCCTTTCTTGTCATTCCATTTAAACTTTTCTTCTCTTCCCATCTAGACCACACATAAATATTTAAAAATTCACATGGACATAATTATTGATTAATTTTTTCTTTACTGTAAAATTTACCAATTTATTATTGATAACATATTTTGGTTTACATTTTGTATTGCGTTAATTTTGTTTCTTTCTCTTCAATTTCTTTAAATGTTTTGATTATGTTGGTTTTGATCTTAAATTTCTTTAGATATTTTGTTTTTTATTTTTGACTAACACCGTTGGTCTGCCAACCCGCATGTTTGCCATGTGCGGCGTCCCGTAAGGAGGAAAAGGGTGGCCTGGGGATACCTTTGCGTTCCCTTTTCCACGCTTCACTGTAAACCCGGTTGGCAGGGTGGGCCGCTCCTGTCAATTGGCTGATGGTACCTCTCTTCGGTGTCCCCGAAGAGACATTGCCGTAGGATTATTAGGGCGGGGAAACCCAAACGGCTTACCCTTTGGGTTTCCCTCGCCTATCTTAGCATTATATTCTGGGTATACTCCAGGTAAGCGCCGTGCCTAGTTTTTGCCAGGTGACCGGCACACTGCCTCCCTTGTTGGACTCCGTGGTGGGTGGAAGCACGCCAGAATGAAGTTGTGTAACCCGCTTATGGATCCAGTGCTGCTGTGCCCGGGTAAAGGCCTTGTTTTACCCACTCTAAACGTCGATGAAATATCAATGAATTCAAGAGATTCCTACTAATTTCCTTACCAAATAATGAATTGTCAAATAAATCGCCATTTGCTATCCATAAAGCCCTCATCGTAATAGGCGATGAACCGAAATCAGTAAAACGATTGCGTTCCGGGGATCTACTAATTGAAACGAATTCCGCTCTTCAAACAAAGTCTTTTCTTCTAGCGAAATCCTTTCTAGATTGTCCCGTTTCTATAGTTCCAAAGAAATCCTTTCTCTTGCCGAGGCGTCATTTCTGAACCTGACCTGTTGACCACTACTGATGCGGAAATCCTTGATGGGTTCTCTGATCAGGGTGTTATTCAGGTCAGAAAAATATCAATTAAAAAAGATGCATCAATACATTAGACCACAAACATATAATTTTAACTTTTAATAGCCCCAAACTACCGTCAACAATAAAAGCCGGCTACCTTAACTACACAATTTGCCCTTACATTCCGAATCCTCTGAGTTATTTTAAGAGCCAGAGGTTCGGACATTCGCAAACTTCCTTCCGTGGACAACTGACTTGCTCTAGATGTGAGTCTGTTGGACACGCTTGCACAGATTGCATTCTAGAGCCAAAATGTGTAAACTGCTCACAACCCAAATGCTCAGATTCCAAAATATGCCCTGAATGGAAAATAGAAAAACAGATACAGAAAATAAAAACAAATAAAAATATTTCATATCCAGAAGCACGTAAATTAATAGTCCCACAGTTATCTCAAACTTACGTTCAAGCTGCCAAAACCTCTACCATAAACAATTCTGCACAAACAGATAAAAATATAACAAAAATAACATGTCTACCTCTGAAATTACTTCAACCACTTTCATCCATCCCAAAACCAAATATATCAACATCCACTTCTGTTGTTTCCACATCATCATCTTTAACCCAAGCCCAACTTTTGCCATCAACCTCTTCAATGGCAGCTACAGTGTCAGAGCCTCAACCACCTATTCCTGCATCTAATGATGCACCTTCCACCAATGATATGTTCACCCATATTGAATCATCTTCCTCAATCATACCCGCTTCCCCATCCAACTCCCATGTACAAATCCCAAAGAATGTAAAACAGAATTCAAAAAGTAGAAGGAAATGCACAAAAGTACATAAACCAGAAATCGAAATTAAAATGGCTCCACATAAACACAGAAAAGTGACACATAGAGTACACAACAGATGAGGAAGACATGATTATGTACGACGTGGAAGAGAATGAACTAGAACCAAATCCTGAGGATAAATTCGTCATGAAGGAATGTTATAGGAACAATCATGAGAAGTATTTGCACGCGATAACTCCAACACGATTTAGGAAAAGTAGGAACTAATTTTTATTAATAACATGGAATACTTAAACTTTGTTTAAAACAAACATTTTCCATTCGTCTTTTTCAATGCTTTTATTTTAAGATATTGTCTGACTTGGTGGGAAAATCCCCCACCAAATTTTGTTTGCTTTTATTACTTGAAAACGGTTTTATACGTGATTTGAAATTTTAACTTTTTTAAACTGTATTGTCAATATTTTTACATATTTTATCTAATGTTTTAACAACTGTTTGGCGCAGTATAGCCAAATTTGGCTCTTGCGCCAAATCCCCCACATTCACTCACTCACACTCACTCGGCTCTACATATCTGAGTAAAAAGTCTTTCCTCATATGAAAAATATTTCGTGTCCGCGAAGAAATTGTTTAACAACTAAATGCTCAAAATCGTGTCAAATTGAAAGTCACGAATTATTACCTCTGATATTGCGATATAAATGAAAAACGGTTCAAGCACTAGGTTTGCATTAATTTTTTTCGTAATCTTTTTATTTAACTGTAACAAAAAGAAATTCTTATATTTTATGTTATCTATTTCTTATTTTAATAAATATGTTTAAAAATACACTAATGGATAAAAAAATTAGCGCACCAAGAAATAATTGCTGGATCGTTACGAAACTTGGCATGAAGGTACATGTCGGGGAGATATGCAAATGATTAGAAATGCAGCGTGGTGGCACATTACATATAGCCGGTAGAGGTCGTTTAACGTCGTTCTCCGTGGAGTATAAAACAGGTAACCGAAGCTTGTTTGAGTGTGCTGAATCGTTTACAAAGAAAGAGCTGAGGTAGACATGCCATTACGCCGTTTTCGTAGTCAATATGAGCAGCTGTAGCAGTCTGAGATGAGGAGAATCATAGGCATGAGGGAAGCTGGGTGGTCAGCTAGGCGAGTAGCTCGTCAATTAGGCCGCTCTGATTGTGTTCTGAGAAGGTGTTGGGACCAGTGGACCCGAGAGATGTCATTTACACGAAGACCAGGCTCAGGACGCCGTAGACAGACCAGTCGTCGAGAAGACCACCACATCGTAAGAAATGCACGCGCACAGCCAACTGCTTCCTCGGCCGCCATCCAGGCACAGATAGCACCTTCACTAGGGTGTCACCCTGTGTCTTCTCGAACCATACGAATGCGCCTGGTTGAAGGAAAATTGGGATCGCGGCGCCCATTACTTGTGCTGCCCTTGACGCACACCCATCGACGCCTCCGTTTCGAGTGGAGCCGCACACGAGGAAACTGGACTGCAGCGGAATGGAACCAGGTCGTCTTTAGCGACGAATCCAGATTCAATCTCAGCGGCAATGACAATCGTGTTGGTGTGGGGAGACCCCGTGGTGAACGCTTCAATCCTGCCTGTTCTTTACAGCGATACACCGCTCCCACAGCTGGTGTGTTGGTATGGGGTGTCATTGCCACAATACCGGTCACCCCTTTTATTGATCCGTGGCACCATGACAGCCCAGCGGTATGTCCATCCCTCCTGTAACCACATGTGTTGCCACTCATGCAACAGCTCCCAGGAGCCATTTTTCAACTAGACAATGATCAGCCTCATATGGCAAGGGTGTCACAAAATTGTCTCCGCACTGTTACTACCCTTCCTTGGCCTGTCCGATCCCCAGATTTGTCTCCAATCGAGCATATCTTCATTTGGACGGGGAGTTGGCACCTCCCCCTCCCCGAGTTGAAAAGAACTAGGGAAACAAGGTTACAGAGAATATGGAACGAAATATCTCAAGACATCATACAGAACTTGTATGCCTAATCTCATCGTGCATTCGCTGGGGTTCAACAGGGTTTTAATTCCCCCGTTTTTTTGCCTTAATCTCTGAAATAAATGATCCTTTTTTTTGTTTTTTCTAATCATTTATTGTATAAAAAAGTAGAAATTTATGTAATATTTCGTTTCTTTTTGACGACCCCTTCGTGCGCTAATTTTTCCAAGTGCATATAATATATGCACAATTTCAATTATTTTTTGTTGTTGAAGAAATATTTATATTTTATGCTGTTTATTTTTATAAAAAAACAGTAAATCTATATTTTTAAATCCTATTCTCTAATTCTGCATGCATTATCACTGGAATCGACTTGTTTCAAAAATGCCCTACTGTGTAGCACGCCGAATCATATTGGTAAATTGGTTTGGCATGCCACAGCTAAAACGTTGCCAACCCCTGGTCTGGACCTTGTTATTTAATCTTTCAAAATGCATAAAAAAATTCCATGACATTCACTTTACTCTGTAATAAAAAGAAATCAGAGTTCTTTTTTTTACTTTTGAAGTTTGCTATTAATGAAGAGTTTGTAGTTTCTGTCATCTCATCAAGTTTTGACTATTAATACACGATATAAAGAGCCAGCAGGGATGCTAGACATCATGCGATGCCGAAAAACGTCAACTAATATTCATAATAGTAAATCATTCTAAATAGAATTCCACAAAAGTTAATTGCCAGTATTCCTCATGTTGCAGCGACGAGCAAAGTGAATAGACTCATCCTATATTGAAATCTGAGTAACTGCTTCTATCGTGAGCACAATAACTCATGGCCAGTTGACTGAGTGCTACCCACTGCAAGTTTTTTAAAAAGAAATTTCCAACCCAATTATATATATAAAACTATTTAATTAAAAAATAGGGTTTTAAATTATTTAAGATCAATTAGGTTAAATTATGACAGTGATAAACATCTGTCAGAATTTAAATATTACAACCTTTATTTTTATGCAATTACGAGGGGTGATCAGAAGAAAAGGTTACAAGTCGAATAAAGAAATATTTGCTAACAATAGACAGAAAATACAAAAGGGAATTAAGAGGCATACGTACCTATCATATTTCGACATAATCACAAACCAATTTAGAATTTATCAGAACGCAAAACCCAAAATTTGTTAAACCCGTCTGGTAGAAATCCCCCCTTTTTTCCATTGAGCCAGGTCTGGGCGGATGATTTCCGGCACTGTTTGGAATACCAGCACATCAGAAAAGATATACTGCACGCCCATAACCTCACCCCCAGCTCTAAGAGATTTAAAGCAGTTACCCGTCAATCATTTTGAATCATTTCCCCAAACCACCCGGGTGATTTCTGTCGTTAAGGATTTGGCCGGAAGTCCCGTCATATTGCAGTTTCGACGTCCTACCTGTCTGATTAAAAAGATACGCAATTTGCCCATTTTGGGCCGCTCATTCAGATGGGGACCCCACTTTTTTCCCAAAAAAAATCGAATCACGGCTCCCCCTTCCAAACGAAAACCAAATTTCCTAAGAGTCTTGCCATTTTCAACTTTCCCTGGGGAACTTTCACTCCCAACCCCGCAAACCAGTTGTATGACAAGTAGCACCATTTGTCTCCACTTTGGGGGGACAAAATTTCTCCACAATATGTAGTTTTCAAATGCTGAGGCTTGTAACCTTTTTTCTGATCATCCCTCGTAATAACAGCATATTACAATGCTCATCAATAAATAACTGATTTAAATCAGAAAACCAATAATCTAAAATAAATATGTTTCTACAACAATTGTTAATGTGTGTATAAATCCTCATGAGCGTGATTCGTATTTATTTGTTGATTCCACATGTTAAATTTATATCTTTTTTTTAAATGGGCTGCATTTAGAACACAAGCCTTTGAAGACACGACAAGTTTCCCCAAAGTTTAGTGCCCATTTCAGGGGAGAAAACCCCATCTATTGGCGGCTCCCCCCAAAATTTTTTTCAAAGCTTAAATTTAAATTTTTTTTCAATCTAAACCCTTTTTGATTGTTGCCAATTCAAATTTAATTTCCTTTTTTGTTTTGTATTAATTAATATTTTTTATTCTTTTGAATCTGGCAACAGAATTTTTAGTTTAGAAAGTTCATGGAATATTCTAAGTAGTTTACGTTTTAAAGTTAAAAAAAATTAACTGTATAATATTTTTGGGCTTACGGGAGCGTGTCCAAAAAATTGTTTTTTTCCCTGTATAAAAAGTTTCATTAATTTTTAAGTAAATAGCCCCCCTTTTATCCTGCTGTTGAAAAAAATAAAGGATATTAAAAATGGAAAGTTTTCAAGCAAAAAACAGGAGGGCTAAAAGGGTGATTTTTATTTTGCCGAGAATACCGGGGCCAAACTGATACTCAAAGAATCTTTTACACGCCACTTAATCATATGACATGCGTGGCTACGATTTTCGCGTCCAGAAAATTTCCATCGACTCCACCCGGGGATAAACCCGGGGCAACCTTAAATTTTGGGAAGAAAGGAAGCTACATCTAAGCCACCGAGTCGACTAATTAATCTTTGTCAATATTAAGAGCTAAATAACTCAGATCTATCTAGAATTATCAATATTTTTAGTAAATAGTAAAAAAAAAAATTACCTCTGAAAATGATTCGTGTCATCATGGTGAGATGTCGGAATGGAATTTATTTAGAAATAAACAAAAGTAGGAATAAATTTGAATGAATTTATAATTATATAATCTTACAAATGTGATGTTCAAATAATGGGTCCATTGCCTTTATTATTTTTATATTTTAATATTTAATAATAAAATAATTGTTTATGAGCAAAATACCGTAATTTCTCGAAAATAAATTCTATTTCTCTAATTAAGAAGGTTCGTGCAATTTAGAACGGTTGTTTGTAATAGATTAAAATAAATTTCTTTTAAGCAATTTCCTAATTTACAATCATAAAAAAAAATACATATTTCCTTAATAAATTAGAACAAAAATTCAAAAAGAAAAGGTTAATCAATTTTCCCCTTAATATCCTAATGTATCCAAAAAAAAAAGCATTAACTAAAATTCAGTTCAACAGGAAAAGGCATCATCAAATTAAAATCAATATTTGTAGTAATAATAATGAACTTTAATTTAATTTATGAAACTTACTACTGGGTATCACATACAATATTCCCGATAGAACAACACCTAATAAATAATCAAATAATTTGCAATTAAAACATGGAGAGGATTATTTTCAGAAAGTTAATTGAAATTTTAAACTAAGCTTAAAATGAGAGGGATTTATTTTCGAAAAAACGTGCATTGTTGATATTTTTTGTTTATTTTTATTATGTGCATCGTATAGTTAACGTAGCTCTGTATTTAAACTTCCGCAATGATAACCGGATCTATTCCTTAGCTTCAGATGTAAGAAAATCTTTCAAACAAATAATTAATCATTTTCTTTATTTTTATAATAAAATTCTGAGGGAACATAGACTTCCAAGTTTGACTGATTTTTAAGATTTGGGATTCGAATAATTTCTACAAACTGTGTGTGCGATTTTGTTTATAGTTTTTCCTGCCAAATATTTCCTGAAACTCTACACACGTGAATGTTCGATATCAATCATCGTTAAATATTAAAAAATTTGTAAAAATAATATATTTTCAAAAATCAACACTGAAAAAAAAATGTATTTATATCTGTAACTTTATCAAATTTTTTTTAAATAACGTCATAAAATATGCCTTCGAAATATTATACATGTTGCCATTATTTATGCTATGACTAGAACTGTGTATTTTAGAAACTCTTCGCACAAGTTGGAAAGAAAAAACTTTTTAAATATATTTTATTTTAGTAATAAATTTTTGTGTTTCTATTGAATATCTAGCAGATGATTTTTTTTTTTCTGTCTTGAGAGAATACATTTCAAAAATCACGAGACAAATATCCGTGTTCTTTTAGCGGTTCGAAGTTCTTTCTTTCTTTATTTATTTTCGCCTTTTTTTTAAATTAATAAAAAAAATTTAACATATTGTTGTTTGATAAAAACATATACTTAAAATTTTTTTATCGCTTTTATAGTATTGCCAGAATTTGTGTAGTAAAACTTTCTTCGTTAAATTGAAATTCATTAATATTATGTCAACGTATTGAGAACATGTCCTTATTTTTTCGCTAACATCCTTCCTTCTTCTTAAGATGAAGCAGATAGTCTAGAAAATGAGCTGCGAGATACTGAATTCCGCTTTTCGGATCAACGGAATACACTTAAATGCGAATAGTCCAGAGAATTTCCAACTAAATGACGTCATCATCTCTGCAGGTGGTTCGACAGAATTTCTGTGGTTAATATGAAGAATTTTTCTCTCGGAATAAAATTCTTAATGAAATTCTTCCAGTTGACTTTTAGTACCTTTAGTGATATTAATGATGTCGTATTATATTTATTTCTTGGGAAAAATTAAATACACAGGTTGTAATTATTTTTTCTGAATGTTATAATCGCCAAACAAATTTCGTGTTTTATTTCTATTTGGAATTCTAAATTTATGAAATACCCTATAGTTCTGTTGGGTTTTAATTTTTTTATTTGGCACAGTTTAATTTTTTCTTTTAAAAAATATTTTTTTAAATGGGAAAAAATGTTATTTAGCCATGTTTTCCCAAAGCCAAGAATCTATCTTTTTTTTATTACCCCAGTTGAGAAAACTTCTAAAATACAGTGGGCCACAAAAAAAGGGTTCCCTACACTTGCAATTTTCTATAAAATTTAATGTTTTCGATAAAAAAAATTAAAATTCTAATTTTTTTTGGGCACCTACAACTTGTTCTTTAAAGAAAAAAATTAAAACCCAAATTTTTAAAAAAAATATAACCTTTTTTTTAAAAATTAATAATAAAAAAATAATAAAAATTACGTCACAAAAATAATAAAAACATAAACTTTTAAAAATTTTATTTTTTTTTTTAATTTTAAAACTTAGTAGGGTATATTATTAATAACCCTTTTCCCCAAAACTTTTTAAAAATTTGGTTTGATTTATCAGATTTTTGAAATTTTAACACGATGTTCCCCCATTTTATTTGATTATTGTTTTTTCCACATTTTTTTTTTTTACATGTTTTTTTTCTTTTTTTTAAAAAAAAAAATTTACGAAATATTTTCTTTCGCTTGTCTTAAAACCCCGGGGATTTAGGTTTTTTTCCCGAGTTTGGGGAGTTATGGAACACCAGCGGTGTACTTTGGGTGCAGTCCCTTGGGGTCAATTTTTTTTAAAAAAAGAAGTTTTTACAATATCCTTTTTTATCGGGGTAAATTTTAAAGCCATTAAAAAAAATTTAAATAAAAACTCATGATTCATAATGTCATAAAAACACCAAATTATTTTAAACCCCGAAGCCAATTTTTTCACCCCGTTAACATATTCCACCCCCCCATGCTTCAGCATGGAGGTGGAGATGTTTTTGTTCCAACTAAATTCTTGTGATTAAGTTCCTCATTTTTTTCTTTTAGAACTATTATACTCCTGTTGGAACCAAAAAAAAAATGTCCCTCATCCCAAACACTTTTTTTTAATGATGAATTTTCTGAAACTTATTCCAAGAATCTAGTTGGAACACGGAAGAGTGGAGGTATAGGCGTTCTTGCGTCGGGGTGCAAATCAGTTTCAGGATTAGATAATTTGATGTTTTTTTAATGGTATTGTGAATCATGAGTTATATTTAAACATTTTAAAGAACAATTTGGAAATTATCTGACAAAAATTTGGATATTGCTGAGGACATCATTTTTTAACAAGATAAGGACCCCAAGCGCTCTGCTCTGGATGTACGCCGCTGGTGTCTTTATAACTGTCTCAAATTCTGAAAAACCTCCTAAATCATTGATTTAAGCCTAGTAGAACATCTTTCGTAAGAATTTGATTTAAAAAAAAAAAACAGAAAACATGGCATATAAAAGACAAAATGTGAAGTAAAAACAATAATCACAGAAGAATGGAGGAATATTGATGCGGATATTATACAAAAATCTGATGAAATCTTTACCAAGACGTTTAAAAGTTATTGTGGACTCTAAAATATATCCTACTAAGTATTAAATTAAGAAAAAAAAAAAAATATTTAACGCTATGTTGAGATTCTTTTGAAGTGTACAAAGGCTTTTGGGGCATTATATTTTGGTAGTTTTTTGATAATTAATTTTTTAAAATAATAGTTATATTATGTTTTAAAAATTGGTTATGTTATTCTACTAAGAATAAGTTTCAGATATGATAAAAAATTTGCAATTCTGATATATTAATATTTATTAATTTAAAACATTAAATTTCATGGAAAATTGCAAGTGTACGAACACTTTTGTGGTTCACTGTATGTAATATTTTTATGGATTAAGGATTATTATTTCATATTTCTAGAATAATAATATTCTTGTTATAAGCCCCCAAATTTTTTAATTTAACTTAAAGTTTATTAACTTTTTTTATAGTCTACAGATAGAAAAGTAAAACATCTTATAATCTTTTTATTATATGAAATATTTTGTTTTATTTTAGAAGTGGCTGTTCAACCACTATCAAGTTTCAACTACTAGTGCCAAATGAAAGACACAATCAAATTGGATATCAGTATACACCGCCGTACTGACTGTCAGCCACCTACATACTGATACTGTTTGCACAGGTATGTGATTCATAAAGTATGGATGAGTGCGTGTGTATTTGGATATTTATTTGTACAGTTTGTCTCTTTTTATAGGAATGTATCTATAACATTATTTAGAAAGTACGATTTTAAATTATTTATTGTATATTGAACTGCGTTTTATTGCCGTTATGTGTGTATGGGTTTTTTCTTTTTGGTTTCTTTTTTATAAATTCTGTATATTTGTGTGTTAATAATATAATTTAAAAAGAAATATCAAAGTTGCTATTGTAAATTTCAACTTTTAAAATGCACTATTTTTCAATAAGACACGACAAAATGGTTTTTTTCTAAATCGGGAAAAGCATATAGTATAAAAGAAATCGATTTATGTTTAATAAGAGCTTTCTTTCATATCGTAAAAATTTGTCTTTAAACTTCATTTGTTTTAGCATAGTGATATTAGAGTGAGAGAGAGAGATTCACTTTAGACTACCGACGGAACAAATACGTTCATTGAAATAGAATTATAATACAAAGGAAGTTTTACCAGTTATAAAACCCTGGTCTGATCCCTTAGGCTCAGACTTTGATGTAAAATCTGTTAGTGTATATCAGGGGTCAGCAACCTATGGCACGCGTGCCACATGTGGCACGTCATACAATTTTCAGTGGCACTCTACACTACTCTACAAATTTATCTATGGAAGATGGAAGTTGATAAATTTGTAATGAACCTTATTTGACAAACATCTTCAGAATTATGCACACGTTTCAGGAATTACAAAAAGTTTAAGATAACTCTAAAGATAAATTCTACAGCTATTTTGTAAATTATTGAATGTCATTGCTGGGGATATTTAATCGTTTGAAAAGAGAAAATTGCATATATTTCTCTCTCTGCTTTCCAGCTTCTGTTTCTACATATCAAAGTAAAAAATATTTCCTCTTTTGAAAAATATTTCGACTCCGTAAACAAGTTGTTTAAAAATTGAATGCTCAGAATCGTGTCAAATTAAAAGTCACACATCGTGCCCTGATTTTGCGATATGAAACTAGAGCAGAACAAGCAGTAGGTTCGCATTAAAATTTTTTGTTATTTAATTATATAACTGTAATGATGGGAAATATTTTATATTTTACGTTGTCTATTTCTTATTTTAATAAATATGTTTGAAAATGTATAATATATGTACAATTTTAATTTTTTTTTATTTTTGTTGAAGAAATAGTTATATTTTATGCTGTTTTTTTTTTACGTTAAGAAATATCTTTAAATGATGCAAAATTAATGTATAATAAAACTATTATTGACCTCTATTCTCTAATTTTGCATACATTATTGCGGGAATCGAATTGTTTCAAAAATGTCCTGCTGTGTGGTACGTTGATTCTTATTGGTAGATTGGTTTGGCACGCCTACAGCTAAAAAGGTTGCCGACCTCTGGTTCATATAATTGTCAAATATGTCAGGGTTTTTTTTTTCTGGAGAAAGTTAAGTGGTTTTACACCATTTGCTTTATGAAGTCGGATAATTTAGTTTTTAATGAAGATTTGGGGTTTTGTGTTAAAAGTTCACATTCTTCTACAAATTTAATTTTTAGTAAAACTGAATATTTTTCAAGAAATAGCTATTATTATTGTTATAAAGGAATATCTTTAGATATGATATTTTAAACTAAATTTGTAGATGACTTAAGTATCATTCCCAACGTTAAAAATATGTCATTCTTGCGAGTGAAGCACTGCAACTTCATACCATGTCATATGCATTTTTTAATGTTTTCAATTCTGACCTTCTAAAGTTAAAGCACAGCCTTTCAAAGTTTGAAAACAAAAGGAACAACCCCATAAAAGGTGCAAAGGGGTTGAAAGAGTTATGGCCTTTAAAAACAGAATATTTATTTGAAATTTTTACTTCAATTAAAAACAATCCAAAAAAATAATTTATAACAAAATTTTAAAAAAAGAATTACATTTCTTTAAAAAATAACTCATAGTTTTTTTTATATAATAAAAATAAATCTTAGATTCTGATAGAAAAGAATGGCTTTTAATAAGAAATATGCCTACCCAATCTATTTGAAATGCATGCGTCAGTTTACTGTCTATTAAATTGTCAAGAGATTGAAATAAGTAGTTGTACGCGCGTAGAAGCACCCCTTGCTCTAGCTCATTTAACCATTTTAGAGGAAGAATTAAGGAATTCACCTTTCTTCAAAGGTTGTCTAAAAAATTATGTCGGATTAAGTTCTGAAGTTCGAGTTAGCTATTTCATTCGTGCCAATTCTTGATCCGCAAAATAATCACCTGCAAGCTTATTTCGATGAGATCGGACATTATGATTCATTAAGAGAAATTCTGCTGTAATAATGCTTACGTATAGACTGACATATGGGGAGAAAGACGATTTCGTCCTGACATTTGTCAGCAATCAGAATTCATCCATGAGACACATTGCGGGTCAGAGTGACTTCCTTAGGATTCCAGCCCTAACCATGTGTTGTTCTTCATCCTCGTCTATACCTATCTTTCAATGATGTTAAATTTGTATTAAACTCAGCCTTATTCTCTCTGGTTGTTAAAATAGAACTGTCATACTGCTCACCTCCGCTTAACTCATTTGGGTTAACGAAGTGAAGAGGAGAAAATGTCTAGGCGGCAGATACAAACAAAACACGTGGTAGAATGAAGTTGGACAGAAGATCTTGTAATGGAATCCGACTGAGTGAGTGAATATTATAACGTCGCACTGTTCAGCTACACGAGGGCTTTTGGCGACGGACCTTGTAATTTTGAACCATGGTCAAGTGACGTGGACGACACCTGAGATGGCACCCCTCTCCTAACTTACCACACCAACGGGAGGACGTTTGAGCTCTTCGGGACAAATTTAACGTGCATCGCTGCCCTACACGACGAGTCTTTAGTGGCTCGAAACCTTTATGCCCACATCCGATATCGGCCCGGCTCGCCACGCAGCCCCAGTGTAGCTGGGAGTCAAAACCCAACGCCAGCAGTCTTCAAATTTTGACCCCGCCCTTATATCTCAGCCCCACCGAGTCGCCAAATACGCACCCTGAAAAAATAAAACAATTCTCCTTCGCAGCGCATTATAAACTACGCGGTGAAATGTGCCCCTGTACCGCCAAAACAAGGAAGGCATCATCTCTTTAATAACTTCGCCAAGGGTTGCATCCTCTGGAAGGAGAGGCCTTCCTTCCTCTCGCCTTCGTCCACCCTACAAGTAGGATTGACGCTCATCTTCCATGCGATTTACTCCTTCTCGATGTTCTAAGTCTGATTATTGATTCATCCCGGACTGATGAATCCCAGATTATTGATTCATCTCGGACTGATGAATCCCAGATTATTGATTCATCAACATAGCACAAAAAATGAGTTAACCATCAGGAGACATCTGGTTTTGGGGGAAAAATGCTTTTTCCTTTCTCTTTGGTTGACTTCTTCCTTTTTTGTCAGTGATTACAACAAGATAACACTCCGTTCTTGCTCTGTGAAGACATGGACAGCCTTCTCAACACAAGTTTATGCGCACCAAGCTTGTGAATCTCCTGAGATAAACCCCTTATGTGCCTGTTCGAATTTGACACTAATTATCCACCTTCCTTTTTTCTTCTTTTTAAATAGCATTCTTTTAAAGATCAAAGATACATTATTCTTATTTTGAATTGTGATAAAATCTTGCATGCCTGGTGATATTTCCCACCAGATTAATAGACTCGACCTTTCATTTAAAAAATGCAAAATTTTTCAAGTTGCCAAAAAAATTGAATCCATAAAAATTTCTTGGAGACTTCGGGACAAAATGCAATAAAAAAAGACTATCGCTTTAAAAGAAATACGATTCTTCGGGATTTTTTGTCAGCAGCCATACTAAATTTAACAGTATAAGATAAGATAATTGGGTGCTTGAAAGGACTAAAATCCTGGTTTAAAAATTTTTTAGAGCTAAGACGAGTGACGGATATCTAAACATTTTTCAAAGAAAACCGACTGGCTTTATTGGCAATTTCGGAAAAGGAAAAATTCCTAAAGTAATCATAAGATACCACTCAGAAGAATGTCTTAAATGACGGAATAGTGAACCTATTCATTTTCGTTTTGGGACTCAGGGAGTTATCGAATGCAGTGAAATTCCTAAAAACATCTCTTGCACAGAAACAAATACAGAAGCAAATTAAACGGAAATCCAGACTTGAGACCGTTTTATCCTCTTCCAAATCTAATTTTTCAAAACTTTGGTTTACAAAACAATTCCAACATTCGAAGACTTTCTTTTTCCAGTTTTTGGGTGCATTTGTGTTTGGTTACTTCAAGAATAAAAAAAATAACTATGTAATGAAAAAATAGATCGTTTAATTTTATTCAAAATACATCTTTTTGTTGGAGAAGCTTTCGAAATCCGAAATGAGGGAAACAGTTTTGGTGGAGTAGATGCCTGATGAGATTCGGAATCCGGGAGTATGCGGAATCGAGGTAAGTCAAGTGGAGAGATGCGGATTGAGAGATTGGAAATCGTTGTAAAAGAGATTTTACTTTCGTATAGCGTATCAATGATTGGTATAATACTAGTAATATGTGTTTCTCTTGTAAGTAAAGAATAATTTTATAATATAGATAATTGTTATTTCGAGATCTCATATTGTCTTAGAGATAAACAATTATGAGATATACACAGTGCGGCAAATAAGTTTTAAGATTCGTTCCACAGCGAAGACTGTATGGGAGCCATGAGTTCAAAAGCGCATGCGTCATAATGTCCATGGTTTTCTGACACACTGCAAACAAGTTGATGGTATTTGGGTAAGTAGCTGAGAGAAGACAAGCGTTCATTTCAGAAGTGAATTTTTTTCATGTTGATTTTTTAAGATGGAGGAAAGAGCTGTACTAAAATTTTCCGCAAAACTTGATAAAAGTGCTTCGGAAACATACCAACTCATGAAACAAGTTTACGGTGACTGTTGTTTTAGATCAAACGTTTTTGTATGCCACAAACGTTTTTGGATGAAAGAGATGCGGTAGAAGATGATCAGCGTAGTGGAAGACCAATTTCATCCAGAACACCTGAACTTATTCAGAAAGTACGAAATTTCGCGGCAAATGATCTCTGTGCGTCATTAAGAATGATGATAGACTCTTTAAACATCATCAAACAATTTGAACCATCCTGCATGAAGATTTGGGCAAAACAAAAGTGTGCGCTAAATTTGTTCCCCACACTTTATCCCCTGAACAAAAACCATTGAGAAGTGAACATTACAAGAGACATCATTTCAGCCTCTGAAAACGATCCAAACTTCTTGAAGTCCATTGTTACAGGCGATGAAACTTGGTGTTTCCAATAGGACCCTGAAACAAAATGACAAAGTGCGGAATGGAAGCAGAAAATCTACCTCAAACCAAAAAAAACAAGGAAAATTCCATCCAAAATCAAAACAATGCTTATTACATTCTTCGATGTTAGGAGTATTACCCACAAAGAATTTTTTCCAAATAAAATAACAATTACAGGTTAGTACTACTTAGCTGTTTTAAAGCGTTTGATGGCCAGAATTCGTCACATTCGTCCAGAATATCGGACTGAAAGCAGTTGGTGTTTGTTACACGACAATGTACCCAGTGACATCTCCCTTGTTGTTCGATTTTGGGCAAAAAATAATGTCTGTGTTGAACCATCCACCGTATTCACCTGAGTTTGCACCCTGAGACTACCCCTTGTTCCCAAAACTTAAAAATGAAATTTAAAGGATGTTATTTTGTGGATATTTAGACCTTAGAAGTAGCTTCGGCGCATGCTTTGCTGGCCATTCCACAAAGTGATTTGCAACAGTAGTTCGATTCCTTAATAAATCTCTATAACAAGTGCATTGAAGCTGGAGGGTCCTATTTTGAATAAAAAACCAATTTCTTGTTTCTATTTCTTTTTATGGACACAGTCTTAAAACTCATTTGCCGCACTCTGTATGTTTTTCTAATGGGATCTTGTAGAATTGTATTTTTGTTAAATGTTGAATAATTTTACGTATTTTGAATGTTAATAAGCAATTTATCAAAGGCGCATTTAAGTTTAACATAAAAAAGGCAATCTTAGAAGCAGATTTGTCTCTACTGAAATAAGTGCAAAATTTAATTATTAAACTAACAATATTTTTATATTTTAAACCTTTACAATGACAAATCACACGCAATTATCGTTTTTTTTTTTTTTTAATTACTGTTTTTCTTCACTTGAAATTAATTTTGTGTCTTTTTTTAATTTTTGAAAGTGAATAAAAGATATTTTCCTTTTCTCTGTTCACTTATATTTTCTATAAAAAAGAATCAATGATTGTGTTTGGCAAATAATACAATATAAAAGTACTTTACGCATGCATTTTTCGCGGAAAAATAAATATTTCATCATTAAAAGTATTTGTTTTAAAAGTCATTAAAACAAGTAATATCTAGTATACCTTTCTCGAATTACTTTTATACTGGCGTGTGAGTGTTTTTTAACGCCCCACTCTAAAGCAATACGAGGGCTACTGGCGATGGACCTCGTAATTTTGAGCCTAGGTCAAATGACGATACCTGAGTTGGCACCCCACTCTGTGAGCTACCACACCATGCTAATGGGAGGACTTTGAACCTCAACAGATTTAACATGCAGCCGCCCCTCTACACGGCTGGTCTTCAATGGCATTAGGGGTCAAACTCATCACAATCCGGCTATAAGTTCGTGACCATGACAACTAAATTACCGTGGCCACATCGCACCGGGCAAAATAGCATATAGTTTGACTAGTGTACGTATCAGTGAAAAACTTAGATACGAAAGTCTTAATTTAATGATCGGAACGGAATCGTGACGTAAGCGAAAGTATGAGAAATGAAAAATTCATTTATACATGTATATCAAGTCATCCTACCATTTGACTTACTATGAAAAATTACGGAACCACTGAATAATTAAATACCCCAGCTTCAAAATACTATAAAAATTGCCTTACAGATCATTTCGATCGTCTTTATAGTAACATCTATCGTAAAATATGCAATCGCTTACAATAGAATATAAATTCGTTGTTTTGCATCCGAATTCCTCAATGGCATATAATTGAAAGAACCATGATAACATCGAATTTCATTGGTCAATTGCCAATATAACTGTTCCATTGAGCAAGCGAATGATTAGCTCGTCTGCATATCTTGCAAATTATTCTCTTTAAAGTTGTATTAGCAATTTAACTAAAGCATTTCATCACGACGTCCTATTTCTATTCGCCTCATTTAACACAATTCTAATTAAATTTGCAATTTATGCTGTTCTCTCGTGCATGAAGCCGAGAGTGTGAACAGTAAAAACGTCTCATTGAGTAGTTAGTCACTGACTTGAAACGTTTATTTATCTTTGTTCTTCGAATTCATTGGCTAGACCTTCAGATATTGCTGATCCAGTGGTCATGTCTTTTAAATGATTTAAAGATCATGAGACTGTTTCGAAGATTAGTTATTTCTGTTTCACGGAATCAATGTAATTCCATTCTTCAATCGGTTCTGAAATTATTTACCAATGATGATTATAATATTGTTTTTAGAATATTCAGGGTTGTTTTCAACCTATTTTTAGCCACAATCTCTATATATTTTTTATTTTTTTTATCTTTGGGGAATTTTCAATTTTTAAAAAAAATACATTTTAAAGAGCTAAATTGAGCTGAAATTTAACACGGGGATTATTTTGAACAATACAATATAATATCATAATAATTAAAAAAAATTAAATTTGATTAAAACAATTTTTTAAAAAATTACAAATAAAAACCCAGTTCACATTTTTATGACTTGTGTCAAAACTTAAAAGTTTTTTTTCCAAGGTTTTAAAAGTTAACTGAAATTTATAAATTTGTTTTGGATACAATAGATATTTAATTAAAAAAAATTAATTTAACATTTATAATGTTGGAATGTGATAGTATATACATATTTATTTAATTGTAATAAAAAAAGAGCTAAAATAAAATTTTTTCTTTGTTGACGTAGAATTGATTAAAATTTTTTTTTTATATTACTTGTTTTTTATTTTTTTGATAATGTAAAATATTTTTTAATTTTATGAGGTTGTTAACGTCTCATATAAAGCAACACTGGCTATTGGGACGGACTCGTAATCTTGAGCCATGGTCAAGTGTAAGACGACAAGGGAGAAAAACGCACTAGAGTTAACAGATGTTACTAAAAGAGGTTTTTTAAAAGGGGGTAGAAAAAAACACATTTTTGGATACAACTGTGTTTTTTCTACATAGTTTAATGTTACGTATTCGAAGTCAATCTTGTTGGATGCTTTTCTACTGCTCTGATAGGTCAGATATGCTTATTTTTTTTAAAACCAGGGTAAATTGAAAGGGTAGCGTGAATCTCTCTCTCTCTCTCTTTTCACGTTCGTGTAAGGAATAACTGAAGAGAGAGAAAAAGGCATCTCTAAAACACACACACAACCATCTTTTTTTCTTTAAAAATTCCAAAAAATAAAGATAAATAGCTTGTGAGCGGTTCCCTAATTAATAATAGTAACGGTAGAAGCTCTCCTGGCCAAGCATACGTGAAGAAATGTAGAAGCAGGGTATATTCTCGGGTAGGCAACAAGGGTCCAAGTCCTATGTGGGGGTGGGGATTTTTCTTTGGATCGATTTTGAATCGATTCGAATCAAAACCAGAATCGATTCAGAAAAATTGGTTAAAGATCGATTTCTAAAAATCGATTTTTTTTTACCGCATTTACAATGTAAAAAAAAATACATTGTATGAAAACAGGAAAAAACCATTAACGATTTTATCAGTAAATTTTTTTGTTAGGAATTGATAATTACAATTATTTTATTACCATATCAAAGTATTTAGGTATGAAGAAGACATTTATTTTCTAAAATGTATTGTTACATTAAAAGTTTAGAAAATAAATAGTATAACCTTATATAGAGTTCACAACGCTTAACATCTAAGCTTTTAAAAACAACAGTCTGTCAAGTCTACGGGGACCAAGATCCCGCCATCGCTTGCGATGTTGGCAAAAAGGGGTCAAAGGAACAGATGATCCCACGATACACATATACATCACGGCTATTGAGTGAACGGGATGATAAATAGAATTTTTTTGTTCTTGCCAGTAGCATAAATAGTGTTGAAAAATAGTACATTCAACAAATTGCAAATAATTTTATGGTTTTTACCAAAACTGAAAAAACCAAATGTTGATTTTCTAGGATGAAATATCGATTCACTGAATCGATTCTTTGTAACGTTCGATTTAAAAATCGATTTTTTTGGGGCCCGAGAAATCGATTTTTCTATTAATCAATCTCAGATCTCCATTCCTATCCTATGCCCTGATACGCTGACTATTCAGAATACGATTCTCATAGGTATTGTTCTAACTGCATCAATATGATTTACTGCTATCTTCCTCCTCGAACACTATATTCACTTTAAATAGTTTCTCTCATTTGCGTACTTCACGTTGCTTTTACTGAAAGAGATTCTCAATCAAACAATGCATAGAAAATATTTCCCCTTAAGGATTAGTGGAAGGACCAAAGCGAGCCTGTTACCAGGTTATTGTAACATTCGGTACCGTATATGTCTTCTTTATATTACATTTGGGAAATCGGGGGCTTTTTTTTTTACCTAATTTTAATCTTTCCCCTTTCGGAGGGAACCCCCCCAATTTTTTAGGTCTTAAAAATTTCTTTATATTTTCTCATTTCCGATAGTTCCCCCCAAAAACCCTATTTAAAATTTTGATAAAAAAAGCCAACCCTTTTAATTTACCCCCAATTTTCCCAAAGAAAATATTTTTAAAAGCGATTTCTTTTCATCAATAAACCGGATAACCCCCGAGAAATTTATCCTTTATTTCAAAATATCCTGATTTTGCGGAATATTATAAGGAACTTGAATGGCTTAGAATAATATAAAATATCCCTACCGATGCCCCTTTTAAAAAAAGGGTAAATTTTAAATTTTTTCTTCTTTCGGAAAAAATTTTACATTTAAAGTTTTATTCTGAATTTTGTTTCCGAAAAAGGAAAACAGAATTTTACCCATACTAAAAAAAAAGAAGTAAAAAGTTCATTAAAGATTTAAGAAAATAAGTTTTGGAATAATTTTTTAAATTTTTTTTTGTTTTTTTTCAGGGATATTTTAAATAAAAAAGTTTTTAAAAAGAATAAATTTTCAGGAATGTCGATTGTTTTTAATACTGTAAAATTCTACATTTCAAAACCAAAAATTTTTCCCAAATAGTTTAAAAAAACGAGAAAAAAAAATTTCTTTTTTCTATGAGATATATAAGTTTATTTTTAAAAAAAAAAATTTTGCTGGCATTGTTAAAGATGAAACCCCCCCGTTATTTAGCCCTCTTCCATATTAACAGAAAGAGACTTTCGCCCCCCCTTCTAAGGGGAACAGAACAACCCTTTCAGTGATGGCCAAGTTTCGAACTTTTAAGGAATATGAGCATGCCCTGCCCCTTTCAATTCTATTTTAACCCGTTATTTCCCATTTTGATAAAAAATGTTTTTGTTTTGTCTAATAAACGTGTTTTAATAATAGTGGATTTTAGTAAAAAACCCCTTTCCCCCGTCTGCCCCCATCATTTGGCGCCCAAAGGTCATTTTTTTCCCCCCAACGTGATTAGTTGCAGAAAGGCTTCCGTTGTTCGGTATTAATTTTGGTTGGTTAATTAATTTTTGTTAAAACTTGTATGTGGGAAAATTTTATTCGGCCCCCAAAAATTCGAGAAATAAAGTTTTTTCCTTGAATTTTTTTTTGAAGTATTATATTTTTTAATACTGTTTCATTTTGAAAGAAAATTTATTAAATCCAAAGAATTTATTTTTTAAATTTTTTTAAATTTTTTTTAAGTATTCCCATTGTTCAGTTTTAGAAAACATTTCTGTACTTTCCCCGTAAATTATATAAAATTTGTTCCTTTTTTAATTAAGAAATCTTTTTCTTATTTTGGAAATGTTATTTGCTAAACAGTATATAAATTTTTAAATTTACATTATATATTCCAAAACTTCTTAAATATTGGGGTCACTTGTTTTTTGGTTTAAAGTTGTTTACTTAAAAACGAAAGTGAGAACTCAAAACAATATATAAAATTTTATTTCTTTTTTAAAAGGGTTATTGTAACCCCCCCTTATTTAGACTCTTTCCCTATTAACAGTAAAGAGATTTCCGGCCCCCAAAGGAAAAAGAACAATTCAGTGATGGCCGTTTTGGGAAATGGGACGTATGAGCATGCGCCCCGGGTCCCTTTTTAATTCTATGTCAACTGTTAGCTTTTGAAGGTTTTAAATGTGTTTGTTTTGTCAAAAACGTTTTTTTAACTAGTGGGCTTAGTAAAGAACCCCTTCCCCCGTCTGTCCCTTTTTCGGCCGCCCACCACGTCATAAAAAATAAGAAAAAAAAACGCCATTATTTTTACTTTTTTTAAAAATCTTTTAATTTATTGCACCAAAACCCTCGGGGAAAGTTCAATAGAAGTTGTTTAAAAAAGATATAAACGTCATAGAAAAATGTTTTTAGAAAACGGGACCAAAACCCTATTTTCAGTATAAAACTTTAAAAATATTCTTTTTAAATTTCTTAAAGGGGCTTTTGGGGAGCAGGTTTTGGGGAAAATCCATTAATATAAAATTTTTTATATGTACTACTTTTTATTTTTTACAACCCAATCTTGCTTTTTATTTCTGTATCATATGCTCGGCATAACCTAATAAAAATTTTGAAATTTCTGTTTTTGTTATTTTTTGTATTTTCCAAGTTTTTTTTTTATATGAGGAAATGGTGGTTTTAAAAACTATTCAACTTTTAATTTTTTATTTCCAAAAGGGTTTCCTTCCCGAGCTTTTTAGGGTTTTTTATAAATAAATGTTTTTGGGATATTTAAGGGGAAACGAAATAAAAAATAGAGGAATTAAGGAAAAAAAATTTAAAATTTGGGTTACTTTCAAGCTTAAAATTTTTATTCAAGTGAGTAGAAAGGTCCCCACAAATAACAAGCAGTTTTTTCAGTGTAAATCGTAATTAATTCCTGAACTCTCTTGAATCTACAGCAGATTTTTTTCTAAAAAGAAACACAATTAACATTTACATATAAATCTGCAATAGCACAAATTCAAAGTTCACACAGTAATGCCAAATCTATAATCATAATATCACATAAGGTGAAAGATACGTAACCAAGTTTTAAAACACACCACAATGTTGATTTTCTGCATTGTCCTTGTATAGACAGTGAAGCTCTTGTACTATCTCGTCAACTAACCATCGGAGACTCTTGGGATTCATCACGAAGCATCTATTTTTTTCCTGCCAAATTTGGTTGTCTTAGCGATATTTGGTGATTTCAATGATATTTGGCTACAAAATTTGTTTCAAGGTCACTTCTGCTTGACTTATTGAAGAAGCATATTCTTATTTTATTTGCCATCATCTTTCCGGCCACGTTATTATTATTACTAGCACAGAAATGAACCTAGTCCAAACATATCGTAACTTTATTTTGTTTTTAAAATTTGTTCCACAGATTGAAAAACATCTAGACATAAATTTATTAAACTTTAATATAAGGCAAAAATTACAAAAGTACCTAAATGTTGTTGAGTAGCATAGTTTTTGATATTCGAAATGTTTCTACGCACTTGTAATGATCACGTACTGTTGTACATCACTTGTAAGTCAACAATTCACTGACAGAAACATATTACCCTTTTTTGCAGTATAAATTAGCACAGTATACATTGAATCTTAATATTACGTATCGAATTATTTAAACATTTTTTTTTTTAAATTTTGATTTTTATTAAGGGAAAATTGTACAACGCAAGATGAAACACAGTAATTTCATCGAAATAAATTTGAAATGGGTTTTAAAAAAAGAAATCTTTCCCTTTTTGTTTTTTTTTTGGTTTCAGTTGTCCTTTTTTTTTAATTCTTTTTTTTAAATTTTTTTTCGTTATTGGGGTAAAATTTAAAAATTTTGAAGTTAAAAACGTATGCATCATAAAATGACTATTCTTAAATGAGAGGTATTTATTATAAAGTGTTATAAAATGTACTATATAGATAAAATTGTTTAAAAAATAAAAAAATATAATAAAATTTAAATTGTTTATTTTTAAATATTTATGCATACAAAAAAACATTATTTTGTGATTTTGTTTCGGTTTTAATTGCTTTTGATTTTTTTTTAGTTTGATTTAACCTATGTAAATCAAAATGTTTTGGTTCTTATTTATAATAATTTTTTAATTAAGCAATTTTTTCCCTTCATAAAATTTTTATTGCTTTTGCCCGAAGATCGACAAAACAAAAAATATTTTGAAGGGGTTTTGGGGATGTGATTTTCTGAAACACTGTTTTCATCCCTTTTTAAAAAAAAATTTTACTAAACCCCAAAAAAGGGACATTTAATCATAGAAAATTAAGAACTTAACTTTGATGCCCTAAAAAAAGAAAATGATATTAATAAATATTTATAATAAGGCAATTTTTATAAATTAAATTTAACGATAGAATTGTGTACGATATCATTTGTATTTAATCTTACTTAACGGACTTGAACAATTAACAATACAAAGAATAATACTGCTTTTTGTTAAAAACAAAGAAAAATTTGTTGCATTCACTTTACATATCGGGGACATGCACAAAACTAAACTGACTAGATTCCCGACCGTTTTATATAGCATATTCTACGTTATTGCAGCTGCGATTCTGTTCCTATTTAAACTTGATTGAGTGGCGCATCCGCGATTGGACAGACTTCTACAATGCAACGCTTGTGATTACTTGTATGTTGTGTAACTATCTGTAATATTTTACCCTAAAATTTTTTTAAAACGTAAAATATTATGATAAATTCATTTCAACTTTCATAGTAATAGAAATGAATCATAAATATTTTTCTCTACGTTAAACCTTTTGCGGACGCCCTACCGTTGTCCACGCACCTCCAAATTAATTTAATGTGCCGTGGACCCCTCAGGAGTCACAAAGACTGTCAGATGTCTGTAGGGACCACTTTAGGAATCTATAATCTAGAGCAGGGGTAGGTAACTTGTTTTGGGTAGCGGAACTTGTTTTGGGCATTGTTAGAGTGAAAGGTACCGAAGGGCATCACCTTTTTTTAAGGGGTGTTGGAAAGTTAAAATCTAATTTTCTTGACAGTTTGAGATTTTTACATTTTCAAATTGTATAGATTTTAACCTTTCTAAAAAATACCTTCCTTAACCTATAAGGTACTATAGAAGCCCTTTAAAAACCTATTTTAAATATTAGTTGAACTGGGACACCCATTTGAATGGCGAAAAATGAAATAAAGTATTCGTTTTGCTTAAAAGTGGAACAACTATAGAAAAACCCAAAAAATGTATCTTTATTGTAAGTTGAGCCTTTTCTTCCAACTGATTAGAAGTCTACTGAATAATTAAAATCAATTTATCTCAAAACGTAAATTTTGATGTTCGATGATTTTCTTGAGAAACTATTGTTCAAGGTATGTAAATTTTTTGTGAAAATTTATACTGATGACTAATATATACTAAAATGAGCTTTTTGTAAAAAACTCAAATTTTTATGAAAAATGTTAAATTTCTCAAAGTTTGATAAAATATTTCATAAATTATTAAAAAAATTTAAAATTAGCTATATAAAAGCTCATTTCAATACAATGAGAAAGGTATACTTTAATTGTATGAAAAAATTTTCAAGCATGTACATATAACAGATTTTGAGAAAAGGTACATTGAAAACAGCCAATTTAATATTATCGGTATATATATAAAGAGAGAGAGAGGTTTCCAACTCTCCGTAAAATGATTGCAATCATTATAAAAGAAGAATAAAATGAGTGAAATAAAACTATGGCAATTTTATTAAATTTATTTTTTTGTGCTAACTTCATATTAACTATAGCTGAAAGTACATTTACTATGAGAATAAGTTTAATGAGACAAAGTGTATCCTGTCACAACTTCTCTCTCTCTTTTTTTTTTGTTGCTTGTTTGAATTCTGAGCCCAGCTTGCAAGTTTATGTCAGCCAACTTGAACATATCTTTACTCTTGTTGATCTTCCTGCAAGAAAAACTTTGCACGCACACAAATATATATCGACTAAAATATAAAGGGGCAATTTCCCAGGAAATTTCTTCATACATGGAACTTTTTCAGCTGACAGATTTGTAACAGTCAATTAACCCTTTCGTGAGGCCATTTATTTCACTTTTGAATTTCTCGCAGTTTCTAATGTTGTATTAACCATTAAACAATAGACTTTAAGGAAATATATTTTATTTTGCCGAATTTCAAGTTTGCATTTAAAATTCTATTAAAAGAATACTTCCCAAGGAATCATTCATCGTCATAAAGAAAATTAAATTTAATGGTGATTATTTGCTTTGAAAAGATGAGAATCATGCTGCAATGCAGAGGGGACATCACATTCTGCACACATGTAGCTGGTCCTTTTTTTCTTGTACCTTTCTGCCACATTTCTGCATCGTCTCTAGTTGGAAACCATCTTTGGCAAATGAATTCCCACACTGGCTAAGCGCACATCATCCGGAACTACACACTTCTTTGCTTGGAAGCTAGTAGGACGTCCTTTCCTTTTTCTTGAAGAATATCCGTCTACTAGCTGGAATGTTAGTTAATCTAAACTTCTGTTTCTTCTGTTCACTTGCTACATTTTGAAACTATTTATGATAGCAATGTCAATAAGAAAATAAAAGATACGATGCCACCATTTTATAGATCGTATTTTGGTATCTTTCTTTTCTTTGATCGAAGCGATCAACCTTCCCATGACATTGTTATATACAGCGACACCTTTTGGACAAGGTACCCCTACTTTTGTACATCTTTTTTTGTTGTTGTCCGATTTACAGATATCATAATCACTGGATTATGTGCAACAGCACAAAAACGAAGAGGGAATTTGTCACTCCATCGTTATAATAACAAGGCCAATATGTTATAATGGATTTTATGCGTCTCACAGGTGTATTTTGTAAGTATGTAGATGGGAAGTGTGTGTAATCTCTTTCCAAGGTCCACGAAAGGGTTAATGTCATAGCATAAAATATTTTTTTTACATTGGGATCTGACTACAAGTCATAAATTCAAGCTGTAGCTTCTCAGGTGCTGTATCATTATCAACAGTAATGGGATAACAAAAATTAAACTTAACTCAATTTTTATTTTAAAGTATCCAACTACGTTCGGAACCGTAATTTTGCAAAAGCGTATAAAAGGATAATATTTATCATATTTAGTGTCACTTAGATTATAAAATGTATATAAAATTGCTTTAAGAATAGTATTAAAATAAAAAAATTATATAAGTACAATATTTTGACAAAAAATGAACATAAAATGACCAATTTTCAAAATGTTCTCCTTTTGTAAAAAATGCTTCTATTATAATAATATTTTGCCTGTCTATAGCTCAGACCTCTCTACAGAGGCTCAACTAGAATTTTTGAAATATATAACTTAGAATTGGGTTTATCCATGTTTTACGACTACAGATGGGAGAAATGTTAAGAAAAAAACGCCGATAATTATTTCAATGGGTTGTAACTCTGAAAATCATGTGATTTTTTCAAAAATCATAGTTGAGCCTCTGTAAAGAGGTCTGAGCTATATACAGGCAAAATATTATTATAATAGAAGCATTTTTCCCAAAAGGAGAACATTTTGAAAAAGGTTATTCTAAGTTAATTTATTGCCGAAATATTGTATTTAAATAATTTTTTTGTCAAAATGTCCTTAAAACAATTTTATACATGTATTCTAATCTAAGTGACACTAAATATCATGAAAATTATCCATTTATGCGCTTTTTTAAAATCACGATTCCAAACGTAGTCGGATACCTTAAAACCATGTGACCTCGTCCTCTCAACTCTGCTGATGATCGCTTTGTAGAAACTCTTTCAGGTATTTTGTTTTCTAATAAAGTAATAAAGGAATTCCGCTTTTCTGATGGTAAACAATACAAGACGGATCTCTTTGATCGAGCAGGGAAAATAATTTTCAATTCAAAGTGGATTTTCTGATTGTCCTGGCGGGCCGCAAAAAAACTCTTTGCTGACTGCTGTTTGTTCACCTGTGATCTATAGGGCTGATGTACGTAAATTCTATCGAGGCTCAAAATCCTCACTTTGTCGTAGTTTGGAAGTTTTGACAACAGTTCAGTTGACCAAAGTTCAAAATTACGTCGTCCGTCACGAATAGCTCTCATGTAGCTTCGGAATACGACGTTAATAAATGGAACATTGTTTTAACTGCTGTGCGACAAACGATTCGGAAGACATTTGAAAATATCATAGATATTACACAATGACATTCATTTCAGATAATATTCCTTCACTCGAGTTAAGCTGTAGTTCCTTTTCACAATAGCCCTTCGTCCATCCACAAAACTGAATGTCACCAGAAAGAAAAAGAACGTCCAGAACGAAAAGGACGGCAGACTTTCACCTTCCCTAATTTAATTGTTCCGCCCCTCTTCTTCTAGGCCGAGCTGCTTTCTTTTGCACAAACAAATTCTTTCGATTATTCCGGAGAAGTAGGCCGTGAAGGGAAAGTAGAAGGAAGGTGACATTCGAAGGTGGGTGGCGCGCCAAGTTCAGGACAAAACGGCCGGCCATCGCAATTGCTGTCACGGTCTTGTAACGGAAGTCTTTTTAACGTGTGATTGAGACGGGAATAATAGGTTACGGAAGAGTGATCCAATTCTGCATCACACGAGAAAGGGTAGAGTCGAAACACACTAGAGGGGATGGGTGAACGAGTTGTGCAATCAGTGACAAATGGTGTTTCTGGGAAGTGGGGATTGTTCGATGCTTCGGTTGCCAGAGGTCTGGCTATTAGGAGATTTTAATCGGAAGAAGAATTTATGTTTTTGTGTGTGTGGATGGAATAATAGTATCGGCTGGTTTTGTTTTATTGTGATATCGCAATCTCAGTGATGTGTATCAATGTTTGATCAAGGTACGTGTATATTGATATTGTTTAGTGAGGCGATTCGTATCTTCGTAAACTCGAAGTTTTGTGGTCACTTTGATAAGATAAAAATTAACTCGAGAGAACTCATTGTGAAAAGGTTTCTTTACATTCAAGGGAAAAGTTCTTGGGAAATTAAAAAAAGGAAAGTAAATACAGTAGAACATCGTTTATCCGAATCAACTGGGATACGCGTTCGGATACGCGATTGTTCGCATAACCGAAAACCGAATGCGATCCATGCAGTATATATGAAACCGGACACTATACGAATATTGAAAATCATCACATGTGGGAAACGTGCTTGAAGAAAAAGCAAAAAAGGTGCAAAATGTCGCAATTTTACCTTTATGGTGGAAAATAATCACTTATTTTTCACTCTACCACTGTGCACCTTCGTTTTTTCGCTGCAAGGTCTCTGAAAAACTGGTTCGGATATTTGACGCTCCGGATAATTAGCGGTCGGATAAACGACGTTCTACTATATACGTTTTTCTTGTAATAAAGACCAGAATTTTGTGAACAATTTCTCATGAAATATTTAATCTTTATATAGTATATTCTCCTTAACCTATGTATCTATATACAGTAAAAATCGTTTAACACGAAACTGAAGGGACTGAAATATTTTTTCGTGTTTGAAAATATTGCAAGTAACCCTCATATATTCAACAAAATTAAGTTTATTAGAATACATTTTATTTACACAGATGTGTATATATGCATGTATTGTTGATAATGTGCACAGTTAGCAATAGCAAAACCTTTACAGACTTCCGTTTTCGTCTACTGTTTTTGAGCAACAGCTTTAAGGAGCTCCATCTTCATTTTAAGCAAAATAGCAATTTATTTTCCCCCTGACCTTTTTGAAAATGTTCTCGATAAACAATTCTTATCAAAACAGAAAAAAAACGCAAACCAAAATCGCTGATTTTTACTCAGACTGCGATGTAAACATCACCGAATTCCAAAGGCAACTGATGAGAGATGAAATATTTTTGTGTAGCATTTGTGGGAGTGGAGGGTGAAAGTAGCATAGATAGACAAATAGGTTCGTGTCAAAATTGTCGTACTAAAACAATGTAAATATAAAATTTAGAATTTGACAATTTGGTAAATATGCTCAACTATTAAGTTTCTATAAAAAGTTTTTCAAAAATTACAAGAAAAACTCTTATACTATGCTTGCATTTTTAAATCAAATGCATTTTGTATGTTATACCTATGTGCGTTATTATTGTTGATAAATATGTACTTTTTTTAAAATAAAGTGTTTGTAAAAAACAAAAATTGACAAATGTCAAGCGCATGAACTGATTGGATGAAACACGTGATCACATTTATCATGAACCTATGACGTCATATAAATAAATGAATTGATTGGCTGGAGATACGTGATCGCAGTTATCATGTGACTATGATGTCACATGAATTTAGACCATTTTCGAAATGTCACCTTGACAACTAGTCGATCGTGAAAACATTAAACAAAAAATATGATTACTGAAATTTTTGTTTAATTGATAGACGGTTTTTATTTGATGTATTAAATATTCTATTTTCATCTTTTAAAAATCTTTATTCTCTGTTGAATTTTAGTTTTTTTTAAAATATAGTTTAATAATATTAAATAAACGAATTAATGTGAAATAAAGTGAGTGAATAGCTACATCATTTCCTTTTGGATCTCTTTATTTCTGTTTACCTCTAGCAATGACCTTGATGTCAAAAATTGGTGAGAACAATGTTAAACGCTTTCTGTATATATTTTCTGCTGATCTATCACTGAATCTGTAACTCCGATTCAAATCTATCGGAAGTCCCATGTGGAGTCCGACTATTGTTGTCTCTTGTATTTCTCGTTATTTTTTTAAAAACTTTAAAATTAATATTAGTTCTATTATTTTACTTGTACGTATGTTTATGTGAATTAGTTAGCATTGTTTTAAATTTCAGGTCTATGCTTCCATGGCAATGACATGTCTTACTGTATTGAATTGCATTTCAATAACCCATTATACTTCTCAAATTAAACATAATGATATTCAAAACTTTGGGCAGTACTAATTTCGGTAATGAAACCAGACGTTGTCTAGTCAGTTGAAGAGCAAATAATAAGTGGTCTAGTCATGTTATCCGTAATCTCAAGGAGACGACTAGTAAAACAATTCTTTTCTTACTAAAGCGACTGGAAATCAGCCAAGAGGAAGAACGAAACTAAGACGGATTGACTGCGTTGATATTAACGTCTTCTACGTGTTAAGAGCTGGAGAACGATTGTTAAAAATAGTATGAGATGGAAGAGATTCATTGAGAACTCGCAGACGTGTTTTGGCTAGCAAATCAATGAAAAGAAAGAAGTCATAATTGGAAAGAAAGTAAATTACGTTACCCTTGGAGCAATTTATACCTTCTTAATAGGCTCAAAGAGCAGTCACAAAACTTTACTTTCTCAGAAAAAAGCAATATCCAAGTATTTTCTTTATATAATTAGGTATTGTACAAAAATTCTCTATATATCTCGCTAAACAATTTTATAATATTATTCCATGGATAAGTATTTCTAATATTATATGCCAAATGCCTTCTTGCTTATTTAAATATATTTACAAAATATTAAAACTACCTTCCATATGTCTATTGTGGCCGCGGTAGCCAGGTGGTATAAGTATCGGATCGTGGCAGGCATGTCATGAGTTCGATCCCAGTACCACTAAAGACCCGCCGTGTAGGGCAGCGATGCACGTTAAATCTGTCGAGAGCTGAAACGTCCTCCCGTTGGTGTGGTGTGGTAGTTAGGAGAGGGGGGTGCCAGCTCAGGTGTCGCGTTTACGTCACTTGACCATGGTTCAAAATTACGTGGTCCGTCGCCAAAAGCCCTCGTGTAGCTGAACAGTGCGACGTTAATATTCAATCAATCAATCAATCCATATGTCTATTTCTGTGTTAGGCTGGGGTGGCCTAGCGGTTATGGTCGTGGACGTGTTGCTGGTGTGTCATGAGTTCGAGCCCTAATGGTGCCGAAGACTCGCTGTGTAGGGTTGCTGGTGCACGTTAAATATGTCTAGGCATCAAAGTCCTCCCGTTGGCATGGTGTGGTGGTTCGGAGAGGGAGTTGCCAGTTCAGGTGTCGTCCTCGACATTCGACCGAGGTTCAAAATTAGGAGGTTCGTTGTCAATAGCCCTCAGGTTGGCTTATAGTGCGATGTTAATAAACATTCGGAAGCCTGGTGGCTAACTGGTAGTGTATCGCGCTTTCACGCCACAGGGCCGGGGTTCAAATCCCGAGCTGGGCAAGGTCGACTCAGCCTCTCATCCCTTCAGTGGGTCGTTAAATGAGTACCAAGCTTGCTTGAGAACTAAACACTGGGGTTTTCGCGTCAGACTGACCACCTGATCAGAACATCTACTAATGCACCTCAGTTCCCATGGACACAGAAGGTCTTGACTTCCAAAAGCTGTTGCGCCACTGAAAAAAAATAAACATTCACACTCCCTCACTCCTATTTTTGGGGCCTAAGTAATGATTCTCTAAATGAAGACATGATACCTCGTATTTTAAAGCCTTATTTACGTGTCAAGACTGATCTGAGCTTTATACCACACCACGTGAATGGGCGAGATAGAGTTGCTTAATTTAAAAAAAGTTTTGATTTCTAGAATTTTTGCTCCAAGTGAGTTATAAAGTTAAAAAAAATCTGGCTAGATTTTAAGTTATATTTATGTGCTTCAAAAACATGCTATCATTTTTAGACATTATAATTAATATAATTGTTTCATACTTTTATCATTGTTTTTCAATGTAAATCGTTTGCTGTGCAATGCAAAAGTTTTGAAAAGGAACAAGTCTTGATGTATTTCGGAGCTTAAAATTATTGAAAGTTTAAACACAGAGTAATGTGATGAAATAATTATGATTATATCAATTCTCAAAGATATATGGATTTAAATCATTGATCCCTTATGAGTAAACAGAGTAAATTAGCCAGATTGTATATTGATTGCTGTTATACGAATATTTAGGATAAAATATTAGATGAACAATTATTTCATAATAAGGATACCTGTGAATTCCTTACACATGAATCGGGCCTATTACTTTCTACTTTTTTTTTACCATACCAACTATTCGTGATTTATTTTACAAAAACTATGAATTGATTTATGCTTTTTCTATAAAACATGTTTACTTGACTTGTATTATTTATTACGTTATCTTCTTATTTACTCAAAGGAAGCTTCTATGAAAAAATTGGAATTGAATAACGTTTCCAAGTCTTTTTTTTTAACTTAAAATATTTCATTTGAAAAAAGAAGAACGTAATTTCCAGATCTCTTATGATAAAAATTTTTCCTTAACTTTCCCGAAAAATTGCTTTTAAAATTAAACAAATTACATATGGATAGAGGAGCATATTTTGGAGAAACCACAACATTTATTCTTCTTTTTACATTGCTTATATTGAAGAAAGTATGTTCCTGAGCATGGTACCATTAAAAAATAAACTTAACGTAAAATCAAAGTAATTTTTATAAATGTGGTTGAGATTGTTTTATTCTAAAAATTATTTCAGCCGCATTTTTTAATATTAGTATTCTTTGAAATATTATAACGTTTTTGAAATTCCAAAAATGCTGTAATATTTACTTAATTAATGTATATTATTGCATTATTTCCTTACGATTTGGAATTCAATTGATAGAAACAAAGAAAAAATCAAACCTGCTTTGGTTTTAAAACAGCATGTTATATTTATTATAGTAGTAAATCACCCCAACTAATAATAACAATCAAAAACGTTTTTAGATAATCAAAAATACTTAAAGTTACTTTAAAATAAATTGATTTTTGTTCTGTTCGATTTAATAAAAATCAGTAAAATAAATTTCCTTTTGTGATGGAATGATTTAATAAGGAAAAATATATAGCTTGATTTAATTTGTACAGATAATTTCTATTTCCTATTAAATATAAATTGATATTTTTTATCGTTTCTTTCTCCATTTTATTGATATCTTCACATTCTCGTAACTATGTTATTTGTTTCATTTTATTACTTCTGTTAAATACGTTGAAGGGATACATAGTGATAGACAGCAAAGGTTGTTTCGTCTGCTGTTCTTCGAATTTTCGGAAAAGTTTTACGATAAATTTTTATTTATTAAGAAGTTTCAATCGTAACATCGAATTTCTTTTTGTTTTCTTTTAAAATTCTGTTTTACTTTCCTTCAGTTTAAATTTAAGATGTAAGATCTAATAATATTATTTGAAATTAGCATTATTGAATTTGATGTAATAATAGATTTATTTGAAAAACCGATTCAGTAACACGTTTTTATAAGCTTCACTTGTATGTAACGGAATCTTTGAACTCAATTTTTACCCATTTTAAAAGGGCAGATTAATTCAAAATTTTGCACACTTGTCAAGGACCGATGACAATACAATAATTTAATAATTTTGTTCCATTGTCCTAATCAAGATCATCAGGAATAACGATTTCCAAATTTGGCGACTAATTATACCGTTTCCAGATGTAGCGACTAATTCCACTTCCCATTTTAAGATTTGGCGATTGAAAGATTAAACTGCAACCGTAAAAGCTAAAACGGGCGTCAGCAATTTCCTACCATCATATAAACAATTGTCTAGTTTTTCTGAAAATGGAAATAAAATAAAAAAAGACTCGTGCATGTGAAAAAAATAATTTATGTTCTGACTGTTAAACTTCTAAGCATGTTTTTATTATTGTAGATCAAACTAAAAATTAAAAATAAATTATAGTTTAAAAAACCAAAAACACGCTTTTCATGTTAAACTTGAACTGGGGCTCAGAAGAAATAGTTCTTAATATATAAAAATGACTTCAACGAGAAAATGAATGTCATTGGGGTAAAAGTATGGGTGCTGAAAATTACATTTTTTACAAAACTCGTATTTCTGAATAGAACTTCTTGTAAGAAATTATAACATTTTATACAGAGCACCCCACGCTTTTACCCCAATGACATTAACTTTGTTATTAATCATTTTATTCTTTTATTAAGAATTATTTCTTTACTATTTAGTTCAATTTCACATAAAAGCATGTTTTTTAATTTATTTAAATTATAATTTTTAACTGTGTGTTTTTACTAAGAAAAACTAGAGGGACATATATACCCTTTGCCCAATGGCGGACCAACCTAATTGTACATTATACAAATCCGTTTACACCAAGGTTCAACAATTCCATTTGTCCCTCAAATACGTTTTCGCAACCTTCATGAAAAGCCCTCACTATCATCAGAGTTGCAAATTTGTCCAAACTGTAGTTTTTCTCCTTACATTCTGTTGGGTACAAAATATAGTTGCCTTTATTAATTATATACTTTTTGTAAAAATAAATTCTATTACAACATCTTGAAAAACTTTTATTAAAATATAAAGAGAAATATATCAAATAAATATTACATCACTTCATCAAAAAAGTATTGCAAATTTTTTCTGCTTTAAACCTTTGACTATATAAACATTTTCAATCACTTTACGTTCTAATTGCACTTTAAAAAGAATTTCATTACATTTTTGTCTTATTTGTTTAATTAATATAAATTACCGTGCATCACCTTAGCTGTTTGTGTTTTTCTGTACCTATTTTACTACATTTCTTCTTTCCACCGTAACATATATATTTTTTACCTCTTTAACTACAAAGCCCTTTAAAAATCCACTTATTTTATGTATGTAAGTTCTTTCCTATGTTCTAACTCGCTATTATTTAACTTTTCTCCTCATTAGTGGTCGTGTTGAATTAAAAAAAATGTTTATAGCCCAAATGGTACTAATTAATCTGAAAGGGTCTGAGAGGAAATGTGTTTAAGGTTTGTTGGGGTTTTAATTAATATCTTCACTCAACACTAAGCGTAAAGAATTTTTTAATCAATCTTGCAAATTTGAATCATCTTTTGTAATCTTCTGGAATTTTTTGCAAAAACCCTATTCTTTTTTAATTAAATCTAGATAGGAAATAATGTAAAAAATTAAGATGCTTTTATCGCCATTTCTTTTGCAGTATGTTATAAATATTTTTTTATCAAATTTTTTTCTTTAAAAAGATTATTCCAAGTGTTTTGAGAAAAACCCTGAAAATTCCATTAGAGTTTTAAAGTTATGCTAGTATTTTTAAAAATTCTTTTGTTTTTATCGTTACCTTTATGTCAAATCCCCACTGACACTCATTTATACCAAAGATGATCACATTCTTTAACCTAAATAGATTTTTTATCAACAAATACATAAAACTATTTCTAATGGTCATCATACTTCAAATTAACTCACTCAATTATCGGGGAAAATATATCAGAAATTTTCTTAACAAGAATGTAATTAAAATTTCTGCGTACTAAAACGAAAAAAAATAGCGCGTAATAATATCGAAAATCTCGAAATGTATTAAAGAGGTAGCGAGTGTAAATTTTCCACCGCATGATTATTTCCCGCTTCTACGACCGAACAACTCAACTCTTTCGTGGTGAAATCTATGAAATTCCAACGATCGCTCACCTCATTTGTTCCGCATCGTTTCCGGTGAAGAAAGAGTTCGAAAATCGTACAATTAAAGGCGAATCTGCCTCTTCCGCCATTTGTTGAAATTCTCCGGAGCTCATATAACAACGGCGGAAAACAATTTTATCATGCAAATTTATTATGACATCAATTGATTGTGTAATTAAAGTTATTAATAATGTGCTTAGAAAATAAAAATAAAAAGATCTTTTCCTCGCTATTTCTTGGTGATCTACTCTTATGTAGTCATCGTCTTTCGAATTTTTTGATTCGATAGGGTTACGCTTCATTTAAATAATCAATTTAATGTAATTAATTATTTAAGGGCCAATCAAATTTGTGCGAGTCATGATTTTGAGCAGCATCACATTTTGTTTAGAAATCAATATAGCTATCCTGTAATTTTTTATCGCAACTCGGATCATTCCGATAGCAAAAGATTAAAAGTCAATGGTTTTATAAAAATTTCTGTTTATTTTGATTATGACGTCCATATACATAAAAAATTAAATCTTCTGTACTAAATATATATGAAGAAAACACATCACATATCTATTTTCAAGTGTGTTTTATATCAGTTGGACATGTCAAGATCTTAATTAATGATTCATGCAACCTTGTCTAACACCCCCTTGTTTCTAACCTTAAGGAAGTTTTAATTTCCTAAAATTTTCTTTTTTTTTGAGTAATCAGTTTTATATTTTTGGTTTATTTCGATCATTGTTGTTATTTAAAAATTTTTTAAAAAATTATTTTCTCAGGTTGGGATTTCCCAATTTCCTATTGGCTATGCATCGTTGTTAAGCACATATTAGTGTTGAAATGATAAATCCTTAACTTTAATCTGTTGAATGTATATATTGTTCTGAGAAAAATTATCAGTAAATGGTAAATTTTTTCGATTTCAATATCTTTTAAAAGCTTGAAGGACTTTTATGGGGTTTTTCATAGACACCATTTTGTGTTATTAGAATTTTAAAATACTACATCTTCATACCAACAGCAGAAGTAATGTTTTAAGAGACATAAATGTGTACCCTTTTATTAAAGTAATAAGTGTTTTCCATGGGTTTTAATAACATTCATTTATTATATCCATGAAAATGGATTCATCTATTTCAGAGAAATGTTAAACTTAATCCATTAGTTTAAATGAATTTATTTAACCAAGATATCAATTTTTTGCCCCTTTTTTAATTTAAAACAATTCGTTTTGGATTTTTTAAGGGATTGGATATCTATATGATCAATTAAATAAAATCAATTTTAATAACTATCTAGCAAACCGAATGTACGATTCTTTCGCGAAAAAACCAGTTTGTTAATTAATTTATTCAATATTGTATGGGAATAATTTATATCAATGATCATGTGTTAGATCCGTCTATATATAACCTTAGCTTTGATTAAAAAATAATTACTTTTGTTTGATATATGATGTATATGCTAAAATTATGGCATAAGTAATTTAAAATAAGTATAGGAAAAATTGAAATCTTGAAAAAAAAATTAAGTATAATGAGACTTTTGAAGGATACTTTGCGTGTATCTGATGTTGAAATTATCCAAACAATATTAATAGATTCACGAAACTTACATTTGATACGGTGGATTTTAGTTTCAAACTTTAAAGTAATGCCTATGGTATGGAACTCTAATTTTCTCATATCGTGAGAAACAAAACAAAAACGCCTTTCATACAATTCTCCTCAAGAAAGGCGGAAACGAAACTGAAGGCCTTCTGGATCTCGCTTCAAGAGAAAAGGAACACATTGTAAGAACTTTCCTTCGCATGTTATCTGTGCGTGTGATAATAGCACGTATTTTTTGTTGTGTGGATCACGAATTCATAACTGAAAAGGTGTATGCACGTTTTCAGTTCATTAAAATCAAATGCTGCGTATATTTTTTCCCAGTGTTTCTATCATTGTTTTAAAATTTGCTATTTTCTATCATTGTTTTAAATATTTGTTATTTTCTATCATTGTTTTAAATATTTGTCATATTTTCTATCATTGTTTTAAATAGTCATAAATACCGTATTAAAAATTTGAATTTTCTGTTTTGAATTTTTTTTAAAGTTGTGGTAAAACAAAATTATTTAAAAAAATCTAGTGCAAATTTTATTTGTATTTTGGAGTACTTTTTGTTTTAAGAGTTTAAAATTTTTCCCCGG
>BMAV01004733.1:45197-134741 GCA_019973955.1 Trichonephila inaurata madagascariensis | reverse complement strand
CGAAATGTAGAAATAAAGATTTTCCCTTTTTGACACATTCAAACTTGTTATATTGCCTCTAAAACCAACTTCAACAAAAGATAAAGATCAGGAAGTTGTTTCGAACCTGTCTAAGACAAGAAGTTTTTTTCAGCACGATACAGTTTTTTAATAACACTCATTTTACAAGTTCATATTTTCTTTGCCGTTATTTTGACATCTCAAATACTACTGACAAAGATTATGTACATTTATTGTAATGCATTAATAAGTTAACTACAGAATCCATTTATTTCTAACATTAAAGTGAATTTTACTCAACAGTATTTTATACTTTTCTGTAAATAAGTACACATAATTATGTTAAATACAAATATTAAAATAATTCTGAATGGGTATGTTTTTATTTTGAACGTTTTTATGCATTATTGTAATTGTATTCATTTCAAATGCAAGAAAATTCAAAAATTATATGAAGAGATCTAAAAAATTTTAAAATTTATTTTCACTATTTAATTACAAAGCCTTTTTATTCAAGAAATACCTCCAAATATTAGCTTGCGGATTACTAGATAACTCAACTACTTGTTTTATCACTATATTGTATAAAAGTCATGCACACAAAAAATTCCCCAAACTACTCATCCCTAAAAATAGTCGTTTCTTAGCTTATCTTCGTTTGTTCACTTATGCCAAAACTCATTTCATTAAACGATCAAGTTCCGCAGACAAAGTTTTTATCTTGAAGATCTTTGCCATTATGTGATCTCGTAGAAGGTTTTCGATTTACTCCTGATAAGGCAACTTCCACTGAAAACAGAAACGATGTATCCTTATGAATGAAAAGAAAATGCAAATCATCTGAAGAAATATAGGCTGGCAGGTGCTTTTAGTCACGCGAATGCCGTATTCCAGAAAATTATGCGGTTTTCTCAAGGATGCTTTTAAGGACAAATGGAGAAAGATGTCAATAATAAATTGAAAGAAATTAATAAGGAAAACGAATATTTTTTAAGAATATGGAGAAAGACATTTCACTGAGACAACTGAAATTAAATTTACTGTGAAGGAATGTATAAATTTGTACATTTTTGATGAAATCCTTCTTTTCTGAAATCAATCTATATCTGTGCTTAAGTTTCACCTTTAGTATAATACTTAAGAGTTTTTAATATCAAGTACTAAAATGGGGAATAATATTTAACCGAATTTTGCATAATTTTTCTTTTCTTTCAACTAAATTATATTATCTTATTTAGTTCTTTGAATTTCCTTCTAAAATAACTGCTGAAGTAAAATTGGAGGGAAATTTAATTTGTAAAAAAATGAAGTTACGTGAGATTTAAATAAAGAATAAATTATTAGATACTATAAGCGAAAGCAGACATCTAGAAGTTCACGATTCTGTATATAAAACAAACATACTCAAAATAGTGGTCATAAATTAAAGGTGCAGTAGCACTGAATAAGTCTACATACGTGAGATGCAGTATAGATTTGTTCCTCTTTACTAGTTCTGTAAATACTTGTCCTGATATGAAGATAAGACAGAGAGCGTATGTTTATTTGACTCATGAAGCCGTATGTTTATTTGGCCATAGGTCAATATTACAAAGTTCATATCAATAGTCTTATATGCAGTTCTAGTTTGATGGTAATATAGATTAACAAATGGATTCCTTATGTTGCATAGAATAAGGTTTGTTTCTAAATGGAAAAAGAATTTTAAAAAATTAAGGTTAAATTTTCCCCGCAGATCCCTGCAAAATAAAAATTTAAAATTTTAAAAAAACCTTTTTTTTGAAATTTTTGGGCAAAAATTAATTGTTAATAAGGGGTTTTGGTTTTGTTTTTTTAATTATATAATTAATTTTTTTTTCCAAAACTGAAGAAAGTAAGGCAATTATGAGATTATATTACGTCCCTGCCATCAAACGTTTCCAGCTAATCAGTTCATAAATTCGTATGACATTATAGTCACGTGATAAATGCAGTCACGTGCTTTCAACCAATCAGTTTATGAGCTTCATTGTTGTAGATTTTTTTACAGAAATTTTTTAAAAAGTACATATTTGTCAATAATAATAACGGATGTAGGAAAATAAAATAGCTTGGTTTAAAACTACACGTAAACTATAAAAGTTTTTTTTTTATATATATATTTGAAAACTTTTTGGAAATTCTTAATGTTTGAACACCTTTAGCAGATCATAAGTTTGAAATTTTATCTATACTTAGACAAAAAGCACAAGAAAAATCTCGGTTTTGAATTAGCCTATTGCATATCAAAATTTCCTCTAAGATACCTTAAGAAAATCAATTCCTATAATTTTACAAGCATATTGTACACAGAATTAGCAATGCTACGTCACATATTGATGCATTTATGTTTCGAATTAAACTTGCCTCTAATGTAAGTTTATCATCTATTTATTCAAACCCACACAAATACCATACTACACAGAATGCATTTAGTTACTAATACACACTCCGAATCTGCGCAATAAATCTCTCTATAGTTTCAGTCTTAATGAAATAGCATCAAAGTCCCTCGTAGAAAGCATTTTCGCAACAGATGAAAGCTCCCAACCGTCTATTTGAAACGGATGGCTCAATTACTGGAGAAATCTCATCTATCGCAAGAGCAACGAGAAACCCCAATTAAATTATTTATCGCGGAGATGGTTGCCTTTCTCTAACTCCCCTTCTGAGGACAGAGGAGCCAGGACATTTATAATTAAACGTAGAAGAATCCGACTCTGGAGAAAGGTCCTTACGTCCTTTGCAAAAGTAGACGACGTTTCTGCAGCAGTTGGGAGAGAAATTAAAACGTAATTACACTTTTGATACCCAACAAAAGACTATTTCTCGTTTCATGAGAAAGGTATTCAGTAGACTGGAATGTTTGGACTGCAAAAACGGCTGGAAAATGGATAGATTGGGTAAAAGGGTCTGAGGAAATTAGATACGGGCCTTGGAGGTTACTCAAATGTTACGTTATTCACTTCATGTAAAAGAAAGCACGCCAAAAGGTTTGAATTAGAGGAGTTTAGCGGTATCAAATCAAATTTAGGAAAAGTAGAATTAAAAATACATTAATAATGTCTTGGGAATAATGTTTAAGGAGCTTGTATGTTTTATTTAAGAATTTTTAAAACAAACAAATGGAACTCTAAAATATTTTTAAATTTAATCTAACACTAAATTTATTGATAAACATTATACAAGAACATACAATGTTTCGACACAGTATGAATGTTTCTATTGTAAGATCAATTTGTAATGAAAAAAACAAATTTCTTTCTAAATGGAATAAAATACGAAAATTACGCACGCATGCACTTACGAAGTTATCTGGTAAAAAATCTTTACGGTCATTTATTATGAATGAAACAAAATGAAAATTTTATATTATGTAATAACTGAAATAGATATTTACTCATAATTCGAACCTTCCCTTTTTATAAAATCTAATTCATAAATACCCTATTCCGAAATGTGTCTCAATTTATCTTTTTCTAAAGCATTAAAACTTTATTTTAAAAATTTGCTTAATAGACCCAATTTTTTTTTAGATTTGTTAAAATAAAGTATTAAATTGTTCAGTTAAAATTTAGAATTTTAAATATTTACAAAAACAAATTTTGATTGTTTTCAACAATATTAATTAATTTTAAAACATTATTTTTTTCATAATTGAGTTTTTTATGTTTTCCTGTATATAAACTTTTTTAAATATTATCTTTTTCTTTTTTTGTCTTTCTTTCAACCACCTTTTGTTTTCTTTTGTTTTGGGCAAAAATTAAAGCCCTAATTTTGCGAGTTTTTTTATGAATTTTTGGTTTTGTTTCAATATTTAGGGTTTTGTTGCTTATGTTAATAAATAGATTTCTTGTTTTTTAAAAAAGATTGGCCTGGAATGCAACCCGTCTTTAAATGTTTACACACTCGCCAAGGAAAAGCAGGGCACGCAGCACCACGACGCACCACCGCCACACCCCACACAAAACCAAAAACCAAAAAAAAAAAAAAAATATATATATATATATATAAAATTACAATACGCATACAATGATTAATCATTACACAAAATGATTTAAATCATAGGTTCTCAACGTGGCCAATAAAGCCCCCTTGTGAGAGTTTGAAGCTTTCGGGGGCAGTAAAAGACCCAAAATAAGTTAGGGGGTTTTGAGATGGTATGGAGAGGCATGGGCAAATTAACCAAATATAGTCCAAAAAAGACTGAAAAAACAAGCTGATTATGAACAAAAGTAAACTTTTATACTGGTTACCTTATGTTGTGATTGTATAAAATTGTATATTCGTGGCAATAGCTATTTCAGAAATGCAAGTAAAAAAAAAAATTGAGACCTTTAGAAAAAAAACAAAATTAAAAATATTTAATTATTTGTTTTTTTAAAAATTTAACGTGTTTACCTGCATTATTCTTTTATTTCTCTGGGGGGGGGCGGTATCGTATTCCTAAAAAGGGGGCGCCAGTTTGAAAAAGGTTGAGAACCTATGATTTAAATTACTTTTTTAATGTAAATAAAGATAATTTTTCGAACAACGATTTTTACTGTTTTTTTTTAAAAAACGCGTGCGTTTTTGGGGAAAATTTTAAAAACTAAATTTTACATACGAAACTTAAGAAAAAACGTTTTATAAATTTAGATTCAGAATTAAATTTTAAAAAAATAATGCTGGGGTGATAAAAGATATTCAAAAAGTGTCAAATAAAAATTTAAAATTTTCACAAATTTATTTTTAAAAAAAATTAAATTTTTTTAAATTTAAATTTTTAACAAGAAATGCTTAAAATTTTAAACTACAACAAAATACTTTCACATTATTTTAACTTAAATACTTAACATTATTTCATCTAAGAAAGCAAACCACAAAAATAAAGGAATATAACAAAACTCCAGCTCTAGAAACCGGATTCACAAAATGTTCTCATAACAATAATTCTCCCACTACGGAAGAAATTACACGAAATGTAAACAGATTCTCAGCTATGAAAATGGACCCCAAAATGCTAATGAAAAAAAGGGGGGTAAAAAAAAGAACAAAAAAATGAAAATTTCTCTCGTAATTATTCAAAAGCAAGCAGCAGAAATTCAATTACGATGCAGAATTACTTTAACGAAATTAGAAAGAGAAGGGAAAGAACACGGGCTTGACACTTAAACAACACCGATGTAATAAAACAAGCGAACTGGGCTTGGATATAAATTTGTAGGAGCTTTAATGGATAATTTTTGGGACGAAAGTCGTTGCTAAGTGCTTAATGAAGGGATTAATTTTGAGAACAATGCAATTTTGCTTTTATTATCTTTCTGGCCTGTACGTGTTTATTAGATAGAGACAAAATGTCACGAGTGCTCATGTTTATTCTGTAATTAAACACAGAATTAAAATATTCGCGATTATTATCAATTTAGGAGACGTTTCCTTGTAGTGTCAGTGTGTTAATTTATTGATTAATGTTTTCTGACAACATTTTACCCATTTGATTTTTATCTTGAGAAATTTATAAAACTTTTACAGAAAATTTTAAATTCGTATCTAAAAGAAAAGCCCATGAGATTTGTTTAATCTTTCTAACATATAAAATATGAAATTTTGTTACTAATGATAGTTACTATTTTTATTTAACAGAAGTATTTTTATATAGTAGTTAGCGAACTTAGTTGCTAACTTTGCACATTTGATATGTCATTTTCATGTTCAACAGTTTAAAACATATGTGAGTGAACTAATATAATTCAGAATTAGTTCCCGATTCTTTTAGAGCAAAATAAAAATGAGGTTTCTTATTAAAAATATACTTTACTATCTCCACATAAAATATTCTTAAGCAAATGTAAACCAATGAAAAGGAAATGGAAATTAAACAGTAATGTGTAATAAAGCACATTAAACCAAAATAATAATAAAAATTGAGGATGCCCTGCATAATACTTCAAAAACATATGCAATAAGTTTTAATTTTCAAAGAAAACGAACAATAACTACGAGTGCAGTATATTTTCTAATATGTATATAATTAGAAATTATTCTAAAATTAAAATTATTTTGTTATTTGCTTAAGTTTTCTTAGTCAGAAAAATGTACTGTTTCAGATATTTTTTAAAATCATTACTTAGTTTGAAAAATGTTTAAAAATCACATTCTTTCTTTGTCATTTACTCTTCTATCCAAAGTTAAAAAAATTCTTTTTACCGTTAATGCTAATGCAATTGTTCTACTTTTTGAATAACACTCATTTATAAAAAATATTCATCACATACTTAGAGTATTACTTTACTTTCCCTCAAATTTCGATAGTTTCTGTACATGCCTTAGAACAGTGATCCGCAACCCCCGGTGCGCGGACCGGTACTGGTCCATGGATCAAATGGTGCCGGGGCCCCCTAAAAAAAACATTAAACTATTCCCTTTTATTTAAAGTGGTGCATTTCTCTCGATTTGCGCAACTTTTTCACAAAATCACTTTTTATTCCCCGTTAAATCCCTTTTATTCATTTTGGGTGTAAACTATATTTTTTTCAAGGATATTTAAATGTAACTAAATTAAAATTGTTAAATCAAAACAATCTAAAAAAATAAACAATCAGCTTTCCCCCCTCAGCGGGCCGCGGTAAAAATTTTCAAACGTTGCCGGTCCGGGGATAAAAAGTTGCGGAACCTGCCTTGAATATATGATTATAAAATTGGAATATAATTTTTAATATTAATATCCTCAAAAAAAATTTAAATGATAAAAATTAAAAAGGAGTAAAATAAAGGAAAATAATATGAAAGACAACAAATTGTTAAAAAACTTTTGCTTTTCTTCAAAATGACTAGAGCATTGATTTGCTTCAACTGTGTTCATTCTTCATATTAGTTTCTCCTTATAATTAATTTCATATAGTTTTATTTGAAATTCAATTAATTACGCCCATTTAAAGCAACTTTGAAATACTTTTTTCCCATTAATGACTTGTTCATTCCCAATTTAAATGACCAATTCATATTTTTCTGTTTTGTAATTCAAACTTTAATCAAAGTACTTAGTATCTCAAAGTTTATTACGATACACATTTATAAGAAATAAAAAAATAACCTGTATTAATTAAACTCCACTTTACTTCCATACATATTAATTAGTAAAAACTAACATCAGCCTTCCCCAGAAGATAACAGCCCTTTCCCCTCTTTTCCAGGTAATCAGAAAAAAGCTTTCATTGATGGAGATACGCCTTCTCCATGATCGAAAACTGCGAAGTCCTCCAAGAAATGGGAACAAAACGCAGTTAGAGCTTCTCAACGACTCACCAAGGGGCTTGTTAGCCGCTTTCAACGACGTCAGCTGAAATATATTTCAATCAATAGGAATACTGTCCTAGCCAATTTCCTTACGGTTAGCCGTTTGGGTGGGGCTGCAACGATTCACGGCATTAAACGGCAAGGCTCTCCTTTGTGCAATAGGCCAGTCTGTCGTTTGCCATGGCCTGAAGAAGACATCTTTATGGATTTGGTGATGGAAGGCAGGTTCTTTTATGCAGGTGGATGAGTTTATATGCTCAGAAATTTTTATGAAGTGGTAATGGTTTTGCCCTTGGATATTTCACAGGATTTTGTAATTAAGTATGACAATAAAAATGGCAATAAATACTCGCTTTGATACTCGCTCGTTTTGATTTATGATGGCAACAAGTGATCAATTTAAGTGCCATTAATCGCCTGATAGGGATAAACGAATATCTTCGCCTTTCAATGTAATGGAATCGTAATTAAAAATTCCTTATTGCCTCTAATAGGTTGATTGAAATCTCAGTTAATCATAAGCTAATTGTGTTAATATTTATTTCTTTAGAGAAATAAATTTTACAAATTATAGTAAAAATTTGCAGTCATTCCAACCGCTAATTCAGTATTAAATACAGCTTATTTTTTGACTGACACATTATGGTTAAAAAATACAAATAAATGGATTATTAATTGAAATGATTAGTAAAAATTTTAAAAAATGAATGATTTATCTTTGGTTGAATTTAAGGCTGAACTCATCAGACTTTCTTGAAAAACTCTTCAGCTTTTTTAAGATTAACAAATAAAATTTTTACAAAACAAACATATGGTTGTAAAAAATTTTTAACATAATGATCTAAGGTTACCAGATTTTGCTTTTAAAAGTATAATCTAATTGTACATAAAATCATTACAACAAAATACCAATGAATTTATTTTGTTGATGAGAATTACAATTACACATTTACACAAATTTTTTAGAAATAGCAAGAATTCCTTTTATAAATGTATTCTTCGGAGAACATTTTTTGTATTTCCTCACAACAGTTCAAGAAACCATTTAAAAATAAAAAATAATGAAATTAAATAATTTTTATAAACTCGAATGATATTTCTCATCACAACAAATGTGTTTTTAGAATTAAAATTTTTTTTAGAAAATTATATGTAATGAAGTTTCATTATATTGAATGAAAAATTTATGATCATGTTGACTGAAGTATAGGGAAATATAAAAGTACATTATATTTCATCATATTTATAAATTAAAAAGAGAAACACAAAGAGAGTCTAAGTATGTACTATTTTAGTGAGAAGATTGGTGTCAAAAATCAACTAATAATTTTTTCAAAATTTATTGATAATTTTCAATTGGAATACATATATAAATTGAGATTTTAGTTACTGCTTAAGTATTTACGAAATTATTTTTGAGCTTCATATATAATTATTTTATACTGCTAAAATTAATATATTTACCAATTCCACTGTTTTTCTTTTAAGAAATAATTTATGGAAGGTTCGAAACTGGCAACAACAACAAAAAGTGAATGAGATAAACTCGTCTTTAAATTTTATAACATACTAGCTGGTATACCCTTTCTTCGCACGGATGAATTGAAAAATAAAATAATACAGATTGAAGGATAAAAAAAGTTTTTAATGAGTTAATTTTACGTGAACTGCAAAATAAATAAAAAAAAAGCTTATTGCAAATCTCAGCTGAACAAAAAATCACATTTGTTAAATTTTAAGTCTGTAGTTCTAATAGTTGATAAAAAGAATTTTTTTTTATCTATAACTCCCCGTAACTCTCTTGTGGTCGATTTTTGAAAACACTTTCCTAAGGTGATATCTGCTCAGCAAAAGTAACATATTGTTACAAATTTAGTGTAAGGAATGCTTAAAATAGTGTAAATAATTTATATCTCGGATGTAATACGTTAATATTACTTTCTATTGTATTTATTTTATGTTAAAATTGTAATATTCGCAAACAACGCCGTTCCTTACATTATAATGGCGGAGACATAGAGAAATGTTGACGATAGAGCCAAGTTATAATTTTTGGCAACCATATCTAGCAACTTGGAGATTGATTGAACGGTGCAGAAGTTGATATGCTGTAGCACCACCTGGTGGGGAGCTACAACAAAAGGATAGCACAAAAACCTTCTCCACAAAAAATACAAATACATGCCATTTTTCATAGAGATCGGTTGAACGGTGTTGGAGAAGCGAGGCCATATGTACAAACATGCATTTGTATTTATATAGGCGCCAATTTGTGTAAAAATTAAAATGACTAATACAAGCATAATTAAAAACAGTAACGTACACAAATCTCTTTAAAGGAGGTGGGGAGGAAAATATTCTAAAAACACTTAGACAAAAGCTCCGAGGGGTAATTTCTATGATTAAAGTTAAAAATCTGTTCGTCCTTGCCGGAAAGTGAACCTCTAAGCCATGCTCCTTGTGTACGCCACTTATTAAAAACAAAATATGTTACCAAATGTCGTTGAAAGTATACAACTCTATAGATTCATTTATATAAACAATGCTGCATTATGAAACTGCATTATTATTAACAATGCTGCATATGAATCAGTGGCGCACACAAGGGGGGTGTCCTAGGAGTGCGGACACCCCCATAGCCCTTGGTTTTTTTTCGATTGGTTATAATCCAACGTATATATTTCGTAAAATTTAATTATATATTTCTTACTAATAATTAACTTGATTAATTAATGCTAATTATTTATTGAATAATTAATTTTGTATTGTTTTTGTTCCTGAAAATGGACAAAATCAAAAGAATATGTTGGGCGGCGTATTGCAGCATGATTCCAAAATGGTAGACTTTCAACCCTAGACCCCCTTGAAAAATTTTTGCGTGCGCCACTGATATGAATACAATTCTATAATCACAATTAAAGAAATAATGTCACAACCTTATCTACAGAAGTAGTTTTGCAACAGTAATAATTTACAATGACGTTAACAAAAACAGTGCTATAATCATATTTAGACTAACAATGTTGGGAATTATTGAAATATTACAAATCTATTATCTATTGAAATATTACAAATCTATTATCTATTGAAATATTACAAATCTATTATCTACTGAAATATTACAAATCTATTATCTGTTGAAATATTACAAATCTATTATTTATTGAAATATTACGAAATTATTTATCAAAATAATACCGTGAACTTATCCATAGAAATAATTTTAGAAAAAGTTATAAGTGTACAAATTTATTTACAGAGACCGAACATTTTAGTCAAAAGCATCACGCACAATTTGATCCAGAAGACAAAGCAAGCACATAACGTTCTCCCAACATCCACCAACTCAGCCAAGACTTGAGTAATATTTCCAGTTCTATCATATTCATGCACTTACTCCATCCAACCCCACTTTCTACTACATTAAATCTCCGTGCACTTCAAAAATTAAACCGAACGGAGAACAGCCGTGCAGGCAGAGATAAAAGCCCACAGAACAGAAAACTCGATGAATATTCACAGACCCAAATTTTACCCCGTCTCTTGACATTTAACTTAAAAATTTGCCCCCACCCCCTGCTTTAACATAACTCAATAAATGTTTGTGAAAAGAGGGGTGTACTAACAGATTATCTATTATTTCCGAGAAGCACAGACATTTTTGGAGTTTGACCATTCTGAAATATTAATGATTCTATTCCGTCGTGAGGGAAGCAATTTAAATATCTTTGTACGACAGAGATTAATTTTGCAAAGTGGGACTAAAAAGCAGAGATGAGAAAGCATAGTTTAAATATTTTTCGATAATATGCGCATAAATATGTATGCACTTTAATAAGCTCTTTTTCCCTTTATCGATGGGTGTTTTTTTCAGAGATAAGCCAAAGTATGAAGTTTATTAATGAATTTTCTTTGCTGTTCTTTTTATTGGAGGAAATTTTTTCGCAGGTTGATTAAAAAAATGATCGAACATTTATTATCTTTAACGATATGGAATGTTTTTACTCGGGAGTTTTAGTGGAATTTTTTAAGATGGTAATATATTTTGAGAAAGGGTAATATTTGTCTACCGAAGATCATTTTAATTATTTAACTAGATTTTTTTTATTTGTTGTTTTAAGACATAGATTTTAAAAAGTATAAAACAAGAAATATTTTTAATGAATACCAACGTAATCAAAACCTTGATAAAAATAATTTTAATTTTTACTCATTATTTATTTTAACCATTAAAAATTAACTGTAAAAACTGAAAAAAAGTATTTAGCAAAAAATAAGAACTGGAATATTTATAATCAGCGAAACAGGGGATCTTAATATCAAAATATTTTTTAATTAATTTTGTTGAAAACCATAGAAAATAATTGGTTCCGTTCAACCATTCAAAAAGTAAATGTAATTTAATAATGAAAGAATTAAAAGAACTAATTTATTTTTATAAAACATCTTGACTTAGAGAATTTTTTTATGCATTGAGAACAATAGACATTATGCAAAAGATTACAGAAAATTTGTTTCTCTAGAATTAATTGTTCATAGATTATTCTTTATTTCTTTTCATTTTGAAAACATTTCAATTGAATTTTTTGTTAAAAAATTATTTTTATTTATTAATTCAGTAAAGATAATTGTTACGAAATTTTAATTATTATTTTTTTAACTTGCTTAACATATCAAATTAACTTTAAATTCATGAATTCAGATAATAATTAGATCATAAGAAATAGAATAGAAACTTAAAAGACCAGTTATTAAATTCATTTATTCAATTTTTGGATCACAAAATTTAATTATAATTGTTCAGATGAAGAAAAATAATAATTAGATATGACTGTCTTAGATCTCAAATTTTAAAATGCTTGATATTGAAATAAATGAAGATTTTTTTCCTTATTTTATTCAACGAATCGATAGAATCACAATGAGTGTGTATTACATCTTTCTAGTACATTGTTAATGGTATTCCGAATAAAAGAACGATAAATACATAAAGGTAGGTTACTTAACTGCGTTTGAATATACATTGATATTCTTTCAAATCTGATCCGCAGATAAGTGTTTAGTAAACTTCTGAATATAATACTTACATTTAACTATATTTTAACCCCTTATAACTGTCGGTTAAAAGTTATGCGATTCACTCCCCAGTGCCACTGTTTTTCACATAGGCGCATATGAAGTGCATTAGGGGGAAAAGAAAAGGCATAAATAAGCAAATTTTTTCTATGAAATAAATAAATCCTGCAAACTCTGACAAGGTCATTTTATTGTATTTCAAATCCTTTGGAATAGTTTTACTGATAGCAGCGCGAAGAAAAGGATCACATATCGGAAAGACGTATATATACGTCCTCATTTAAAGCACCCGTTGAGTGATACGTATATATACGTCGGCGACACAAGGGTTTAAAAAAGAAAATATTTCAGATAATTGTTTAATCTAACCAATAATCATCGAATAGATGTGCTTCAAATTAGTTAATTTATATAAAACGTTATTATATATCATTAAAAGAAAGATGTAATCACACACACACAAAATTATTTAGATTAAATAAAAAAGAAACATCCCTAGAATTTCTGTTTTAAACTTTATTTCCATAGTCATGCAAAATATAATTTTTAAAAAAAATTCAAATAACAATCCAGATCAAAACCGCAAAATAAATCAATATAAGTTCATGCAATATCTGATCGTGATCAATCATTATAATCAATCCCAGACTTATTTATTTCGGAACTGCAGCATATGGTGCCCCGGAATCAGCTGTGAGCGAATGGTATGATTCAGCGGTGGTTTTGCGAATGCAGATTTTATGCGGCGTTTCCCAGGAAAGTTCGGAATGCAATTAGTCACCGAGATTAAACCGGGGCTCCAGCCCACGTTCAGGTGTCCACCGCTTTTAATAAACCTTGGGATATTGCCTTCATTTGCATTCTCGTGCAAGTCCGGTTCGTTATCAGATTTGCTAATGCATTCCTCGCAGTTTAGATCACAAAAATAAATAAACAGCGGGAAAAATTTTTTTTTTACGTAAAACTAACGCAGGAAGTTTAGTATGTATTCACTGTACTAATGACTCAATAATAACGTGATTTACTTTTAAAAAAAAAGTTTTGTTCAAATTAAAAAAATTGTTAAAATTACAATAAAAAATTTTTAAACTTTTTAAATGAAAATTAAAATAAAACAAAGATGCTTTTATTCAATATTTAAAAATACAGTTTGGGGATTTTTAAAAAAAAATTTTTTTTAAATTTCCAAAAAAACCCAAAAAACAAAAAATAAAAAAGTAATTTTTTTTTATTTTTTTTTGTTTAAATGGCAAAATTTGCTTTTTTTGTTTCTTTTTAAAAAAAACGAAATTTATTTGAATCGAATTTTATAAAAATATTAAAAAGAAATTTAATTTTAAAGGGAAAATTTTTTTTTAAAATTTTTAAGGGGAATATTTTGATGAATTTAAAAATGCTATGGTTTTTAAAAAAATTTTAAACCAAAAAAATTAAATTTAATTTTTTTTAACTGGCAATTTTCAAGATTTTTTTATATATTATCAGACTTTTGCTTTTAGCTATTTAATTTTTACAAACAGTGATAATTTCAAAACTAAATTATGTTATTACAGAATATGTAATTATTTTAATTTTGTTTTTTCAAATATAATCATTATTGGTTAGTGTGTCCTGTTTATTTTTGAATCTTAAAAAAAAATAATAATTTGCGCCAGATCAATATAATTACAGTAAATAGACCATTGTTTTTACCAACATTTAAAAGACACTAAGGTTTGTGAAAATTGTAACACCATGAAGAAATCATATAAATCAAACGAAACTTTCAAGGAACTCAAAACAGATTAAGATGCATAAATGATTAGAATTACAAATTGATCACACGCTTATGAGCCGAGAAATACCCTTTAAATTTCCAAGTTAGCCGTGTAAAAGTAAAAGTACACTGAAATGTATCTACTTTTAAAAAAAAGTGGTTTGTTAAAAACCCCTATTTTGGCAAAAACACACACAGTGCCATATCGCAGTTGTTTTTGATCGGGCACTCATGACGGGGCTGGTGGGGGGGACGAAATTTTTTGTTTTTTAAAAATGATGTAATGCTGCATCAGTGATGGGGGTTACGACGTTGAAACCTTGTCAATGAGCCATAAAATTGGGCAACCGGGTGATTCCTCATCCACAATTTGGGGGACTAACAGCATCCTGTTGTCCATCGACTTACCATTTAGAGCGTGTTTACAATTTGTGCTCCCTTGGTTATTAACATCCCTTTTTCCCCGGCTACGTTCAAAAAATTTTTCAAACGGATGACCCTAAATTGATTTACGTCGATTCAGGCTGCAATGAGCTCACCAGAACGGACAGTAGCGTGCAAAATGCGCAAATCGTCTTCTCAGATGAGTTCCGCAAGAATTTTAACAATAACATTGGATGTCATACATTACAAAAGTGAATACCTTTCCTGAAGTATCTTATACAGCGTCACTGACGTTATGGTCGGGGTGCTATTAGATATCATGGACGATCTCGTTTACTAATTGTGAGGACCCTGAACAGAGGGCGCTCCATCAAGGAATTCGTAAGGCCTCAGATCTTACCCCTCCTCCGGCGCATTTGTGGACTGTTATTCAGTAAGATAATGCTCGTCCACATGTTGCTCGGAATATAAAAGCCTTCTTCAATGCATGGCATGTTTAATATTATCCATGACCTGCAGATTCCTCGAATATATCGCTCATTTATATAATCAAGAGTTATATCAGAAGGCGATTCACTGGTCAGGTGATGTTACTCGTCACTATTAGTATGAGATTCAGAATGTATGATTCGATGTCCTCCCTCACGGAGGCCGATCATATAGCATCTTTCGATTTCCGTTAGTTCGTCATATAATATTTTACATTTTTGGAGAGTCATACTAATTTATATACCACAGTTAAAGGATGATACATACATTTCTATATGTACGTTTACAGTACTTTTTTATACCCGACTCACTTGGAAGTTTGGAGAGTATAGCATATTCATTTTGTAATTTTGATAATTTGCATATTCTAACCTACTTTGCACTTTCATGATTAGAATTTTTTGGAGTAATTTTTACATTGAGTTAATTTTAAACGTATATTTTTCATACTAAATGTTTCCGTGTATATTCTGATATAAATGTTTGCAGTGGCGCACAAAGGGGATCGGACCCCCAAATTGTTTTTTTTTCCGATTGATTATAGTTCTAAATATATAGTACGAATTTTTAAAGTATTTGTTATTAATGATTAATTTTATTAATTAATACTAATTATTTATTCAAAAAGTAGTTTTTTGTTTTTTACTGTGTTTTGTTCCCCAAAATCGACAAAATCAAAAGGAGCATGATACAAGAATGGTGAACTTTCACCCTGGACCCCCCCACTTTAAAAATTCCTGTGTGCGCTACTGAATGTTTGACATAAATTCATTACATGATTTGGGTATAATTTCGATATCATATTATTTTCTTTAGGTTAGAGAGGAATTGTTTTTAATTGTAATACTAGCTAATGCTTTCACATAAAGCTTAAATAAAAATATTTGTCAGCTATTAATGAAGTTAATTGTACAATTGAATAATTGTTAATATGATGAATCTATAATAGAGTAAGGTAGAATATTTGGTAGAATATTTGGTGTGCAATTGGTATTGGTCCACATTGGTAGAATATTTGTGTGTGCAGCATCATAAGTCTTTTCTTTTTTTTTGCATTTATAAACTATTTGAAAATAAAAACTCAGTACTACTGAAAATTGTCTATATTATGACCTTATTTCTTTGACTAAAATAATTTTTTAAAAAAAATTTATCACATTCCCCATTTTTAAAAACAAAAAAAATTTAAAGGTTGCGCAAACCTTATAGAGCTTAAGATTAAAAGTAGGTAAAAAAAAAAAGAATATATTATAACAATCAGACTCGTTTCACAGATTGTAAAATGGCACTTTTTAAAAACTTAAAGTGAAAAAGATCAACTCATCCTAAATGAAACACGTTTCGAATTTAAACACTAACGAGCTCCGTAAACTGAATCAACCGTAAAATCCGCGATTATTTAAAAAAAATTCTAAGTAGCAAATGAAAAAAGAACCTAAAAAACTTATTAGAAGGCGATAAAAGCGACTTAGAACGAACTCGCTCACATCTTATTTAATGTAATTTGCGAAGCCCTTTGCATTTGAAAAATCCAGTCAACTATTAAACATTTTTGCTCGAAATTTGTTTAGCTAAGAAGACTTTAGTTTTTCTACCTTTTCTTCTTCGGTTATATGTGCTGATCTTTCCTTAAGTAAAAGATAAAGCACTTACATCACCGTATTTTACCTTTTAGTTTTATTGCTCCATAAAGTGTCAAAAGGGGGAAATGAAGGGTACGTTCAGGTTCTTTATTGTTGCTATTATTATGTTTGAAGAAAAAAATAATATGAAGAGTAAAAATCGATCGATACTTCTGTAGAGTGCAACGCGGTAAATCTTTTACAATGCTGGGAAAATAAATGTTATGCAAAATTTATGAGATAGAAATATTTCAAAGCCTAAAATGAAAAAGAAAAAAAAATTATTTTGAAGAATAATTTTGAAATTAATACGCTTGTGTGTGTGCTTGTAATATATTGAAAGAGATAATGGATACAAGCAAAAATGTGCCACTAAGCTATTATAAGCTAACAAAAATTAATTTTTGTACTTGGAAGTTAACTTATATTAATGAACTTTTACTTACAGTCAGTATGAATATTAATTTTTTCAAAAAATCTGGCAGATCCTTTTTAAAGGAGCTTTATTTTTTTCTCTTTTAAGCCTCTTTATTATATGAATATGAAGATTATTTTAGTCTTAACATTTTTAAACTTACGATATAATAGTTTTCTTATTTAAATTATTACATTTGCCATCTTTAAATTTTATACTATTTAAATATACAGGTATTTATTACATTATAAAATAGTATCTTTTAAAACCTGTTACTAAATTGTACTAACAGTACTTTTATGAATATAATAGAAAATGCAGGTTATGTGTTCGTTTACGCATAAGAATTTTTCCACATCCATAATAATTTTTATTTATTTCACTACGTAAGAGTTTAATTAAATATACTATAATTCATAAAACGAGGGAGCAATTTAAAATTTTACACGCAAACATTTTTCAAAATTTATTTTATATTCAAAAGTTTTTGTTAGAACATTATTTTCTGATATTCAAAATTTTGTACAACAGCCTTTAATAATCATTAATATATTATACATAAATTTAATCAGTGCATTTCTAAACTCTTATGATTTTTTTTTATTTTACCTCTTGATTTATATCTAACGGATTAAGCTATTCTAAAGTAAAAATTTCGTTTAATAATTACAAATTAACAGAAAATTTTAATAAACAACAACAAAAATTTTTTTACCAAATAAGCGATGTTAAAATATGTAAACAGAGAATTATTCGTATGCAGTTCTAAGTTTCGTTCATTTAAAATCTTACATTTAACTGTTCTTTAAGCTGACTAAAAATAATTTTATTTTTTAAAACAAAAAGACAAGAAAAGAAAGAAAGATAGAAAACTTCAAACATAAACACACAACTATTTTAGAAAAGGATATCCTCTATCAAAAAAAAGTATTAAATATTCATTTAATTCAATAAAATTCAACAATGTAAACAATTATTCTTCGTTTTAAAATGTAAGTTGTTCAAGATCCTAGAGAACGTTCAAAACCTGCTTTCCCAGACAAAACGATAGAAACCGGTTGAAGAAGCCAGGAAATTTACCCGGAAAGAAGAAGAGGATGAAATTTTTTGTTTAAAAATTTTTTAAATAGTATTGGGATTAGATGGGGGGTTTTTTTGGAAACCCATCCTAAATCAAAGACATGTAAGGATTGAAAATTTTTTTTGCCTCTTTCTTATTTCATTGGTTTTTAAAATTAAAATTTTTAAATGCTTGTTTCCCCCTTATAACAGCATTTTCTCTTTAATATTTTTGCGAATTTTGGCTTTAAATTTTTTTTAATTTTTTTTTGTTAAAAAATTAATTTTATAAAAATTTTTTTTAATATTTTTATTTAGAAGATTGAAAAAAAAATTTTATAAAATTTTAATAAAAAAAAAAAATTTTTTTGCATGCATAAGTGTGTTGAAAAGCAATTTTTTTTCAACAAAAAAAAATTTAAAATTTCATTGAATTAAAAAAATTTTATTCAAAAAATTAAAAATGACATTTTATTAAATATTTTGAAGATTTAACAACAAAAAATCTTTTTTTAAATTTTATGAATTATAAAATTAAAAAAACCTTTAAAAAGAAAAATAATGAATTCATTAAAATTTAATATAACGTTTGAAAAAAAAATTAATTTGTTTATAAAAAAAAAGCTGTGTAAGATTGTAAATTTTCATCTATTAAAATTTTTTAAGTTAGAATAAATAATTTAAAAAATTTTGGAAAAGTCTTTTTTAAGTGATTTTTAAAAAAAAACAAAAAAAACAAATTTCTAATTTTCTTTAATTAAAAAAAAAATTTATTTTGAGCCGCTAATTTTAAACATTAGATGAAAGAATCGACTATATATTATTATAAAAATAAAAAAAAAATATATGAAAGATCTTATAAGGTAAAAAGAAAATCAGATTTTTCTTTTACCCTTACAAATGAACATAAGTATAAAAACAAACCTTTAATACAAAAACTTATAATTGTAAGATTTTAATTTAGTTTTTCTACAAATATGAAGATATAAAAACTTTTTAAATGTATCAATTAGTATATTTATATAGCAAAAGAATACCGATAACGATGCGTAAAATTAGCATTTTTAATTCTGAGAGTGCTCTTAACATAATTTAATTTAAGTTTTGCAGTGGTATAGTAATTCGTTGGGGGTTTCGTTGGAAGGGGGTCAGTTTTAAGGCTGATTAATACAGCAACAACAGAAAAATCACTCATTTTTTTCTTCAATCATTTCTTTTCCTATTAAAATATTTTCATTATTGAACAAGGGGAAAAACTGTAAACCGTCTCAATTGTAGCAGTTTTTAAAATTAAATTCTGATATGTCAAAAAATTAAAATCGTGCTTCCCACAGTTTTAATAATTAGAAAAACACAACAAAGATGCAAAAAACCATTCTGGAACATATTTTAAAAATGTTTTTTTCACAGACATCCACAATCTTGTTCAAGTTAACAGATTCCATCAAAATTTTATTTTCATTCGAAAAAATTAAATTAATTCTTGAATAAACAGACACCCACATTCTTATTAACAGACTTTCACATTCTTATTCGAGTTAACAGACTCCATCAACTCTCGTTTTCATTTCAAAAAATTAAATTCAGTATCAAATGTACAGACATCCACATTCTTTTTTTTAACATATTTCCACATTCTTTTTCATTCAATTCCTACTATTAGCTCACACTCTCTATATATTTATTCATTTATTTATCTTGGTGGAATTTTCAATCGATAATAAAATACATTTTAAATCGCTCCATTGAGCTGAAATTTTATATACAGGATCATTTTGGATGACAATACAATAATTTAATAAAAATTAATTGATTAAAACTAATTATTTAAAGAATTACAAATACAGCCACGCTGGCATCATTTTTGGCAACTTGTCTCAAAACTTGAAAAGATTTTTTCGCACGTTTTAAAGCATTCAGTGAACTGTTTTATATACACGATATTTTGATAAATACGATACTTTAATTATAATTAATAAAAAAATTAATAGCCACTTAATATTGTGATTCTGTCCCACCTGGGATAGCCTAATTTCTGAGAATGTGATTTCTTTTTACATACTATTTTGTTGGAATAATTAAATTTAATTAATGAATAAACAATAACAAATAAAAATAATAGCCTAACACCCTATGTAGAAAAGAAAATGGAAAATTGCAAGGAAAATTACTTTCTTTTGCCACTTAATATTGGGATTCTGTCACATGTATATACATACTTATATTAATTGTAACTATTTAATAAAAAGTAGCTAAAATTAAATTTTTCTCTGTTGATCTAAATAGGAATCGACTTAATTTTTTTTTTAATATTACTTGCTTATTAACAGATTTCCACATTCTTATTCGAGTTAACAATTCCACCATCTATTACTTTCATTTAAAAAATCAAACTCTTAAGCGCGTCACTCACGCTTTAGTCCTAATCACATCATCTATTGAAGTAAAGTTAGAGCACTTTCCAACCAAAAGCATTTCGAAAATAGGATCTCAAGTGAAGCCGATACAAATCGAACATAATAGGATATTCCACCAAATCAAATACGGGACTAACGAAATATTCACCATTCCAAACCATCCGAGCTTCTATTAGCAAACACAATCGCTTGAAATGAAACCCAAAGTGGAAGCGGCGCCTCTCTAATTCAACATTACTCTCAAAACGAGATGACGGGTCTTCTTCCGAATGAATCACGTTGATCTCCAGTATCCTGTTGCCATGACAACGGCCCTCCACATGCCAAGCTGCATTTCCCACGGTTCGTTTCACAAAGGGAAACCGTGCTACACCGAGATAGCCCCAGAGTGTGTATGTCATCGTGGGGGTGGGAAGGGGCTGACCCCTTGTGTTCATTGTAAACAACCAGATCGTGCTCTGGGCTGGAAAGTCGGGAAAATCTGGTTTTATCCGGGAAAACAGCCCGGGAGTGTATTGACTCAAGTCGACAAACGGAAAAATCCATTTTCCCAAAATTGCGAATCTTCAACGGTATATTTTTAGATTGAAAGTTAGGAGGGAAAAGATTGTAAACAGGACTAGTGTTTGGAGAAGTGGGCTTAGATTAATTTTCAATCCAGTTAACAGTTTTTAAAATCTATTATTTAGCATGAATGATATTTAACAAAGAAGAATTTCTTTGATCATGAATACACCTTTTTAATCAAATCGTTAAGTCAATAAACAGTGTTTACTTAAAATTCTGAAATCCACACTGAATCAAGGATTTTAGGTACACACTAGGGAATAGTTAATACCGATTAAATGTTCGAGGAATGATATTTACTTTCTTATTATTTGCTTTAAGTACATTATTTAATGTTTTGAAATGCCTATCTAAGCTTCAAATATTAAATAGTAACGAATATCTCAAAGAATTGTTTTAAGGGTATTGTAAGTTTTCTATTTTAGTTTCCTAATACATTTGTTATATATATTAAAGTATTTTTCATCATAAAATATGGCAAAGAGTTTCACAAAAATATATATTAAAAATGAAATTCAAAGAAGGTATCACTCTCGTTTACTGAGATTATAAAAAATATAACTTCAATGTTTATTTGACAATTATTGCATTAACTGATACACAGAATCGGTTAAGTCCAAGATGAACCCTCTGATTTTTTTTTACGACAAAGTTTTTTTCAACAACTGGCTCCAAAGGCCAACTGACAGTTGGGTTAAGAATGACTAATGGCCGAAAAATGGGTAAAAAATTCGATCCGGCCAGAATTGCCAACTTGGCTAAAATCCAAAAAAATTGAAGCCAAATTTTTATTGTTAAATCTTAAATCAGGAGTTTGAACTAGAATCCACAAATTCTGCATACGCCTTCGCATAATAAAAACTTTTTTCTCCTCTTATGCAGAAAAAAATTAACCATTTTCTAAATATTTCTTTCAAACGCATCATACAATGTGTGTTATTTTTTATACAACTAAAATTATTATATAAAGAAAAATTGAATATAATTCCACCTTTTTTCAACAATTTATGCATTTACTTTTCAATTTACCTGTTACATAATAATCTTTCAGGCATGAATTATTTGTGTGTTCATTTGACACTTTCTTCCAAAGGTACATATGGTGAAGTAAAGAGGTTAGAAGAATAATGCATAGCATCTCTGGTATAATTTCGATCACTTGATTATGGTCTACAATTACGAAAACTGAAATGAACTGAACTGAACTCAGTGGCGTAACAGTCCATGAGGGCCAAGACTTACTGTGCCTATCTCAGCTTTGGTAACGTTAGGCACTGGGGTGTATACAGATGTTTCGGCCAAGTGTTGTCTGACGCAAACTCCTCAGTGTTCAGTTCCCCAGCAAGCTTGGCACTCATTTGTCGACCCACTGAAGGGATGAAAAGCTGAGTAGACCTTGCTTAGCCTGGGATTTGAACCTCCGGACCTGTGGTGTGGAAGCGTGATACAACAATTACTCGCGAGAACCTTTACAAATAACGCCCGTTAATTTAAATCAACCCAACATTGGTGAGTGAGTGTTTATTAACGTCTCATTTTAAAGTAACGCGAAGGCTACCTGTAAAAGACCTCGTAATTTTGAACCTCGGTTCAGTAACGAGGACTACATCTGAGCTGACACCTTCTTCAAACTCCTACACCTTTCCAACAGGAGGACTTCGAGCCTTTACAGATTTAATGTGAGTCAGCTCCTCTACACGGAGGGTCTTCAGTGGCACAAGGGCTTGAACTTCAAACTCATGATACGCCAGCCACGAGTTCATGATCATAACCATTATGCTATCACAGCCATCGGCAACAATGGTTGTTAAAATTGAAAAAACTATTTTTTTTATATAATTCTAGTTTTATTGTATTATGTTAGTTTTATATGACGTAATTTTTTTTAACTCCATATTGATTGCGCTCTGCAGATTGTGATAGAATTAGCGTTACCCAGGGTACATCACGAGGAGACCTATCACATTAAAAATAGGGTGAAAAAGTTATATGAAGCCTTTTTAGATGAACAACGGTCATAAGTCTTGTAGATAGACGCTAAATGAGATCCTAGGTTCAGGGTGGCGAACCTTTATGGATCAACGGGCCATTTTTCCAAAAAGTGTTTAATGGGATATGGACGTGCCGTCAAATAATTTTGACTTGTGATTATTGGGAAAATAATAAAATACCAACAACACAAAACTCTTATTTACTACGAAAATATACTTTTTGCACTGTTTAGTTATAAATGTTTTAGTTATACGTGTAATTCAAATTAAAGAGTAACATTAGTGTGACTTTTGTTGTTGCAGATTGGATAACAAATAACTTATATCAGGATTGTAAAATGTTACATTTTGTAGAATACAAGCTGAATTGGAGTTATCTGCCAAACGATTTCTAAGCAATTAAATATTAAATATTTTTGCTATGGTTCACCTTTTTTGACCAGAGGGTTTGTGATTTATTTCAAAATACCGTTTTACAGACGATGTTCTGTATACCACTGTTCTAGAACATAAAACACACACCACTTTGTCGTTTTTGCTACTAATGCCATGTTTCTCGGTCCACCAAATTTGAAATTCTCTGTTACATTTACTATCTTGAGCTTTTTTGCTCTTTTGCATGTTAAATAACAGTTAAAAAACGTAAATATAACACAGATAAACTTTAAAATACAGTTATGTCAATGAAATTGAATATGCTATTCGTAGACAAACTTTACATCATAAGCAGTTGTAGTCTGTGACCTAACTAAGGCAAGACAATAACAAGCAAGTGTGCTTCCCACCACCCTGCAACCGATCACTCACGTTTGTTCCTAATACTTCATACTGAATTTTTAAATTTTGAAAATGCAAGCCATTTTGATCATTGGCGTGCCAAAAATATTGTGTCGCGTGCCATCAATGGCATGCGTGCCACTGGTTCGCCACCCCTGTCCTAGACCATCCGAAACGGCATGCGGTTGCTGCCTTCAAGCTGCAAACCGGGGGCGCGACTTTAATTGCAAAAGTAAGACATGACTAAGTCTTCCCTCACAAACTGTGGTTTTGGAAGAAGAATTCCCAATGAATCTGACATCTGGAGATTGGTCTTACTCTATCTGGTAACATCTACGATAAATACTGGAAGGCCAGAGAGCATTGACAAGCTTTGCAATCTGACTGACTTTCTGATTATGTTTATGATTCTGTTTTTTGAAGATTTATTTTATTGTTTATTTGTTGTTTAATTTGTTTTTACTCCATGTGTATTTTGGATTGTTTTCACTCCAGCAAATGATGTATTCATCAAGTGCTGCTGCTAGAAAAAAAAAACTTTTCAACTGATAATAAAATACCAAATTTGTCATAGAATACTGGTAAATTTAAAAAAAAATTTTAAAAAGCTTTAAAAAAAACCCACCTGGACATTTTTTCAACATCAATGAACACACTTTTGGTTTTTTTTCCCCAAGCAGTGACAGATTTTTCCCTAATTCTCATTTCTTTAATTATATTTGGGCAGAAGTGTCGTGAAACTGGGTGATGATGATCATTCGTTTCTATCCAGAATAATCGTAATGTGTCCCACGCCGAGGGGGCGTTTTTCCTTTTTTCTAATGGATTTGAAAAACATTTGGGGTTTTTTATGGGGTGACTGTCGCATGAGTGGGGTATGTTTCGGGGTTTCACCCCTCTTTGTTGGGGTAGGAGGAGGGTTGGGCACCGCAGATTTAATTCATTACAATAGCAACGTTTCTATGCAAAAAAAACAACTCATAATTTGCAAAATTTTGTGATTTTTACAGTGAGGGGAAAATTATATATATACTTGATAATTTCGAAGTAAAAATGAATTTTACCATTTTGAAGAGTAAAATCTTAACTAGAAAAAAATTTAAGAAAAAATGGGAATTTAAAAAAAATATCAAAAAGTTTTACTTTTAAACTAACTTTTGAACTTTAATTAACTTTGGAAGTTGTTTAAAAAAAGATACATCAAAATGAGAAAATCTTAATTTTAATTCGCTGCCTTTATAATTTACTATGGAATAAAAATCGAAAAAAGAAAAAGAGTGATGATTAATAAAATTTTTTCTTTAGATGTGAACTGTGAAAATGTTACGACAAAAAACAATATTATTATTTGAAATTCTAAGCCAAATGAAACACAATGTGTTAAAAGTGAAATCAGACGATGTTTGTTTATCGATTACAACTATAAAGATTTTAATTCAGGATAGAATTTTTTAAAAAAAAAAATATTTAGTTTAAAACTTTTGCGGTACATTTTTTCCTTCAGAATCTTAACAATAATTTTAATTAAAAAAAATTATATACCTATGAATAATTTGTAAAAATGAAGTTAAATTCATGCTGAGCATCTGTCGAATATTAATATCATTTATCACAATCCGGAGGTTGAAGATGTAATAGTGTTTGAAGAAGCAGCAGACATGATTTTAAAAATTTTTTAGATCTAACGCTTTATGAACAATTTACAATTTATTCTATAACTTTGGGAGCAATCTTATATCAAAATTCTTAATATAATTTGAGATTATTCAAAAAGATTTATCTTTGCTCGTAATTCCTTCTCCAACAACGACACGGAAAATCCACTTTTCCTTCCCTACCCGGGGGGGCTAAAATTATTAACTTCAGCCCGCACGACTTCCTTATTCATAAATCACTTTCTACTATTCCAAGATCTCTCGATTAACCTCTACACCCAATGCCCGGTTTAAATGCATTTTATTATTAGTATAAAACCCCTTTCGGAAAACAGTTTTAAAAAAAATCATAGTTAAAAAAAAAGTTTCCCAAGAGGGTTAAGAGCTGTTGGGAAAACTAAAATCTTTTTTTTTTTTTGGCAATTTAAATTTTTTTTCAAATTGTGTAGATTTAACCTTTCTAAAAAAACCTTGCAACCCCCTAGGGTAATTAGAAGCCCTTTAAAAACCCATTTTAAATAATCGTTGAAACTCCCACGCCCCTTTGTGGCGAAAAAAGTAACAAAATACTTCCCTTTTGCTTAAAGTGTAACGTCTGATGTAAACAAAAGCATGTATCTTTTATTTTAAATTGAGCCTTTTATTTTTTTATTTCCTAGCCGATTAGAAGTCTCACTGTATACGTTAAAATCAATTTATCTCAAAATGTAAATTTTGATGTGCGATGTACCTTTTCTGAGAAACTACTGTTCACAGGTATGTAAATTTTTTATGAAATATTTATAATGATGTCTAATATATATTGAAATGAGCTTTTTGTAAAAAACTCAAAAATTTATTTTTTACAAATTTTTTATGTGAAAAATGGGTCACAAATTTCGCAATGTTTGATAAAATATTTCATAATTTATTAAAAAATTCAAAATTAGCTATAAGCTCATTTCGGTGTAATCAGAAAGATGTATTTCAATTGTATGAAAAATTTCAAGCATGTACATAGAACAGATTTGAGAAAAGGTACATCGAAAACAGCCAATTTAACATTGTCAGTACATAGAGAGAGAGAGAGGTTTCTAACTCCCCTTAAGCTCCGCGGATAGAGCCCTTCACACGTTTTTATCGGCAATTGTTAGTTAAATTTTTGCTTAACATAACACTAGGAATGAATTTCAATAGTAACTATAAACTTTATGTCAATCAACATTTAGACAATAAAACCTTTAAATTTGGGAATCAGGAATACGAAGAAATATATCACTTTTCGAAAAAAGAACAATAGAATCTCCGAAATTACAATCTAAAAATCTATCTATTGCAAGAAAAAACTTAGATGTTCTTTCTAATCTCTTCATAGCTGAATAGAACAGATACACAAGAAGAAGCAAAGCTATTCGAAATCAGATAACATAACTATACCTTTTTGTAGTCCAAATGACTTTCGGTCTAATAACGCATATAAGAGGAGCTTCAAAGTATATCATTAGAATGAAAATGAATTTAGTACAGTCAAAGGGCAAGCACAGATAGGATTAGGAATACGATGTTTGTTTAATACTTGCGAAAAATCATGATAGGCAAGGCTTTCGAGGATGATTTATGGAAGGCGGAAGCGTCTGATAAATTATACATCGAGAGACTAAAGTAGAAATGTTGATACATTATGCATTCGTCACTGCGCATCTCGGATATCAGGTTGAAGTTGACAATAATATGCATATATTTATGAGGGAAAGTATAAGAGATGCAAAGTAGTATAGATATTTAAGGGAGTACTAGTTATGTTGTCTTCCGGTTTTAGGCTTGGCATGCAAGTATACGTTTGTAAGCGAAAATAATGATGCATTTAGAGCAGTTTGAAGGTAACATTACTTTGATGCGGATAGAGATTATTTTTCATACTCAATTTTTTTATTTTCAAAAGATTCGTAATAAAACGAGTACAAATAATATGAAAATTTTACTGAGGTATCCGAACACGTTGAAATGATCAAATTCTATAAAAAAACATTTTTTTGTTTTTCCTTTTAATGAATAGAGTTACCGTAAAATCCGGCGTATAACGCGCACTTTTAACACAAAAAATAAGATCGAAATTTAAGGGTGCGCGTTATACGCCGAGTATAAAAATGAAAGCTTTAAAAATAAAAAAGAGGAGTATAAAAAATTAGACTTCTACATTTGCCTTTAATTCCGCTTTTTTCCCAAAAATCCTTTTTTAACTTCGGTAAATACCTCGAATAAGTGACTTCACAAAACATAAAAGAATTACACACGTTTATGTCAGGTTCCTTCGTTAAAAACGGGGTGCGCGTTATACGGAGAATATTTCCCAAAGTTAAAAAATGAGGCGAAAATATAGGTTGCGTGGGTATACGCCCGGGTTTTACGGTATCTTTTGGCCTTACAAAACATACCTTATTTTGCTTTTACGTTACCTAGAGAGGTCAAGTTACAATCAATTTCATAAAGTTAGAAAAATCAGAAGTGAGCCTTAAATCTGCCTGAAGTGAACTTTTAAATTGTTCATATTTTTAGCAGAGTCAGATACAACTCTACTAAATATTATGGGTAAAACATACATGATATTTATATTGCTTTGGAATGTACTAAAAGTATTTCATTTAATACTGAGGTTATAAGTTTGTTATTTAAATAATCAAATATAAAGGAAATAATGTATTTTTATAACATTTACTCAAATCAGCTAGAATTTTATGTTAAATAAAAAAACATTAATTTTTTAGTACATTCTCTAGATAAATAAAAACTTTTTTTAGTAATACTTTTACTGATATAAGTTTACTACTTTTTTCTCTAATTGCTTTGAAGTTTTAACTTCACTTACCATTGGTTTTTTTTTATAAATTGTGGTATATTATTGTAGTTCAATGTTAGTATTTATAGGTATTGTTTCCTAAAAAAGTATTTACAATGTTTTAGTATGCTACTTTTTTAAAAAAATACAGAAAACAAGTTCGGATACCTTAAATGAATATATAGTGCACACGTATTCGATAGTTATTTAAATTTAAATATTAAAAATAAGGAATATATGATAAAGCGTCATGTTGATTAATTTTACATAAAGATAAAGGACCAGTAATATGGCATGTGTTTTTATTTTTAAAGTGTTTATTAACAATACGCTTTCAGCTTGTGTATTTTGGAAAAATGGTAATTTGTAATAATCAAATCGAGAGATCTAAATCTATTTTTATAAAATTTGCACGACGATTTTCAAATGGCATGCTACGAAAACTGAAAATTATAAATGAAACTGTTTTTGAGAATTTGATTAAAATCGAAATGTCTCTAATTTAATTAATGAATACACGGGTAATTGGAGATCATTATAATGGAACCAATCATCTGATTTTGACAGACGAGTTATTGCATTAAACTTTCAAATGGCACATATTTTACAATGAAAAACAAATTGTTAAGCAAATAAAAATTATAAATATTTTAATATTAATATTATCCAAAAATACTACGAAAGAAAAATAATAAAGCATATCTATTTTTAAACTACTTCATAATTATTTTCATACAGAAAATATTAAATATAAAAATCGATATCGTCTGGATTCTACGGAATAAAAATAAAGAGTTTCCTTTTCTAGTGGAAAATTGGATGTAAGGAAAAAACAATGAAATATTGATAATAATAGAGTTTCTATTTCCTTCTTCACTCGCCGAAAATTTAGTTTTATATAAATTTCTTTATCATTTCAAAGTTTCAGACGAGCACAAATTTTAATTAAAACACCAAAACTTTACCCAGATAAGGTAGCTTACAAAAGCAACACTTCTTCCTTCAAATTTTCATGTAAGCACACATTTTCTTCCCTTAAATCTCTCCGAACTGATTTTAAACAAAAAAAAGTTCGTACGAATTTCTTCACGGGGTATTAACTTTTGGCGCGTAGTCTGTGCCGATTATTACTTTTTTATTTTCGGTTTTCACAGGTATGTTAGACTCAATAAGTATTGAAGTTTTATTTTATTTATTTATTTTTTCTTAATGAATATTTACTCTCGTTTTTTTACCATATGTTCTCTATGAAATGTTTTCCCAGCAAATAAAAATTCAATTTCATTTTGTTACTTTTAAAAGGCATTTGGGTACATTTCAAGTGCACCCCTCAATATGTGTTTAAGCAGAATTTAAGAAATTAACTAGAAGCCATATTCTCAGTAAATTTTATAACACGGCAAAAGGAGCTTGGAAATTAAAATCAACTTTTACATATTAAAAAGAAGTAATATATATAAAAAATTAAATTAAATTCCTACTAAGGTCAACAAAGAAAAAATTTTATTTTAGTTACTTTTGTTAAATAATTGCAATTAATATAAATATGTATATACATATGACTGGAAATCCCAATGATGGAGTGGCAAAAGAAAGTGATTTTCCTTCCATTTTTTTTCCTTTCCTGAAGGTTGTTGATTTAGTATTTTTGCTTGTTGTTTATTCATTATTATAGTATTCCAACAAAATTGTATAAAAGTAACTTTCTCAGAAATTAGGTATCAGATTCAGAAGGCAAGACTTGGATTAGGGGATCCAACTTTGGCTATCCAGCTACATGGGGACCTGCTTTTTTATATATACGGCGTTGGACTTATTATTTTATTTGTTATTTTCATTAGTTTTAATTTAATTAATATTTGAGAAAAAACTGTATTAACATCAAGTGTCATCCATACAATTTAAAAATATGTTTGGTGGAGGGATGAATGAAAGAATATTTTATTTGAGGAATTGAAAATTTGTAGATGCCTGCATAAAATCCGAACGGCATACTTTGAACACAAAAATGATCGAGGACGAGGCACACGGTGCGCGTTACACCGCCGAATTGCATAAAATAATTTCAAAATGAAAGACATGAGTGCAAAAAGCATACAGCATTTAAAAAAAAAAACTTATCTAATGAATTTAGGTTTTATATAGTTCTAGATGTATATATTTTTTAAAGGTAGGATCACGAGTAAATGGTTAAAACGTTGCACACGAAATATTTGGGTTCCTTTTCGTAAAGAAAGGGAGTGCGCGTATACGTCAAAATTAAAAATGCAGCTTGAAGTATAAGTGCGCATTATTATACACACCATTTTTGCCGAAGGGGTGTACGCCAGATTTTACGGTATACACGGTATATAAGTGTGAACTAATATGGGAGGTGAAATATAGACATACAGATGACTACTTTACACGATTTTGTAGGTTATTTTAATGCATGGAAATATTATACATTTTATAAGTGCATAAAACGAAATAAATTCATTGACAAAATACTAATTCATATTGAAAGAGAAATTTTCCTCAATCAGAAAATTTTCGAGAAGAAATATTTTCGAAAGCCAGATAATAATCTACATTAATCTCGCCTTTACTCATTCTCATATTTATATTCTTCAAAAGCAACAATTTTAAATAGCAATATTTTTAAAAAATCACTCCTAAATGGATGAAAATGTTTATTGAAAATATCATGAAAATTGCAGGTGTAGATGTAGAAAAACGCATTTGTTTAAATTGATATAATTAAATATTATTAAACTGATCAAAGCTTGGATCTTAATATAGAGGCTTAAAGTATATATCAGGTTTTAAAACACTTCAGGGAATGAAGCACTTTATTTTCAAGTAGTTTTTTTATTACACTTACCAATGGTAATCTATAAACCCAGACAATTATTTAAACAGTAGAAATTAAAACTAATGTATTTTATATACTAATACATTTAATATTCTCTACTCCTCCTTTTTGATTACATACACAATTCACTTTATTTTAAGAACGAGGGGAAATTGAATTTTTTGTACTTTGTAAAATACTGACTCTGCGTTTTCTACATAAGGAAATGATTAAATTTAAATTTAACTTTCAAGTAAGCAAATATTTTGCTTAAGTAATTAAGTGAAAAAATTTCATGTATTTTTGTGAAAGAGCGAAGCATATTTATTAATAACATTTTTACTACAAAAGATACTCACGAAACCACGCATCTTTGTACATCGGTCTCAAAAGCCGTGTTAAGATCCACAAACCGGAATCGGGCATGGCATCCTTTTCTCTAAACCATGAAGTCCGCAAAAATGAGTATTTGCGAAACGAAAAGAAGGCATGTCTTCGAAGAGAAAAGAAAGAGGAAATACTTGAGTAAAAGTTTTGAAAAAGTAAAGCCCTCGCATTATTCATAGTCAAAAAGGCATCCATAATCCTCAAAGATGATAAGAAGATCAAGGAGTGTACACAGGGAAACCTTCTATCTGTATTAAAAAGAAAAACAACGCATTACGTTTCTGGCGAAGGGAACATGGCAATGCCATCGCAGAGACAAAGCTGCGATGAGATATGTCAGTCCCACTTTATTCGGCTGTGGTGCAGGAGTAAATCCATAAGCTACAAACTTTCATCCAGACCTGACGATGCAATGTTTTTTTTTCACTATTTCTTCTCACAACAGGCATTCTTTCTTTCCCCTAGACTTTGCCATGTTGTTTGTAATTCGTTTTTGTTCAACGGCATCAAAATGCGAAATATGCAGTGCCTTTGACACAATAGAAATTCATATCCAAGAGAGGAGTAGCATTTCACTAGAAGCTACAGTAAGAACATGTGAACATTGCGAAGAAAGTTTATTAGCTTGTTTCAAATGGACCGCATTTTGGCAGTTAAGCAAGTCCGGCAAGTCCCCAAGAGACGAAGTCCTCTGGTAATTGTGGCATCATCTTGGCAACACCGCTACCAAATTATGATGTTTGAATTTTGTTCAGTTCAAACTCTCGTCGGATACTAAATATTGACGTGATTTAATTTTTGCCAAGTACCGAGAGCCATGGATCTTTATACGCCGCCACCGTATCACATTCACGCTACAACTTTTGCATCCAGAAAATCACGCCGAAACCAGCCGGGATGAACCTGCAACGGGCTGACGAGGCGGGGCTGCTTCTACCTCACAGATACCGAGCTGACTTTGCAAGAAATTTTCAGATATTAACGACTCAGAGATTCTCATTCTTCTGTATTATAGAGAATTATTCAACAAAAAAATGAAAGGCAAAGTGATCAAAGGAATATTTTGAGTGATAGCTAGAGTAATGCCTTTTATGGCGTTCTGAAGAAGTATCACTCTTTGTAACAGTATACACTATCCTCGAGGATATCCTTTACCGCTTGGATTTTCTTTTACTTCCAACCAAGTGAAACTTTTAGCTTGTTTATCAGCCTGCTAACAAATGCAGCTTATCACGTCAAGTAATAATCCAGCGGCACCAGGAATGACACCCAGAGAAAAGAGCAGATTGAAGATGTTTGAGGATGACATTGCCACATTGATTCTCCCCAAAGCCATATTGTTGCATCCACTTTTGCAATTCAAGATTACGAAGATCTTTTAGTTGTCAAGAAAGTTCTCGTTCAGAAAAGTAAAAAATTTATTTTACCCTTTATATGTTATCTGCATATCATAATCGACTTTCTACAGTATTCAACTTAAAGGGATTAATTATTACAATTTTTGTTATAACCATTTTCAGAGTTTGATTCAATGGCTTTTCCCTACCCTGCTTTGCGCCGGATCCTCCTGAGAATCTTAATAAGCGAGATTTTCCCAGCTTCCAAACTGTCACGACACTTTCTTCCTTCCGCCGGCTCTCCTGACTTTCGAAGAAGCACTCACTGGCAGAAGGGGAAAAACATCCCTTGAACGTCTAATGATATTAGTGAGGTGATGGTACCAAAGGGATGTTTCTGCTAAGGATAAAACTTCGGTTTTGCATTGAAGTCTAACAAAGTCAACTTTTAACTCATTTTTTCGGTATAAATAGAATTTTGTTTCATTAAAAGCACCCAGTAATTTTATTAAAAAATACGAAACTAATACAAAAGTAGTATTGTTTAAAGATACTTGTGACTTTTTTAAAAGACAACATTTGACACATATATTGATCGATAGTCAATAATAAATTACAAAATATCTATCTTTGTCTTGTTTTTCTACTACAAATTTCGAAGTTAACTGTTTTTCACCTATAAATAAGATTGGACCCAAAGCACAAAATATAAAAGAAAAATAATAGCAAATTATTTAGCTACTATTTCTTTTTAAAAAAAGAGATATTGTGTGATTATATCACATACATAATACTTTTAGATAAAACACAAAATTTAAATATAAAATTAATTAAATAAAACATTAGCTTATTATGATGATTGACTGCATCGAACACAAATATTGCATCTGGATGTGAAGAACCATTCAATATGAAGCAAATAGAAAATAAAATTATATTACAATATAAAGAAATAACTGATTTTTCTGATTAATAATAAAAAGGATTAAATTGGATGCTAAAAATCAGGGAAATAATTTTTTTCCAAGTTTTTTCCCTTCTTAAAACAAAACTAAGAAAATTTAGTTTTTTTTATATAGAACAACATCATTTCAAGTTTCAGACGAAGAGCACAAAATTTTATTAAAAACAAATATTTTATTAAAACACAAAACTTTAGATAAATTAGCTTGCAAAAACAACATAGCTATTCAAATTTTCATGGCAAGCACAATTTTCTTACATAAATCTTCTCCGAACTGATTTTAAACAAAAAAGTTTATTACAATTTCTTCACCAAAAAGGGAGTAACTTTTGGCGCGTAGTCACCTATTTGCCGATTATTACTTTTTATTTTTCGGTTTTCCGCATTAAATTTGGAGTAAAATACGAAGAAAAAAAATGTTGGAAAATAATCAAGTATTGAAGTTTTATTTATTTATTTTTTTCTTAATGAATATTCACTCTCGTTTTTTTTACCTATGTTCTCTATAAAATGTTTTCCGAATATTTTCTGTAAATAAAAATTCAATTTCATTTTGTTATTTTAAAAGGCCATTGATTTAGTTCAACAACTTTGTACTTAAGTGCACCCCTCAATATGTGTTTAAAGGTAAATTTAAGAAATTAACTAAACCATATTCTCAGTAAAATTTTATCTTTAATTAAAGAACTTGAAATTAAAATCAACTTTTACACCTTTATTAAAAGAAGTAATATATAAAAAAATTAAGTCAATTCCTACTAAGGTCAACAAAGAAAAATTTTTATTTTAGTTACTTTTTATTAAATAATTACAATTAATATAAATATGTATATACATATGACACAATCCCAATATTAAGTGGCAAAAGAAAGTAATTTTCCTTGCAATATTCCATTTTCCTTTCTACAAAGGGTGTTGGACTATTATTTTTGCTTGTTATTGTTTATTCATTAATTATATTTAATTATTCCAACAAAATTGTATGAAAAAGAAATCACTTTCTCAGAAATTAGGCTATCCCAGGTGGGATTCAAACCCAAGACCTTTGGATTAGAAGTCCAACAAGCTATCCATTACGCTACAGGGACGAAACCAGCGATTTTTCTTTTTATATACGGCGTTGGACTATTATTTTATTTGTTATTTTATTCATTAGTTTAATTTAATTAATATTTGAAAAAACTGTATTAACATCAAGTGTCATCCACTACAAATTTAAAAAAATGTATTTGAACTTGAGTGGATGAATAAAAAAAGTATTTTATTTACAATTGAAAATTTGAACAAGATATACCGTAAAATCCGGAGTATAACGCGTACTTTGAACACAAAAAATAAGATCGAGACGAAATTTACGAGTGCGCGTTATACGCCGGGTATAAAAATAATTTCAAAAATAAAAAAAAGACATGAGTGCAAAAAGAAAAAATTAAACTTCTATATAGATCGAATACTGCTTATTTAAAAAAAACATATCTAATGAATTTAGGTTTTACATATAGTTCTAGATGTATACTATTTTTTTTTCAAAGTCTAGATAAGTATCACGAGTAAATGGTTTCAAAACGTTGCACACAAATATTTCAGGTTCCTTCGTAAAGAAAGGGAGTGCGCGTTATACGTCGAGTATACCAAAAAATTAAAAAATGCAGCTTGAAAGTATAAGTGCGCATTATACACCGGTGCGCGGGGGTGTTGTACGCCGAATTTTACGGTATACGAGTATATAAATAAACATATATAGGAAGAGTGTGAACTAATAGGAGAGGAATTGAAATATAGACCTAAAAATGCAAATATAAATAAGAATGACTACTTTACGAATTTGTAGGATTATTTTAATGCGCAAGGAGATATACATTTTATAAGTGCATAAAACGAAATAAATTCATTAAAAATACTAAAATTCATATTGAAAATTTTCCCTCAATCCGAAAAATTTTCGAAGAAATATTTTCGAAAGCCGAATAATATTTATAATCTCATTAATCTCATATTTATATTCTCATATTTATATTCTTCATTAAAGCAACAATTTTTAAACCGAAAAAAAAATAAAAATATTTTTAAAAAAATCATAAATGGATGGTAAAGAAATGTTTATTGAGAAATATCATAGAAAATTGCAGGTGTAGATGTAGAAAAACTACATTTGTTTAAATTGATATAATTAAATAACAATTGATGTCACAAACTGATCAAGCATGATTTAATATAGAGCTTAAAAAGTATATATCAGGTTTTAAAACACTTCAAATGAAGCACTTTAATTTTTTATTCTAAGTAGTTTTTTGTCACTTACCAATGGTAATCTATAAACCAGACAATTATTTCAACAATGAAATCAAACTATTTAAATGTATTTTATATAATGATTTGGTATTTAATATATTCTCTCCTTTGATTACATACTACACAATTACTTTATTTTAAGAACGGGAAATATTGAATTTTTTGTGCTTTTGTAAAATACTATTTTGCGTTTTCTACATAAAGTGATTAAATTTAAATTTAACTCATTAAGCAATATTTTGCTTAAGTAATTAAGCATGCGAAAAAATTTCATGTATTTTGTGAAAAGAGCGAAGCATATTTATTAATAACATTTTTACTGCAAAGATACCTCTACCAGAAACCACGCATCTTTTGTACATCAGTCTCAAAAGCCATTAGATAGCAAACTGTACCGGAATCGAATAACATCCTTTCTCTCCCATCCAACAAACCAGAGATCTGCATTAAAAATGATATTGCAGAAACCAAAGAAGGCATGAAATGCTTCGAAAGAGAAAAAGAAAGAGAAATGAAACAGATAACAGTAAAAAGTTTTGAAAAAAATGAAAAGCCCCTCGCATTATTCATAGTCAAGAGCATCCACGAACATAATCCCTCAAAAGAAAAAGAAGAAAAGATAGAAAGATGCACAACGGGAAGTGTACACAGAAACCTTCTATCTGTATTAAAAAGAAAAAACAGCATTACGTTCTGGCGGAAAAGGGAACATGGCAATGCCGTCGCAGAAGACAAAAGCTGCGATGAGATATGTCAGTAGTCCCACTTTATTCGGCTGTGATTTACTAGAGGAGTAAATCCATAAGCTACAAACTTTCATCAGACCTGACAGATGCAATGTTTTTTTTTTTCACTATTTCTTCTCAACAACAGGCATTCTTTCTTTCCCCTAGACGTTGCCACGTTTTTTGTAATTCGTTTTGTTTCAGCGGCATCAAAATGTGAAATGTAAAACGTCATGTCTTTGACATTAATCGTAAAATTCAATATCAAGAGAGAATTCGTTCAGCATTTCACTGAAAGATACAGTAAGAACATGTTTTGGGGTTTATTCTTTAAAGGACCGCATTTCCCTTTTAACCAATTTCCGGGAAGTCCCAAGCAGTCTTTCATTATGGTCCAAGCAACCCGCTCCAAAATGAGTTTGAAGTTAGTTGGAAAACGCGGATATAAAATTACTTTTTCCAAGATACCAGAGCCACGGGCTTTTTTTAAAACCCATAAGGATCCAAACCGGACTCCTTTTCACCAGAAATTGTCCTTCCCGGGATCAACCTGCAAACTTTTGGGTGAGAAAAGGGGACTTCCCTAAGGCTAATTGAAAAAAAGTGAACCAAAGGACTTTTTAAATTCTAAATTAAAAAAAAAAACTGTTTTTGCAATTTAGTAAGGCACCTTTAAATTTATTTTCGTATTTTAAAAAGGGTATTCAAAAAAAGAAGCAAAGTTATAAAAAATAATAAAATTGATAATTTTTAAGGCGTTCTTTAAGAAAACATTTTTTTTTAAAATATATTCCAAGTCTATTTTACCGATTTCTTCCTTTTCTTGTTTTGCTTAACATAGCCAAGTTCACCCAAGAATTTAAAAAAGTTAATTTTTAGAGAAAAAAGAAAAAAAAGAATTTTAATTACCTTTTCTTTTTTCTAAAGAAGGATACTTTTGAATTCAAATTCAAATCTTTTAATTTCAAATCAAAAAAAAAATTTTAAAAAAATTAAAATTTATTTTTTACCCAAATTTTGATCTGATATGAAAACCCTTCAAAATATAAAAATTAAAATTAATTATTACAATTTTTTGTTATAACCATTTCGAGTTTGATTCAATGGCTTTCCTACCCCTGCTGCGTTCGGATCCTCCTGAGAATCTTAATAATAAGCGAGATTTTCCCTTCAACCTACAGGAGGAGGAGAATTCACGACACTTTCTTTCCTTCCATAGAGACTCTCCTGACTTTCGAAGAAGAATTTACTCACTTGTAAGAGAAAGGGGAAAAAAAAAAAAGACTATCCCTTGAACGTCTAATGATAGTGAGGTGATGGTACCAAGGGATGTTTCTGTTCAGGATGACAAAACTTCGGTTTTACGCATTGAAGTCTAACAAAGTCAACTTTTAAACTCATTTTTCGGTATAAATAGAATTTTGTTTCATTAAAAAAGCGCAGTAATTTTATTAAAAATACAAAACTAATACAAAATTGATAATTATTGTTTAAAGATGCTTTGACTTTTTAAAGACAAACATTTATTTTTTTCACATATATTGATCGATAGTCAATAATAAATTGCAAAATATCTATCTTTGTCTTGTTTTTACTACTACAAACATTTTCGAGATTAACTGTTTTTTCACCTAAATGAATTGGACCCAAAGCACAAATATAAAAGAAAAAATAATAGCAAATTATTCCTTTTTCTTCTTTTTTAAAAAAAAGGGGGAGAGATATTGATTATATCACATACATAAATACTTTTAGATAAAACACAAATTTAAATATAAAATTAATTAAATAAAACATTAGCTTATTATGATGATTATTTATCAGACACAAATATTGCATCTGGATAATGAAGAACCATTCAAAATATGAAGCAAAATCTTAGAAAATAAATTATATTACAACCAAAGAAATAACTGATTTTTTTGATTAATAAAAAGGGTTAAATTGAACAATAAATTGACATAAAATAAAAGTGACTCGTGCTGCACAAAAGTACAATCAACACAATAAGATTTACAGTAGCCAAATAAATCAATTAAGCTCAATAATCATGAAAAAAGAATTGCAAAAACATCTATTTCATAAATGATAGTAGATTTTACCATATAAATATAGGCAAAAAGATATGATGTAATGCAATAGCGCACACAAGGGGGAGGGGTCCCTGAGTCAGACCCCCTCAAAGCCCTTGACTTTTTTCGCTTGATTATAATCTATGTATATAGTACGTAAAATTTAATAAAGTATTTGCTATTAATAATTAATTTTATTAATGCTAGTTATAATTCATTCAAGAAAAATTTTTTTACTGTTTTTTGTTCCCAAAAATTGACAAAATAAAAAAAAAATTATGTTGGGGGTGTATTGCAGCAAGATACGAGAATAGTGGACTTTCGACCCTGGAACCCCTTCCCCCTTTGAAAAATCTCTAAGTGCACTACTGATGTTATGAGATAAGATGTCAATGTTGGAAAAGATAAAGAAATAAAACATAGAAGACAAGTAAATAAGCTTTGAAAAGCGTAAAAATTCAGACATTATTGAAAATTCCTAGATGAATACAAATGAAACATACAAATCGCTCTTTAATTCGAAGAAAAGTTATTATAAATATAATTTTCCTGTTCTACAATGAATGCCTTTTTGTCAGATAACAAACAACAGTTCTATATTAATTCCGTAATCAGTTTCAGACAATAAGCCTCACTTTTTATTTCTCAATTGAAAACAAAATTATTACTCCGAAGAAATTCATTTTGTCCTTCAAAGAAAGAACTTAACCAGAATAATTTTTTAGGAAATCCTACAAAACACAAAAACAGTTGAAATCGACATTAGTTCCACTTGCTAACCTCTCAGCGTTTAAGGGTTAAAAAGCCCAATAATTCACAACATATTCTAAACAATAAAATGCTTTCATTACATCCCTAAGTGAATATTCACAGGAAACAAACAAACGATCATAAATAAGAGTGAGATAATTTCCCATGAGGAGTTCATGCTGATATGCATTTTCTTCATCATTTTTCCTAGATGGAGCAAGAGTCTGTTTTTTTCTTCGAGAGGAGAAAGATTTAAGTGTTTTCATAACGGAAAATACTTAGACCCAGAAACTTATCGGAACAAAAGAAGAAATATAGGAAAGGGAGGACCAAGAATAAGGGGAGGAGGGAGCAGTTGCTCTTAATGGAAGTTTGATGATCCCAGAAATTTACCACCTACCTCTGCTAAAGAAGGGCGAATATGATTGCTAGACTCTAGGAAAGTAATGGGTGTGATTTTTCTCAGAAACGGATTTTTTCCCTTTCATAGGGTAACATGGTTGGGATGGAGCGAACTAAATTCCATTTTGTTGGTTAACTTTTTTTTTCTTTTTCCTTTTGGTATTTATGAGTAGGAGAAAAGATGAAGAATACAGGTTTCATATTTTATCGTGTGTGTGTCTACTTTTTGTATTTTTACTTGAGATGAACACATCTTTGTGGTTACATTTTCAGGAAGTATTGCAATAGACGTTTAAAAATAAGATCATGTATAATGAAATATTTCTTATTTCATTTACATGCCCTTTTTAGTTATATTGTTGATTTAAGACCAGTCCCGAAGAAAAGAGCAATAATTAATGGCAATGTCTTTCTAGAGAATATATAAATGAAATAGCTTACATTTGGATAATATAAAATGAAAATTATAACAGATCTAATACTCAAACCAACTGCCCTAAAATAGTGGTTAGAATAAACTAAAAACCACGAGATAATCACAGTAATAGAATGAATCCATTAATATTTAAGATCGATAAAGTGTAAGCATCCTTAGCAATGATTGATAACGAAATGTAATACGAAAAACTATAAATCTCACACAGTACAACTGAATTTTTTACGATATAGAGAAGGAATTTTGAGAGTGACAGAAAGAAAACTTTTTCAATAAATATTTTATTTTTAGTAGAAAAGTTACAAAATGTACAGTAAAATACAGATATATACAGGTTAGACATCCTTAAAAATATAAAATGTTAAAATATTTTAATTCAGGATTTTTTATAGAACTTCCTTTTAAATTTAAACTTCTCAATCATATCCATGCAGTATAAATATGCTTTTTCGAATATAAATAATCAAATGCATTAATAAATTGTTATTGCTATTATTTAAACAAATAAAATAATTTTTTCATAACATGTTAGGACCAATAACTTAAAAAGGATCAGCCATTCTATGATAGAAAATGAGAAATTACGAAAGTAATAATTCAGTCATTTTATGATGACTATAGAGTAAAATGTACAATGTCAATCGCCTCATTAAATTTTTTTTAAAAATCATAATTTTTAAAATTTAATTAAACGCACACCTTTAGATAAAAAAAAAACTTTCTTTGAAAGGGTTTCTCATTCTATTTTAATCACATTACAGAAATAAAGCTCTCATACGTCTTTCATTAAAAATCTGTTGTTGTTACTTATGCCACATGATCGCCTGTAAACATCAGATCAAGGTCCACGAAATTCATCGTGGCGAAGGGCCAGATTTTTACGCCTGTCGTTAGCAACACCCTGGAGATGGTCAGAGGCCTCCCACCAATCTAACGAGAAGACTTGCGGCTCGACGGTTATTTAGAGCACCCTCTTGTCGCGAAGACACTATACATTTACAAACATCCATGCCTTCTCCGGGATTCGAACCCATGCAATACAGCACCGCAGTCACCGTCACTAACCACTATACCGAATGGGCGGCTTCACAATAGAAATCTATTTGCAATAAGTACATTCGATATTTAAAGAGTGTGAATTGTTTTCATTCATCACCTGCAGTTAATACTTAGAAGACGGAAGACATAAATTTCGTCTTTCATTTCTCACCTTATTCATCTTTTACTTTAATTCGTTTTAATTTTTAATCTATATTATTAGTAATATATTAATTTATCATTTTATTATTATACTTTCGTTTTTTAATTTATTTCACAAAAAAAAGTACGGAAATTCAAGCTATATATTTTCATTGCATGCCATCTTCAGCCATTTAAAGGAAATACTGTACATTGTGGTACGTAAACTAAACTAGATAAGGTACCAGATGAATAATAGCTTTGCTTATTATTTTAGCATTTAAGGCTAAATTTGAAATCTACTTGAGAAGACTCATTTCACAAACAAACAATTTAAATTGATTTAAAAGCTGATTCATTAATTGATTAAAGAAATTAAGCACTACACGACGTTGAATTTTCACATTTATCTCCCTAACCTTGACTGATAACCAACACATTTAGTTATCTTTTTTTTTCTTTCAGTCGATAAACTATCTATGAATGAAAGCTTATCATTAGTTAAACCACTTCAAAGCCTTTTCCACAAGTATTAAATGACTTTTGCGGATAAAAGATAAAAGTGTGCAGCGTTAGAAGCGTAACTGAAAAGAAAGACATTACCGAGTCATTCATCACTTTTAAAAAGAAGATTTCCTGCCAGACATCTCAGTAGACACGAAACGAAAATGAAGCGCTATTTGAGACACTTTAGAGTAATATCTCTCTTCCTCTTTTCGCTGTAATTTAAATAATTTTTTTGTTCTCAAGCCGTGATTTAAATTTCGTCGTTTTCCTGAAAGGCTTCGAAAAAAAAATATTCTCTTGAGTAATTGGAATAGACAATTTAATTTGAAACTTGACGTTCAGTTCAAAATACAATTTTTTTTCTTTGTTAAATGAATAATTAGAAGATTTTTTCGAAATGTAAGAAAAAAGCCTGAAACAATATGATAGATTTCAGATCCCCTGAAATTCGTTTATATAATTTGTGTAAATATTTGAAGATTTAAATTGATGACTCAAAGGTTTTTGTTTGGTTTCTTATTCTTTTTTGTCTGATAAGTAAACGCTTTTTTTTGTAAGTTATACTCTTAATTATAAATGAAGCTGAAAATCACATTAAAAACTAAAACTACTTGAAGTTAAATACAGATGGAAGAATATGAAAAGTTTATATCCAAGTAATAAAGATAGAGAAGATTTTATTTTATTTATTTTTTTTACATTTTTTCTTACCGAATTCAAAAAAACAGGAGAACAAATATTTTATTTATAATAACGTGTTTTGCTATGCTTTATATATATATATGTTAATAGTTACTGTCAGACCCCTATTTAACGAATTTCGCGCTTTACCGAATTCTCTTTTCTCGATTAAAATGAGGGCAAAACCCCTTATTTAACGAATAATAAACCCCGAATTAACGAATTATTTTAAAAGCTGATTTTTTTATTAGTTTGTTTTAGAAAAAACTGGATTATTTTTCAAATGACATATCCTCCCCCAAATATACAAATATTTTTCTTGCAAACAATAAATTTAGACGGGAAAGGATGCAGACCATTATTAGACTTAACAAATACAGATGAGTCATAAGTGTAACCTATCGTGTGAGTTTTGAATAAGACAGGACATTTCTTTCTTATATAATCCAATTCCACAACGCAGGGGATATTTTAAGATTTTAACGATAATGTTACTTTTCATGATGGAGTGCCAATCTGTGCAACTGAAGTTGAGTAAATTGTTGACTTGTCGGAGCCAATTGAAATGCGATTCTGATGCAGAGATTGATATAGAAACTTCTATCAAAACTGTTACATTTTCTAATGTTTTTTTCATTGTTTGGATGTGAAAACATACCTTATGCAGAAGGATGTAAATGGCGCTGTATTTTCTTCTCCGCATAAAGTTGAAAAATAGCTCTTTCTAGACAGAAATCAAAAGGATTCTCAAAAATCTATTAGTCAGTATTTTAAAATTTCCAATTATAACTGATGCGTAATAATTCGGTAATATTTTCAGCTTTTGAACAAAAAGTGTATAATTTCTAAATATGGATATTTTTTGTGTAGTTGCTTATTATAGAATTTCGCAAAGGGAAGCAAAAAAATTGTAATTTGTTTGGACCTCGATGTAACGAATAATCCCGAATTAACAAACGAAATGTTCCGTTTAGACGAATTCGTTAAATTGGGGTCTGAAAGTATATTTATTGATGAGTTTTATATTCCTTACTAATATATTCGTATATTTACCGTAAAATCCGGCGTATAACGCGCACTTTTAACACAGAAAATAAGATCGTAACTTAAGGGTGCGCGTTATACGCCGGGTATAAAAACAATAACTTTAAATATAACAAAATATATGAGCATAAAAATAGATTTTCACTTTTGCATGTATCGAAATAATGTTTATTTAAAAGAGAAATATCACTTGCCGTATGAACTAAGAGAGTTGCAGTTCTAGAAGAAAACTATTTTGTAAAAAGTCTGGGATAATACCTCGAATAAATGGCTTCAAAATATAAGAGCAATATATACTAATTTTTCAGATTTCTTCGTAAAAAAGGGGGTGCGCGTTATTCGGCGAATATACCTAAAAGTTAAAAAATTAAGCTTGAAATTATAGGCGCGCGTTATACACCGGTGCGCGTTATACGCCGGATTTTACGGTAAATGTAAAATGAAAAAAAAAAATGCATAATCAATATTCATCAAAGTGTTTAAAAACAATTATTTTATTATTAAATGTAAAATAGACTGTATTATCGTTTTGGAATAATTTCAACTTGATTTACGTCCTGTTTGGAAGCGAAGAATTTAGTTTGGAATACGATTCTTTGATGAAGGAAATTTTTACCAGATAGATGTCAAAATTTTTTATCTTAGAAAAACCTTAATTTTCCCTACCTTAAAAAAGCAAAACGTTGTCTGGAATGATGAGGCAAGATTCTAGGAAGCCCCAAGCCCGACTGACGTCAAGTACGTCTTGGGACCCGAACCTGACTTAGAACAAGGGGTACTAAAATTCTCCGTTATGACACTGCAAAAGGTTACATTTTTTAACAAGATGTCGCGCCTTTTCACAACCCCACAACGTCATTGCATCTTATTTCAATGATGAGCTCCCAGTTTGGATGGGTCGTGGAGGTGTTATTCAATAGCCCCCGCGATATAATCAGCTCTTTCACTACTGTATTTTAGTGTTTAACTTTCGGAGAACCGTGATCTTAAAAAAACGCATAAATGGATAATTTTCATGATATTTAGTGTCACTTAGATAAGAATACATGTATAAAATTGTTTTAAGGACATTTTGACAAAAAAAAAATTATTTAAATACTATATTTCGGCAAAAAATTAACTTAGAATAACCTTTTTTCAAAAAGTTCTCCTTTTATAAAAAATTCTTCTAAAATAATAATATTGTGTGTGTGCTTATATAAAGTAAAGACTTCCTCAGAGAGTTTGAACTATGATTTTTGAAAAATTCACATTATTTTCAGAGTTACAACCAATGGAAATAATGATCGGCGTTTTTTTCTTAAAATGTCTTCCCTCTGTTGTCGTAAAACATGGATAAACCCACTTTTAAGTTGTATATTTCAAAAATTCTAGTTGAGCCTCTGTACAGAGGTCTGAGCTATATTCAGGCAAAATATTATTATAGTAGAAGCATTTTCACAAAAGGAGAATATTTCGAAAATGGGTCATTCTATGTTCATTTTTTGTCAAAATATTGTACTTAAATAATTGTATATTGTAATACTATTCTTAAAATAATTTTGTATACGTTTTCTAATCTAAGTGACACTAAATATCATAAATTTTATCCATTTACACGCTTTTGCAAAATCATGGTTCCGAACGTAATCGGATACCTTAAGATTTTGTTAAGGATCAAGTGTACATTCGGCCATTTTCTGCGACCCTTCCTGAACTAAAATCAAGAATCTGCCTTCAAATTAATTTGATCGACGGAAACATGCTGACAAATTTGTGGCAAGAACTGACTTACTGATGGGACATTTGAAAAGTAACGAAAGAAAGCAGCATTGAGCATTTATGATAATGGTAAACTTGGAGCATATTTCTCTATCTTACAACAATATGAACCTTAATTTTTTCTTGTAAATTTCATGCAATAAATCATTTTTTTAACAACTAATTTTTAGACACCCTGTATCGAAAGATCTATATTAAAATGTGTCACACATAGATATTAAGTCTTAAAGTTGTACATTGAATAAATAATTCAATAAAAGCATTTTAATTCTCAAAATTCATTGCAAAGTTATTAAATATCTTGTAGATGTGGTTTTGTTCAGAATTAATCAAAAACCAATAATTTCTTTAATGCATTAAAATGGTTTTTATATATGTATGAACCAATACCACTATGTGATCTCAATAGTTTCTGTAAATACTTACTAATATGTTACGTTAGACTGACGTATAATGAAAAAAATACCAGGTTTTTATTATTTATTTATATCAGATTTTATAAGTATCTCCATTCTATCCATTGTGAAAGTAAGATTAAAATTCAAGCTAATTTAAAAACCTGAATGCATTTGCATAAAAGAAAGAAAAGTTATCTACAGCGATGAAAGAAATCGCTAAGCAAACAAACCTCACAAGGATATACAAGCAATTAGATAAATATTCAAATTCCTCCGAATCGACAACAGTATTCCAAATAATTTTTTACGTTCCCTCTTTTGAACGATTCGATTTCCTCACAGACAAAACGAAAATGACTTTAGCAACGAAAAAATTTGCTCTCGAGGTATTTTAAATTCAATATACAAAAAAAAGATACACAAAAAGGGGGGAAAACATCATCAAATTTTTATCTCCCTTCTCTGAAACTGAACATTTTAATATTTTGATGTTTTGCATATTCAATTCCCATCCATTTTTTATCGTGAAAAGATGTATTATAAATTCCACGCTGAATGTATATATTAAAAAAAGAAGAGAAGAAGGAGAAGAAGAATGAAGGAAAAGAACATTTATAAATTTATGTACCCGTGCTAAAATTACATTTTATTACAAGCTCTTTCCCGCTACCATCTTTCGAAGCGAGCGATAAAACTTCACCCGGAGAAATTCTCGAGGGGCCGACCGAAGCGGGAAGGAGCGGAGCTAAGGAAGTTGGTAGAAGTGAAGCTGACAGTTAAGGAAAGAATGATGAATAGTTTTCATTCCAATGCGAGTTTAACTTTTTTGTTCCTGTTACTTTCTTTCCCTTTTTTGTATTTCTTCAGGGATATTTTGTAAGAGAAAGAGTAAGTAAAGACTCTTTCACGGCAGAGAATGATCGTTTTTATTCAAGTTTTTTCTGTCTCGTTATTTGGGAATGTGCATAAGAAAAGAATTGTAAATTTTTGGGTTGAAATCGATGTAGTCGAAGAAAAACCATTCCATTATGGATAATTATTATTTTTTTTGGTTGTTTATAGAAATCTCGATTTAAGTTTTGTAGAATTCAAAAAACGAATATCCCATCAAGTGTATTTAACCAATAAAAGTGATTGAAGTTCATTTTTTATCGTGAAAGGTTGAAAATTAAAAAATTGCTGATTAACTAACTGAGAGAGATCAATACTTACGCCGATAAAAAATCTTTTTAAAAAAAAAATTTCATTATTTGATGAATTTTTACAAACTTCAAACAGAAAAGCTTGTCAGCTCTGCTTACCAAACTATTAACTTTTTTTATAGTTATTTGGAAAGCTAACATTAAGGGGTCTTTTTGTTTATTGTAAAGCAATAGAAAATACAAATATTTGCATAGTAGTTAAAAAAAAATGTTTAAAATTGCTGTAGTGCAATGCTTTTCAAACTTTCAATATTTGCGACCCAGTTTTCAATCTTCATTTTCATCGCTTCCTATCCTCTATAATAAAAATGTATTGAATGTGATTATAATGCATTTTGACCGTAAAGCTACAACACAACTTTAATTATAAACCGTACAAATTACCAAGATCATGTATAAAACTTAGTACATAATTTTGTATATGACAAGTCCATGGGAGTCACTAGTAATTATTGAATTTGTTATTAATTTAGTATTGACAAATTAATTATCAAATACATTTTGCACCACTGATACATTCATAAGTACATTTTAACAGTGCATTTTATTACTTATTATGTTGGAATGTATTTTAATTTGCTTCCTTTCAGTAAATCAATAATTTTTTAAAAATAATATTTTCTTTTTGACTTTTTGATATGCTTGCGCCCCCACGTAGAGTTACCACGCCCCCTAGGGGCGCGCCCCACAGTTTGAGTAATGCTGCTGTAGTGTTAAACTAAAACACAGTTCTATAAGGAATGAACTTTATATATCAATACGTATGTATACGCATCTTAATTAGATGATTAAAATATGTTCATGTTTCTCATTTTTCAATTTTATGTATTACATTTCGTATACGGATAATTTAGGGAATTACATAGGATACTGATGTAAAATGGAAAAAGTATTTAGAAACAAATGTTATTAAGTATTTCATTTCTTTAGAAATATTATTTAATACAATGCTTCAAATATTTCTAAACTAGAGAGCAAATCGATAGTTTTTTTATCAGCAATTTTTTTTAAAATTATCTAAATTTTTTAATTAATATTCTTTGCATATTTTTATATATTATAATAAAGCAAAAACTTCTGGTATTTTTTAAAAAATCTTCGTTATGTTTGGCTGAATGAAATCACGATACAAACAATTTAAGTACCGTTCTCTGACAATACAATTGCTTATTAAAATAAAAAAAATACCGAGAAAAATTAAAAACAATACTTTTAATTTCAGGGACTTCCAATGGAATTGTTGTTTCATATCAAATGTACGAAAAATTCTCTACTTTACGAAAAATATTCATCCCATTAAAAAGTGACTAAGTTAAATTTTAGAATTAAACTTTGAAAAACAATAATTTTTAAATAATTTTTTTGAAGAAGTGTAGGACTATTTTAAACATATTTTTATCTTTTTAAATAACATTGCAAAGTTCCCAGTGAAAATCTCCTGACACATTTTTAAGATAATATTACTACGAAAAATATATTCAGTGTAATGATGTAGACATCTCTTACCATACATTTTTCAAAAACTTTTACATTCCGTTTAATCGATAGTTAATAATATTTCAAAAATGATACAACTTAATCCATAAATACTAGCTTTGTAGTACTTACAGTGGTTTATAATTTAAAAAAACGTTGATAATCAGATGCATATATTTTTTAATCAAAACATTGATACGGTTCTAGTGACCCTTAAAATTTTTTGACGAAATAAATACATTTAAGGAAAAATAAATACTTCGAGTATATTCTTTCTTAATTCTGAAATATTATCCAACAAGGTAAAATTTAGAGCCGTGGAAGTTATGGAATTATATATCTCACTTTTTTTTTATTCTTCGAAAAAAAAAAAAATTCTGACTTAGTTCCGACAGTTATTTGAAACACAAAATTCCCGGAATATTTCATCTACATACTCCCGTTGTCTCACCACTTGACACCGCACACTTCCCATAGAATGCAAATTTCCCCACTCTACACACAATGCGGGTTCTAATGATATACGCTTCCACAAATAGACATTCTTTTCCACAAGCATGCATTTCAAACATCACTCAGTGAACGACTAAAAATGGAAATAAGCGAAAATTTCTCCCTCGCAAAATGGCAACAGTTCCTCTCTCATCTTCCGAAACCTCTTCAGTGCTGCGACCGAGACGGATGGGTTACCATAGCAACGACAAGAGTATAATGGGTTCGCTTACATTCAGCACACGTTTCACATAGCAACTTGCAAGACAAGAGCGCGAGACCAAACAAAAAAATAATGCAATCCAATTTGCCTGCGTTTATACGTTCCTCCCCTCCATTTCCTCTTATCTTATACATGCTACTTTTTTTTCTTCGTGATTCTCTAGCTTTGGAAAAGTTTCTGTTATTTATAAAGCGTAATTGAGTGCGCTTGTAATATAAGAGTGTTTTCGAGAAGTGTATGTGTGCGAGTACCAAAGTTAAAGCAGTATTGGTTTCTATAGCAACCAAGGCGAAATGGACTATATTTTAAAGCCATTGCTTTTAATTACCATTTATGAAGAGATTCGAGTCTTGTGTGGTAATTAATTTTTTTTCCGTTATGAGTAAGGGATAATGCATTATTTGGAGCACATGCACTGTCAAAAGCGCTTGTGCGCTTAGTGAACGGAAATGTCAGTGATGATAGCGTAATTAATTCATAAAATTAAGTTTTTTTCTTTTTTTGTCAGAGATATTTAGGTAAAAAAGAGCTTTGAATTCTATGAAAAATGAAATATTCCTATACTTTTCAATGAAAATTATAATGTACATTCTAAATAAGTAATATTAAAAAAAGGTTTTAAGTCAATTCCTACTTATAGATCAACAAAGAAAAATTTTATTTTAGCTACTTTTTATTGAATAGTTACAATTAATATAAATATGTATATACATATGACAGAACCATAACATTAAGTGGTTATTAATTTTTATTAATTATCATTAAAGTATCGCATTGTCATCCAAAACAATCGTGTATATAAATTTCATTTCAACTGAATACTTTAACACGTGAGAAAAAACCTTTCAAGTTTTTGCCAAGTCTAAAAATGATACCAACGTGGTTGTATTTGTAACTCTTTAAATAATTATTTTTTAATCAATTAATTTTATTAATTATTATTATATTATTGTATTGTCATCCAATATAAATTTCAGTTCAAATGAACACTTTAACACGTGAGAAAAAAACCTTTTCAAGTTTTGACACAAGTCGCCAAAAGGGTCGCTAAAAATGATACCAACGCGGTTGCATTTGTAATTCTTTAAATAATTAGTTTTAATCAATTAATTTTTATTAATTGTTTTTATATTACTGTATATTGTCCTCCAAAATAAACCTGTATGTAAAATTTCAGCTCAATGGAGCGCTTAAAAGTGTATTTTATTAACGATTGAAAATTCCACCTAGATAAAAATAAATAAATATATAAATAAATATATAAAGATTGTGAGCTAGTAGTAGGAATTGAAAATGTGCACTCCTACATGTAAGAACCAATTTCAGAAATTGGCTTTGAATATCAAAGACTCCTCTTCCTGCTCTTTCCGTGATAAAATAAAAATATATGTTAAAAATGTATATGCTTTATTATTTTTAATACACACACATATATATATTTAGAGCATCATTCATAAGTGCGAGTATTATTCAGCTATTAAGGTATTTTTATGTATAAGAGTATTGATATTTTTAAGATCTTACAATGGTTGAATATACAAGATTTTGAGAGAAACTTAACTTTCAAATTTTAGATATCTTAGTGCTTTTGGAAATTTCCATTTTAATAATGAGTATATTTTGTTGATATTTGGAAGTTAAGTTATGTTATACACTTAGTTATTTTAGAATTTAGATATTTTTTGTGTCATAATATTTTTCAAAATCCGTGGAAAATATCTTAATTTTTAAAATTTTTACTTTAAAGATTTGAGATTTTTTTTTTTAAATTTGGATATTTTTTAGCTTAATAACTTGCAATTGGTGTAAGTTTTATACCATCAAACTAGTTTATCCCCCCCACCTTATCGATCCTAAGCCCGAGGTTGCACTAGGTCTAATTAGAAATTTTTACTTTAATTTTAAAACTTTGATACTTCTACTTTTTTCTTCATCATTGAGATTCTGAATTGGGAATTTGTATTTTGATATTCAATAAATTTCAAATTTCTGTTTTTTTTAAAGAATTTGTATTTTATCTATATGTATTTGTGTCCGTGTGCTCCTAAATTCGACGAAATATTTTCAGCTTGATAACCTAATCGTAAGCGTCAAAGACAAAAGGGATTTTTTTTATTTGCTAATAATAATAAACGAAAGTTAAGACCTTAAAAAACGACTTTTCAGACCAATGATGTTTAGAAAGAAAAATACTTTCTTCTTTCCAAAAGATTATATATTTACTATTTCTTGAATGCTTTGTTTTTAATTGTTGAATTATAAAATTTTTTAAAATGTTCTAATTTCGCATCTTATTTTCATCGTACACAATTCGATATTTTTTAAATAAGATTATACAGTGCTACTAAAATCTAGCCAAATGTAAAATGATATATATATATATATATAACTCAAACTCAAAACTCAAACACAGTGACGTAACAGCCCATGAGGGCCAGGGCTTACTGTGCCCATACAGTATAAGTGACCTTTGGGCACTGAGGTGCTAGAGCAGGTGTCCCGATCAGGTGGCCAGTCTGAAGCGAGACCCCCAGTGTTTAAGTCACTAAGCAAGCTTGGTACTCCTTTATCGACCCACTGCAATAGGGATGAAAGGCTGAGGATATATATATATATATATATATAATATATAGATGATACAACAATTGCACGTGTATTTGACGGTGGTTGTTCAAAATTTTAACATATAACAATAAATCAACAGTAGTACATTCTGAAACATTTTAATGTGGTTATTTATTTATTTTTATTTTTGAAATAGCATAAAATTCAACTCCATGTAGAGAATTTAAATTCATAATAAATCTTCAAGGAAAAAAGAACTAAAAATGTGTTACCGAGAAAATGCTTTTTAATTGTTCATAATATAACTTTTAATTAACATGTATTTAAATTCGTTCCTTTCTTTCCTTAAAAAAGTTAGTATTAGAAAATATCTAATCAATAAGAGAAAAAAATTGAATCAGCGCCATCTCACGGTGTAAAAAGAGCAATTTTTCTTTCCCACTCTCATTTACTGGTGTTTTTTATTTCTTAGCTTTTGAATAAGAAGAAAAAAGAAAGAAAAAAAAAAGAAGGGAAGAAGGGGCAGAAGTGTCAGTCACGCATTCTTCATTTTGCTCTTCATTTACGAAAGCCTTTTAATGAAATGAAGATCGTTATTTTGCTCATTTTATTAATTAATTTACGAGAGCAGATGTTGTTGAAAGACTCATTGATAATTTTCTTTCTTTGAAAGTTTTTTTTTTTCATTCAAAGTCTCGGGAGAGACATTTTTCTCCCCCCCTTCCCGACACGTTTTTTCTTTCCTCCCACGATCTAAAAAAAAACAAATCTTTCAAAAAGAGAACTAAAAAGAAAAATTGATGAAGTTTTTCATTATGACACCGTATAGTTCCCTAACTGATGGTATGCAACTTTTTAAACTGATTTTATAAAACCATAACCTGTTCCCTTACTTTAAAACCTGTTGAGTTCCTGCAAGAACGACAATTTCTCAAGAAGGGGGAAGAAGAACTGAATACGGTAAAAAAATAAATATAAAGAACATCTTTGGAAAAAGTATTCATATAATGAAACCACGTTGTTTACTTATCGATGTAGTTAATCGTATCATATGTATAAGTTAATAACATTTCTTAAAAAATATTTTCTTAAAGCCATATCCTTCATTTTTTAAAAAATATTAACATAATGAATTTCAGGCAATAGAGTTTTAAAATACTACATAGATGATTTTATATTCATTTAATATAAACCTTTGAGTATATGCAGTTTTCTTAAATATTTTTGAAGCATATATATTTTTTTACTGAATAATAAAGTAGACAATAGAATATAAGTATTTCAAAAAATTAAGTACACTATAAGTAAGTAAAGCGCTTTTATCATTATTTCTTCCACCTGGAATAGAAAACTACATAATTATATTTAAGTAACTTTTTACTTTTACATGTACCACCTTGCTATATTTTTACATATTTCTTAGTATAAGTTAAAAATTATAACAATTTCATAAATTATTAATGATTACACACACAGAATTTTCCATTCGATTCATAGGAAAGTGATGTTTCTAATTTGATTCATAATGAACATTTAATAGAGTATTATCACAATTAATGTTATTTAAAATTACTTATAGCAAAAAAAAGAAGAAAAAATTAAAACAAGGTATCTACATCGTGTACAATCCCCTAAGGATTTTCGAAGAGCCAGACTTTATGAAGCAATAGATTTACCTGTTCATGTGTTTATTTCAATAGAGTTCTTCATTTTTAATTTTATGTCACAGACACATACGTATATTCATTCTTCATTTTTAAATATTCAGTTTCCATTTTTAGGATTTATATTTCATTAGTTATTTTATATTTTATTTAAAAATATTTCGCACAAAACCATTCATTTTCATCAAATAAACCAATCAAATGTAATTAATTGAACGTATCAGATATTAAAAATGCAGTTTTTGCATTGAATTTGATTAATTCATTCAATAAAGGAAAAAATTCTAAACTGACATACTCATTTATAAAAATGCAGGTTTCCAGACTATTGTATAAATAAATTTTTATTACATATTGATTATTTTGTTTATGCAATTTTAAAATTATGTTTTAAAGTTCTAAAAACGAAAAACTAACGAATTAGTTTTGGGTTCATTTTCAAAAAGCAGTGATAGTATAAATTTTTATACATTTTTTAAAATTAAATTGCTGAATTTTACTCTAAAATGTGTATAAACTATAATAAACACATAATTATGCTATATTTTTAGCCTTAAAAGATTATGTTCCGTAAAAAATTATTGTCAAATTTTACTAATTATTTATAAACTCCAAAAACGAAACACCTTAATAGAAAAGATATATATATATACATATATACACTCTAAATCGCATTGTATTTTAAATTCTTAACTCAGATAATTTATGTGGTCATAAACATCCCCTGCATTCAAAAGTATCAATGATAAATGTATCACATTTAAGGTACATTTCTAATACACATTAAACACCACTTCGAATTTCCATAAGTCATGTGGTATGGAAATAAGGAGAAGAGAAAAATATCTGAAATGTGTTTTCGTTCGTTTATCCCCGGGTTCCATCACGAGCAACGTTCATTCGAAGCTATCTTTCTCATCGGCTATTTGAAGCGACTTCTGAATTAAAAGATAGCTACTGCCATCTAGTGATCAAAACGGAGAAAGACTAAAAAAATTCGCTGCCTGAAGAATATCGCCTATTAACTAGTTTTTTTATTTTTAGATGCTTGATTATATTTAAAAAAAAAATACTACCGGTAATTTTTCATACTTATTAATTTTTCAGAAAAATTAAAAACTTCTATTTCCATAATTTTTTCTTTTAGCAATTCTTTTGTAAGCAACAAGTTATCAAAGTTTAAGCAGGAAACAAACAAAACAAATACAATTTATGTATATGTATTATTCTTTAGTAAACATGTATGCAAGCCTATTCATGAATACCTATTCCCTAGTGAGTTCTATCCAAGAATCATGTTTCAACTGATTTTTTTTACTCTCACGTAAAGCAACACGAGAGCTCTTTAGGGATGGATTTTTAATTTTGAACTCCACTGACGAGAACTATACCCAAATTGGCATTCCATCTGAAACCATAAGATCATGGGTCTAACTAAATGTGAGGGCAAACTTTACAATTTACAATACTAACGAGAATGGAGTTACGGAACCTCAAAATAAATAAATAAATAAATAATGGATCTTGAATCACTTTTTAAGAATATTTTCGTCAATAGTCAGTAATAAAGAAAAAAACATAAATTATTGGAAAGCATTGTATCAACCAATGATTGATGCATTCTTGATTAGTACTGTCCAAGACTTTGCTTGTGAAAAAAGAAGATTGCATTAACACACGGAATCATTATTAAGCTGAAAATGTTAGTTTTTTAAAATACTTCTAGAGAATGTCGCTAATCAGAAGCATACAACTTAAAATTTTCTTTCACTTTAATTATTTTACTCTTCATGAGAAAATCGTAATTGCAAAATGCAGAGTTTCTTAAAAACAATCAAGAAATGTGCATGTAAGTCGCATGAATATAATATACAAAAACACTTGCCTTGTTGTCCGGCAGATGACGCCACCATCTTGTTCTTTCTAGAGCCTGCTGTAGCAGACGGATTTGAGGAGGATGGAATGGAACTCCCAGCATCTTTGTTGCTAGGACAAGGGATGCTACGTCCATTAGATGGACGAAAAGGAGAAGGAAGTCTAAAGAAAAAGAAGAAAATTACAATTTTTATCAAAAAACACCAAATAAAACATGAAAATTGATTGTGCATTTCATTAAAAAAATTTACAGGTCAAAACTGAATATATGCCGTTTTTATGTCGATGAATATATTTTATATTTCAAAAAATATTATAATATTCTTCGTTATTTAGTCAAATCTTTTTTTTAATTTCTGTAACACCCATAATTTATCGCATAAAACAAACAAAAGAAAAAAAATGAATGAAATTAAAAGGCTAGAAAATCTAACAAATATCATCTACTGAAATAAATCCATTCATGCTGTCTCATACATATTAAAGTTAGGTAACATAATTTTTAAAATCATTTAAATAATTTTTTATCAATAAATTTTAGGTCTTTAAATAAAAAAAAACGCAATTTTTGAGAAATTTGGTTTGTTTTTGTATTATTTATGGAAAAACCTTTATCAGTTTATTACATGAATGCATCTTTTTTTTTTTCTTTTTTCATAAATATTTTCAGATTTTCTTAGAAAATAAATTATAACTGTTTAGAAAAAGAGAAAAAAATTTTCTTCTAAACGCCATGAAAAGAATAATTATCAAAGCTTACTTGGAGAGCATATCACTCCCGAGAGATGGCGCCACCATTCCGGATTTTACAACAGCAGCCACGTTGACGTTTGGAGCAGCAGCGGAAGTAACAGATGTATTAGCTGAATTTTTACAAGCAACACTATTCGAATTTTTTTGAGCTTGTTTGTATCTGGATAAGTTAAAGAATAAGCTCAAGATAACTTTCAAATTGCCTTCTCTCACATCTGAAAAAAAAATTAAATGTCAATAAACACACATGTTTGAAGAAGTTATGTAATATTATGAGCTACAACGTTCGGCTTGTTTCGGTTGCTTGAAGTAATAACATAAAATACAATGAATTTATATATGCAAATGGGAGACGAAAAAATAGAAAGAAATGAATTGCAAATAGTTGCACTTGACCATCTAAACGAAAAAAATAAATTATAAATACTGATTTTCAAGGAGATTTTAAATTAAGAAAATTATTAAATAAATTCATCTTGATTACTACTTAAAGATTACAATTTTTATAATAAAATTTTTTTGAAAAGAACTAGTCAACATCTGTTTGAAAGAGTAAATTTCGTTTGGTTTACTTTATTTTACCAACAAGTAAACTGTTAGGTTTAGAATATTTTTAAAAATTTATAAATATCATATATTGTTAAATATATAGTAGTTAGTGGTATGTTGTTTAACGCTGAATAGTGGTCAAGTTATAAAGACGTTACCTAAGTTGGGGTTATTTCACTCATATGTCAATCTTGTCCATTAATGGTGGTTAAGAATTCGATCATGGTTAATAAATAGGATGTGTTTTTAAAAAATAAATTCTTATGTTATATATTATATAAAAACAAGAAAAAAAACCCTACAAATTGCTCTTGTTTCATTTATGATTAAACAACACGAGATTTTAGAAGAAATTTGTTTTATTGTTATGTAATATTATGTTATTAATGTAATATTATGTTGTTAATGTTGTTTATTTGTTTTAGATGAAAAAATGCACCTGTGAAATAAAATAAAATTACCAACATTTATATTATTCATTAAGATAAAAACGAGTTTTTACATAAAATTTTTATCTTTTTTTGCGTGCGTGTTTGAATGTAGTGATGATTTTAGTGAGGAAGTGTTAAAAAAAGTGATTTTAAGAAAATAATTTTAAAAAAGTGGTCAATGATCGAAAATTGCAGCCTTTAGTCCATCTTTTAGAATATTACTTTTGACCTATTCCACTTGACCTGATTCTAACTTCAAAATCTGCTTTTCAGGCATAGTATTGTGCATTTTCGCGTCTTTCCAAACAATTCTGTTAAGAGAGATATAATAATCTTTTCTTCCTTTTTCTTCAATTCCTACTATTAGCTCTCACAATCTCTATTTATTTATTTATTTATATATTTATTTATCTTGGTGGAATTTTCAATCGTTAATAAAATACATTTTAATAGCGCCTCAATTGAGCTGAAATTTTATACACAGGATTATTTTGGATGACAATACAATAATATAATAATAATTAATAAAAATTAATTGATTAAAATTAATTATTTAAGTAATTACAAATACAACCACGTTGGCATCATTTTTGGCGACTTAGCGACCCTTTTGGTGACTTGTGTCAAAACTTGAAAAGGTTTTTTACTCATGTGTTAAAGTTGGACTGAAATTTATACACACGATTGTTTTGGATGACAATACGATACTTTAATGATAATTAATAAAAATTAATACCACTTAATGTTGTGATTCTGCCCTATGTACATACACATTTATATTAATTGTAACTATTAAATAAAAAGTAGCTAAAATAAGTTTTTTCTTTGTTGATCTAAGTAGGAATTGACTTAATTTTTTTTTATATAACTTGTTTCTCCTTGTTTGGGGAAATCTTATCTTTCTCGCCCTCCACTAGTAGTATTTGCAAAATTTTTCTCTTCAAGAACAATTTTTGTCGATTCATGCTCAGTGTCTAATACATCATTACCGTTTTTGAAAAATTTATTTCCACATTCAAAAAGTTGTTCACCTTCATCAGTTCTTGGAAACTTAGTGTAATGCACTAATTCTCAGAACTCGGCAAGCCATGATTGTTTCGACAATTTTCTGAATTAAACGTAAGAGAAATCAAATGTGAAAAAGAATATAAAAACTATAAACATAAACTGCCTCCCTTTATAGGTTCTGGTCACCTTTTCGATTAATATATATATCGTCGGCCTAATTATCAGACTGCGTAACTCCACCGATGTAACTGATTTGATATAGGAGTGCAACGCGCCAAGCAGCGGTTGTTGTTGTCGGGTTACATGAAATCCAAGATGACGGTCTAGTGTTTCCCTTTTGTTTTGTCTACGCCATGCTCCAGTGCGCGCTCCGCTTTTAATTTATTCCTTCGATCAGTGTAATCACTGTTTTTTTTTATTTCATAATAAAACTAGATTTTGGAGGGAGAGGTGGTGCCAAGATTTTAACATAAAATAAATACAACAGAAAGTAATATGAATGTATTACACTTCCAGATATAAATTATTTACACTATTTTAAGCGTACATTACACAAAATTTGTAACAATATCGCAAGATAAAAATATCAAAGTAAACCATATTGTAATATTATCGCCTATCTTGGCGATCATAAACGACAACTTAACGCCTAGCCCTACTGTATCAAATTAGCATCCCAGATGGAGTTACGCAGTCTGATATGGTATATATCAGACGGTATGGTATATATGGACGATATGGTACTTGTACGCAAATTGAAAATTACACAATATCGAAATTTAATGGAACGGCTATTTTAGTCGCAATTACCCAACAATTTTTGTAGATAGGTGCAGTAAACCAATATAATATGTAGAATGTACATTTGTATCACTTCTTTTGATATGATATAACTCTATAACGCAATAAATTTTTCTTCCGTTGAAATAATTAGCCTTGGTTAATAATAATACTCACGTTTGTTTCAAAAAAAAATTAACTAGAAAAATAATTGTATATATTTAATAAAAAAAATCATGAAAGCAGCGAAAAAAAAAGAAAGAAGCTACCATTAATTGTAAAGTGTCTTAGGAAAATTGACAACTGATCATTTGGTCAGTTATAGTATGTTCATTTCAGTATATTAATCATAATTTCAATCAATTTCCTTTAACTCATAATTTAGTTTTCATCTCTTTTTCTTAAAAATATCGTGGTCTCCACTCCACTATATTTTTACCCGGAGCAGGCGCGCACTTGATACTAACGTTAATGGTAAGGTGACCATTTTTTTTACAATGAAAAGGAGGACGAAAAATTTAAGAACAAATTACAACTTAAATATATATGAAACGTTTTATTAATTCAAACAAAAATACGCTAATTACGTTTACATTCTTTTTAATTATTATTTTAAACGAGTATTTTTCCCATTGAAGGATTTTTTTTGTCAACATAGCCTTTTTTTAATATATCTCGGAAAGTTTGGGCAAAAAATATTCTTAATACTGAATTTTACGGTAATCACTGAGCTAAAATATTAACATTCAATTTTGATTTCTCACTTGTCACTTCACAAAAATCATTACCAACTGAAAAAAACCCTTTCAACTGCTATATTAGTTCCAGGGTAGCACAACGTAAATTCAAGAAGAGTAATTACATTTTCATATAGAATGTGTCCATTTTTGAAATGGTTAACCATTTCCAACCATCTTTTATCAATTTCAGCATGTTGATGTTCCAGTTGTTTCAATTTATTATAATTTAAATGTGCATTCAATCTTCCAATTTCATGAAGAAAACCATTGTCAACGATTTTAATATCAGGCATTTTTTTTTGATAAAAAATCAACACAGTTTTCTGTATCTGCCCAATTTACTTGCGATGAAGTCAAAAAACACTATTGAAAATTTTTATTTCCTGTGATATTTGTTTCAGACCATTCTTCGACATTTTGGAAACATGTTTGGTTCATCTCTGAAAATAGAGATTAACAGATCAATTTTAAAATATTGAAAAGGAGGACACTTTTCGAGGAAGGACAGAACCTATAAAAGGAGGACTGTCCTCCCTAAAGGAGGACGTTTGGTCACCTTATTAATGGCCATGCTGGGTGACTGAGTCATCTCAATCCTTTTTTTATAACTATTTTTATTGTATAAGATAAAAATCTTAGTTCCAGTGAATAATTTAACTAAGAGAAAGTATACTTATCTACTTTTAAGAAGTTTTCAATTTTTCTTTGATAATTTGAGAAAAAATATCATGCTAACTGAACCAAAAAGTTATAAATGTGCGTGACTTTAATAATATGCGTAACAAATTACAAGCCCTTTTTCTAACATTACGGTAGCGTTATTTGCAGGTAAACCTATCATATTTTGTTCAAGTTATTGTAGTTTTATTGTCCTTTGATGATCAGCAAATAGCATGTGGAACTTTTTCTTTTGACAGGGTGAAATGTGTCTTGTGGTACACTTATGTCTTCGTATTTTTCTTGATGGAGTTCTTAAGGTAGCATTTCAAAATTTTCCTTTCAACTCAAACGTTTCATATATTCATCGCTTTTTCCAATTTACTTTCGCTATCATGATAAATATACATTATTTCAACAGGTTCTTCCCTTACTTGATCAGTTTCAACATCCTTCAATAGAGATCACAAATGCCCATTTCTTTTTTTATATTCTGCTCATTTACATTTATAAACCACAATAAGTCGTACATCACAGCAGACAATAACACTAAGTTGTTTACGGTGGAAAAATATAGTATGTTCATTGAATTATAATTTGAACAAAAGTGGTCGCGCTGAGAACTCGGTCAAAACAAGTAAGTACCTTAGGATTGTAAAAACGTTTGCCTCTCTCAAAAAAAGGGAGGTATATAAGTGGAAAATACATTTTAATTCCCATGAAGACTGTCATATAGGAGGATACTATCAAGGTCATTGGTAGCAAATTAATAGTTTTCCCAGAATTAACGATTTCGTGAGCCTGGGGTGATTCTGTATCCACGCGCCCGCTCCCAGATTAAAATTTTTAAATACAGATAATGACAAATTTTATGTGCATATTAGACTTTTAAGAGAACATTCTCCGTAAAAATATGTAATAGATTTTTTTTAAAATAAACATATTAACCGAATGGTCTGAATAACTATTCTACGAAAATTCTCTTAACACCAATGTTTTTAATTTTTTAAATTATTTTTTTAAATACAGTATATATATTTCCACAGTTAGGGATACCTCTGAATCAGCAACACCTCTGATTAAGGGACAATTCTGTTGACAATCCCAGGGCCTTCGAATGTATTCAATGTATTACCTCTTATTAAGGGACATTGAAAAAAGTCTCACAAATTAGATCGATGTAAAGCAAAAGAACTGTAATACTCTCTGTTAGATAATCTTTTGTGGTTTCGAAGACAAGTTTGTACTCAGCTTAAGTAAAAAAAAATTAAATATATTCATGGCATAATAAATTAATCTAACCACAGAAGAGGAAAAGATGAGAAAAAATCATTTCAATTCTAATCTGGTCGGCGCCTCACGATTTATAGACAAAACAAAGCGATTGCACATCATAAGGCGCTCCTATTTCTTTGGATTTACCTTAGAAACAAAAACGTTGCCTTGGTGCAACGTAAGTGCGTATTTGTAAGGTGAACATCTTTTTTACAATGAAAAGGAGGACGAAAAATTTAAGAAAAACTTTTTATTAACTCAAACAAAAATACGCTAATTACGCTTACATTCTTTTTAGTTATTATCTTAAACGAGTATTTTTCTATTGAATGAATTTTTTTTTGTCAACATATTATTTTCTAATAAATAGGAAAATTCGGGCAAAAAATATCCTTCATATTGAATTTTACGGTAAGCATTGTTAGTTAAAATATTAACATTCAATTTTGATTTTTCACTATTCACTTCACAAAAATCGTTACCAATTGAAAAAAACTCTTTCAACTGCTGCGTTAGTTCCACGGCAGCACAACGTAAATTCAACAAGAGTAACTAAATTTTCATATAGAATGTGTTCATTTTTGAAATGGTTTAAGTAATTTCACCCATATTTTACTAAGCATGTTGATTTTCCAATTGTTCTAATTTATTAAAATTTATACATCAATTCAGTCTTCTTTCTACTTCAAACAGACAATTGCCATCGATTTTAATATCAGGCATTTCTTTCGATAAAAACTCAACGTAATTTTCTATATCTGCCCACTTTACTTGAGACCAAATAAAAAATACCATAGAAAACTGTTATTTCCTGTGATATTTGTTTCAGACCATTCTTTGACATTTTGGAAACATGTTTGGTTCATCTCTAAATGCAGAGATTAACAGATCAGTTTTAAAATATTGAAAAGGAGGACACTTTTCTAGGAAGGACAGAGCCCATTAAAGGAAGACGGTTGGTCACCTTAGTATTTAGCACATTACAATTATCAAATAATACTTTCAAATGTAAATTGGTTTTAATACCTTAACAAGTTATTAGGCAAACCAAAACAGTGACCAATGGGAAATAAAAAAGGGAAAAGATGACTAGATCCCCAGCAGAGAGGCACTAGGATCTCACCATGTGGATCGAGTGAACGTAGTTATCATTGTTAGCCCTTACCAGGACGAGAGCAAGTTTTGTGTAACAACTTAGTTTGAGAAATTTTAAGCAGAAATTTTTGGAATAAGTAAAAACAAAGCAAATCATATTCTGAAGTACATAGAAAAATAAAATACAATTATAATTTCAAACAAACACTCCAAGATTCTAATTTTTAAAAAAATTCTAGTGAGGTTGCGGTTTGGTGTTTTACCATTGCAGACCTAGTATATTTCCCCGGGAGCTGGTATCTTTTTTTTTTAAGTGCGGTATCATGTAAGACAAGGGTGTCAAACTCAAAGGCTGACATGGGACAAATAAACAAGGTTTTACTTAAGAGGAGCCACGAAGAAAATCTCCTTTCATATAGAAACATAGGTTTATTTCAAATAATACATTATAATAAACATATATAAAAAACAAGAAAAATTTAATATGTACGCCCTGACATTTGACGTTTTTTTCCCTGCTATTATTTTTCCATATTCGAGAGAAATTTTGATATTTTATTATTCATTATTGTGTGCCAATTTTTAAACTGGGCCGCAAAAATGCTCATTGTGGGCCGCGAGTTTGACATCCCTGATGTAGGTGGTATATCAATCGCTGCAAGTACTTTAGACGCCCAGTTTCCTCTCCAGAGGGAATGCACCTGAGCTCTGACGATGAGAAATTGTATTAGGAATTTAATTTTGCCGAGAGCACCCAAGCCAAACAGGCACTCAAGGGATATTTTACATGCCGCATAATCATACGATATGGACGCTGTCAATTTTCTGAATCATGAAAATCCTTAGATTTAGACCAGGGACGAACCAGAGTCAAACCAACTACATACCCAGCCGGCAGATTCTAAAATAAATACCTGCGATTATATTACTTATTTATCTATAATTGACTAGCTGGTATACCCGTTCTTCGCACGGGTGAATTGAAAAATTAAACAATACAGAATGAAGGATAAAGAAGTTTTTAATGAGTTAATCTTATGTGAATTGTAAATTAAAAAAAAAAAAGCTTTTTCATATCTCAGCAGAGCAAGAATTCATATTTCTTAAATTTTAAATTTGTAAGTCTAATAGCTAATCAAAAAAATTTTTTTATCTATAAACCCCCGATACTCCATTGTGGGTGGATTTTTGAAAACATCTTCCTAAACTGATCTCTGCTCAGTAAAAGTAACACATTGTTACAAATTTTGTAATAAACGTTTAAAAAGTAGGTAAATAATTTATATCTGGAATTTAACGCTTAAATTTATTTTTCTGTTGTATTTATTTTATTTTAAAAATTTTGTAAAAATTTCGAAAAAGCAGCGCCGCCCCCAAATTATAATGGCATTCAATGGAAACCTAGCGAAAGTTGGCGTGTCAGTTGGCAACTGTCTGCTTTCATAGCTCGAGCTTTTTTAGAGTTTTTGGGAAAATTGCCCTTACGCAGCATAATTTAGAAATTTTTCTACATTTCCCAAAAATACAATACAGTAGTTATTATTTTTTTTATACTTAAAAATCAATACCTCCAATTCAATAAAATTATAGCGTTGTAATTAACTACTAACCACAAACAAATTATAAATTTGTCCAAATGATGTAGTGTGAAAGAAAAAAGGTTATCTATTTAAATACCAAGCGAAAAAAATTTTTTATTTTGATATAAAAATCAATTTTTACTACCAAATGTGCATAATAGAATCAAAAAAAATGTGATGAAATAAATTAAAATTTTTTATTGTATTTATGATTCACTATTTTGGCGATAATGGACAATAAAAAAATCAATAGTAGCTATTAAAAAAAAGAGGCTTAACACAACCTCCCCCTTTGAAAATAGAGTTTTATTCTGAAATAAAAAAAAAAAGTGATTAACGATCAAAAACAATAAATTAGAAGCCAGCGCCTGGTGCAGACAAAACAAAAAGGAAATTTTTCTTCACATTGAAAGATAGATTATACCGTCCCGGGGGGATTTTTTTTCCTTTTACCCCGAATAAAAATTGCAGATGGCAAATTTTCCTACACTTGACAATTATCAATTTTTTTGGGCGTTTAAAATATCTTTATAAATTATAGCCTAGTTTATTTTGATGTATTATATTATTGTAAAAATTTTAAAAAATCCCTTCAGTTGTTTTTTTTGGAAAGAATAACAAGCTAACACATAAAAATTTCCTTTTTTAATATTAGTAAGGATTTAAAACTTGATATAATCTAAATTTATAATTAAGGAGCCTCTATTTAAGGACAAACTGTTTGTCTCTTAGCACGTAAAATTTGATGTCCCCCGATGTATGTTCCTTAGTGAGAAGTATTACTGTATTTAATTTCAAATACTTGAAATAATAATAAATATAAGCGAATTGTATTAATACACAGATGCATCATTTGTCCCATCATTAATCTTTATCAAAAACATTTCCCTTTTTGCTCAATCGAAACATTCAAAACTTCTAGACGAAACAATCAATAACTGACAGCGTCTTTCGAAGAAAATTTGACGATTAGCTGTTTTTTACCATATGGTTGATTTAGAGCAGGGAGTTAGGGATAAGGCGTATGGTTACGAGCGACTGTGCATTATAGATGAGTGGATAGGTTTATGATGACACAGACTCACCTTTGGAAGTGACTCCTTCGATGGATACGCCTAATTCTCCAATGAAGGAGAGGCACGACGTGATGTTTTCCACCTGGAACAAAAAATATTACCAGTTTATTTTTAGATCACAGAAGGATGGAACATACAATAATATTTTGATATCAAACATAAAAAAGACCGTAAAAGCTGTAAAGGTATGAAAAACAATCCATTAAAAATGTGTATTTCTTTTATATTAAAAAAAATCATGTTTTCTATTAAAAATTTTAACAAACAAATTGAAATTTGTTCTAAATAACAAATAGTTTTTCCTCTCACTGACGTCACTGGCGTTACCCAAGGAACAGTAGTACCTGTGCCAGACCTTACTCTTTAAACTGCCACATCACATCACGAGAGGACTTTTAGACTCATTTTAACATATTGTGCAGCCTTTTCCATTATTTCAATCTTCGGTGGAATCATGACACGAACCTTAACTTGATTTGAATATGGTCAGCTATAAAGATCTATATAGTGATCACTGCAGCAACGTAATTTGTGATACGTAATAGTGATATCAGTTCAAGTACCATTCTTCATATTCAAATTAGTGTTTTCCCCAATGGGCTGCATATTAGCAACCAAGCCTTTTAGACACGGCGTCCCCAATAGTGGAAGCCATTTTATTGGTGGCGCCATCTACTGGCGGCTTCCATTACCAAACCGTGAAGTTTGAATTTCATTTTATTCAAACTCTCGTCGGATGCTAAATACCAGAGCCAAATTGATACTCAAGGGAGCTTTTACATGCCTCGTAATCATATGGCATGTGTGCCTTGTTCTAACGCTATGGTTTTCAATTTTCTCACGATTCCTTTTTCAGAAAAAATCATGCACTCTCTCAAATCGAGACCTTCCTCTTAAACATCTGTTGCCATTATGCATATGCAATTTTAAGGATTTGATTTTTAATTTATGTCGCACTGTGAAGCAACACTTCGGCTATTGGGGAAGGACTTCTTAAATTTAAACCACAGTCGAGCCTGCACTCCCCTCCTCTTCGAACTTCCACACCACACCATCGGGAGGAGTTTACATGACAACATATTTAACTTGTATCAACCCCTCTACAGGGCAGATCGCGAATCTTTAGTGGCATTAATACATTTGGAGAAAGATCAGTTAGTTATAAATAAAACAAGTCAAATATAGCAAATACATGTTTCATTTTTATTACAATGTATAATAAAGCACAAGGCGCCCAGCCAGTATGGTGGCTATGACCCTCGGCTTGTAACCGAGAGGGTTCGGGTTCGAATCCCGAGTAAGACATGGTTCTATCTTCTTTGGGAAAGGAGTGGGTCTTTCGCCTGTAATGGATTCTCGTTTCAAAAGGAAAGCAGCGCACCTCTTCTTGTTATATACCGCGATCATCATCTGTAATACATGTGTATATTCTTCTGTTGTATTGTATGCATTCTGTTCTTCTTCACTTTCATTTCATATGTTCCCACGTTAAAAAACACACGACAACAACAATAAAGCACAAATAATAAGAATAGTGAAACATATGACGCACAAGGAAAACAAATGCATTCTAATAAAGACATGCTTCTGAAAAAAAGAAGTCTTGTTTTTTGAATTACTAAGATACAATGGCGTGTTCTTGTGGTGTGAGATACAATTGTTACGACAGTAAAAATTTTTATACATTAACGAGAGAAGGAATTTCTGTATCTAAACAAACTTCAAAGTAAATAAAGATAATACAGTGAATATTGTCTCACTATCACATCTTTGCTTTTCATTGATCAAAATGACTAAAAAACAGAATATTCAAAACTTATTTAACATTAAGGAAAATTGACAAGAGTGTAATTCGAGATCGGAAATACCTTTTCCAGCTCAAGCTTCTGAAACTAACTTTAGTATCAATAACCATTGCTAAATATAAGTATGGAAAAAGAATTCAAAATAATGAAATGAAGTATAAATAGAGAGAGAAAATTTTCTGAAACAAATCCCATGGGCGAATCTTGAGTTCTTTAAGATGCTCGAAAGATGGTGCAATTCTTTTGAAAATAAAAATAAGTCTTGGATTTTTCTTTTCATACTGGGGGACTTAAAAAAGGATAAAAAGAAAGAAGGAAAAAAAAAACATATGAAAAATATAAATCAGATTTATCTTTTTGCGAATGAAAACTATATGGCGTATTTTTGTCTTCCTCAGAAATTGCTTTACTTTAAAAACTCGGATATATAAACTCCACACACAAATAAAAAGATATATACAAAGAAATAAACATAAATTACACTGCTTTGATATAAGGAAGCTTCGGAATGCTCATACGAATCCTTATATAAATAATTATGTAAGTATTCGATATGGACCATTTTATCGCAGAAAAACTAATTTAGAATCTCATATTTGGGATATATTCAAAAACACTAAAAGGTATTAATCTTTATAACAAAATATACTTCGGAATATAATATATTAAAGACGCTTCCTTTCAATATTAAGACTATGTTATCTTATGATTTTGGGCGTTTTATAAATATAAAAAATGCAACAGTATAAAAAATATTTTTCTTTCATCAGTTCTGATATACAAGGTGTGACACACAAAAAGCGAGACCAAGTGTGTAGCTTGAAAAAAGAGTGGAGTTGGCAACAACTGATTTGGTGATATCATCCCACACACCTCATCTATCCATGTGGCCAATTTCGTCTTAATCGATCTCGCCAGTTGGGAATACTGTGTCATTGAGTGAACACGTGCAACTGCATTTTGCTGGAAAAGTGTCGAATCAACATCAAGTTTCTAATGAAACTTAAGAAATCAATCACGAAAACATTTCAGATACTAACCGAGGCTTATGGAGATGAAACTTTGTCTATTGTACATGCGTTTCAACGGTATAAGAGGTTTTCAGGGTGAAGGGTCAGTGTGAAGATGATGAACCTGCTGGGCGCCCGAAGTCAGAGATTACAGACCAGAACATAGCCAAAATTCTGATATGAGAGGGTTCACACTCACATCAGCAGTCAGACATTTAATCAACACTACTACATTGAAGTACTAAAAAGACTTCATGAAAAAAAAGGCCAAAAAAAGTGATGGATGACTGTTGCTCCAAGACAATGCATCCGCTCATATGGCCCTATCTGTCAAGCAGCTTCTGTCCAGCAAAAATATCACTATAATGGGGCATCCTCACTTATTCACTTGATTTGGCCCCATTAAACACTTTTTTTATTTCCTATAGTTAAATCTTGCTTAAAGGGAACCAATTTTATCTCAGTCGAAGAGGTCCAGGCAAAAACGGAAAATCTCCTAAAGAGACTTCCAAAAGCCTCGTTCCAGAACTACTACCAGCAATGGCAGCAACGAATTCAGCAGTGTAAATTCTGAAGGGAACTACTTTGAAGGTGATACTTCACGGGGATTACTGATTCTGTAAATAAATTTATTGGACCAGACTTGGTTTTATTTTTTGTATCACACCTCGTACAAACAACGCACGAGCAATTTAATAAATATTTCCCCTTGTAATAAAAAAAGACTAATTTATAGTAATCGGATTTATAGGTATTATTATAATTATACATTACATTTTTATTTCGCAGTACCATTTATTTTATTAATAAAAACTAATTCTTATTTAATTACTTAATTCTTACAGTACCCATAAGGTTACTAAGAGTAAATATTTGTATGCATCTGTTTATTTTAGTTTTAGACGTAAAATAAATAAAACTTTACGAAAAGTAGATAACAATGCGCGTAGTGGTTTTGGAATTTTGTGGGAATGGGATAGAATTATTCCCATAGAATTATTTTTTATGATCAGGTATATGATTTCATTTGTTCAGATATACATTATTACTGCACACTTACCGAATAATGTAAAGCATGCGAGAAAACACAGTAGTACATTACGCGACATAATAAACTGAAATAAATAATAAGAATACAGCCCACCAATGTTCTATCATTGGTGGCAATTGTTTTGACAGTTTTTCCCCTAAACGTTCCCTTTCACGTAATTGTGTTCGGTATATGTTTTATTTGGACATTATATGTAAAAAAAAATACTGTTAAGGTAATAATTGTACCTTTATAAGGCCATGGTAAATATACTTACCACGAAATTCATCAATCTAATCTCTGTATCATTTTCTCTATTTAATTTAAAATTCCTTTCGCATATTATAAACATATCTACTTACAAAAACATATTTTATACATGTGTGGTATTTACTCCTTGCTGGTCCCTATTTGCATGAGTTTCATGGAAAGTAATATGTATATATAAATTCTTAATCTCATTTAATAAATTTTACCTATGTTTCAATTTCCTTTTTCAGACTGTAGTATTTACAAAATATATTACACATTTCGTGTAGAGAAATATAAAAAGAACTAAAAAGCATAACCCATATTGTGCAATGGATGATGGTAAACGTATTTTCCACCCAAAAAAGTGTCTTAAAAATTAAATTAGCTTTATCTAATTAACTAAATAAATTTCCTTTCTTAAGTAATTCTTAATCTCAAAAGTATTTTAACATACCATCTATAAAAAAAAAAAATCCATATAAAAGGTTAAATACGACAATCACAAATTTTGAAATGGGAGAAAATGTTTCCATTTATCGCGAAAGACTTAAGAACTTCATATTATCATTTACTTGCTTTTTTTTTTTCATCTAATATATAACTAAACCTATGGCAGTCTCACGGTTAAAAGCTAGACAAACAATCCCTTTCATTCCCTCCTTTTTAAATACTGTGAAGCATGCTTAAGCATTAAATCTCGAAGTAATCTGTTTGAGGACACAATATTAATTCTAGGAACAAAATAAGAATAATGAGTCAAAAGTCATCACCTACAAGAATGTTTGGCTGCAGGAATATTTTTCTATACTGTTAGCACAGCCCGCACCTTTGTGCAAATCCATCGTTTCTTCTACGAATGGCATTTTGAAGGAAACGGGGACTATTTCGGGCCCCGCTTGGATAAATATTGGTTTTCTACACATTGGTGTGCTTATGAGACGTTGAAAAGGAGGTTCTTAAGCTCAAATAAGAATATGCTGAGGAATGTAAACATTGCATAAACGTATATTGTCATAGAGTTAAGTACATTTGCCTTCCGTATATACTTCGAAGAGGGAAAAAAATCCTTTTCTGAAAAGTTTACAAAAATATGATTTCTCGAGAAACAGGATGGAAATAAATCCTTCGCATTCAGTGTCTCAGTATGTTTTTACTTTAATGAAAAGTAAATATGGTATCCGAAGGAAATATGAAATATTCACGTTTTATGTATTGAACTAATGCAAGGAAGTTTATCGTATTAATGTCTTTTATTAAATAAAGTTCATTCAATAAAAATATAGGAATGTTAAAATGCAATATTTTAATATACATCTAACGAAAAGAGTTTTTACCTGTTTTATAAAATAATTTGGTATTTGTAGTTTTAAGACATTCATCGTTCTTTCACAGGTATTTTAGTAACACATTTACAAAAGAGAATTTTAATCGCAATTACAGTCGGACCTCTATTTAACGAAGTCGCTAAATCTCGAAATAAAGTTTGTTATATGAAAAATTCGTTAAATAGAGATTCATCTTTCAATAAGTTTTAAAAACCCCATAAAACAAATTTTAAATTCATAAACACTATATATTGTTTAAAAAAGTATTTATTCACACTTTTTTTTGAAAATTAATATCTACTCATTTTATATATCTTACCCATCAAAAAGAAATAGCAAGGAAAACAAGGGGTAAGAAGGACATTGTCCAGGAATGCACTGTATTTTAAACTTTAAAAAATAATTTTATATGAAAACTAATGAATTTTTTAACGTCATTTTCTAACTTTGAGCTTACTAGTAACTTTAAACGTACATTATTTTATAACCAGTAATTTTAAGCATACACTAACCACATGCGTCCTTAAACTTAATTACTGATAAAATCTGTTAGTTTTATATTTTTGTTTAAAAAACTATGGTCATTTCATTGCTCTAGTTGAGTTAGGTACCTGGTAATAATAGTTCAAGGCCACTGATCACCATAAAATATGCTAAAAGTGAGAATAATTTGAAAAATGTCCTGAAATATTTTAAAAATAGGGAGAAAACAAATGGAATTACAAGAGAAAAGGTTCGTTATATAGAAAATGCACTTCGCTATTTGGAGGTTATTTCACAAAGAAAAAAGTAAGATGTTCTTGGTTCCAGGAAAAAGTTCGCAAAATAGAGGAATTCATCATAATGGAGGTTCGACTGTATTTTGAAAATAACTTTATTAAAATGGTCCTGGAAAATGTCTTCTATTCACGAAAAATATGGAAATTCTTTAACCCATAGCATTTTAATGCACTTATCATCTCTACCCCTCCTCTCTCCAAAAAAATAAAAATATTGAACTATCGTCCATCCAAAAATTACTAGGCATTTGTGTTTTTAAATCTTTACCTGGTATCGTTTTGCAAGATTTATAAAATTTAAATAAAATGTAGAATTTTAATCGTTATTATTTAAAATATCCAATAAAATCAAACGTGTGAGTAAGTGCTTATTAATATCGCACTTCTCTGAAGATGAGGACTATTAGTGACGGACCGTAATTTTGAACCTCGGTCAAATGACAAGGATGACACTTGACAAAACCCCACTTTTTTAACTTCCATACCACGCTAATGTGAGGATTTGACGTACATCAACCACTCTACACAGAGGGTCTTCAGTGAGCAGTAGGACTCGATTCGACAACACTGATCATAACCACTAAGCTGCCGCTGTCATAACATCAAATATGTAATGTATCTTTGTTTCGCAAAATTTCAGTAATCATAATTTAATCTAAAAAGTAATTACAATCAACCAAATCGGAACGAAAAAAATCTGATGAGATTCTAGTCATATTTAGTAATCGATAAGAAATAGAGCGAAAGCTTTTCTTTTTACTTAACAGAATTAATACTTATGATTCCTTTCAAAGTCCCTACTTTAATTGATTGATTGATTGGATATTAACGTCGCACTGTTCAGCTACACGAGGGCTTTCGGCGACGGACCACGTAATTTTGAACCATGGTCAAGTGATGTGGACACTGAGCTGGCACCCCCTCTCCTAACTACCACACCAACGGGAGGACGTTTCAGCTCTCGACAGATTTAACGTGCATCGCTGCCCTACACGGCGTGTCTTCAGTGGTACTGGGCTCGAACTCGTGACAAGGCAAGCCACGATCCGATACCTAGACCACTCGGCTACAGCGGCCACAAAGTCACTACTTTGCTTTGCAAATAATTTTTAGTAGTGAAAATGCGAATTTATTTACATGCTTTTTAAATTAATAGAATTAGAATGTCAGAAATAGCACATGAGAAATTCAATTTATATCTTTCGTTTCAAGTAACTCTAAAAGTTACAACATTTTTTTTTTCGGTTATTTAAAACCTTTAAATGACTATTCCTTTCTTAGAAATACAAAAATTAATGAAAACTAAATTATACAGTTTAGAATTAAATATAAACAAGCAAAACTTCGAATCATTAATTTTTGCGATTCGGTGGTAATAAAACAAAAAATAGCATTATCAAATTTTGTAACTATAACCTTATTTTCAATAAATTATAAAAGAAAATAGCCATGCATTTAAAATTTCAGACGGAAATGAAACACTAAAAAAAAAAAAAAAATTAAGTATCGGAATATTTAAGCAACTTTGCAAATTTTAATGCAAATTTAAATTTCAAAATATGGGGCCCAAAACTGCAACGACAAGTTTCCTTTGAATTTTAAGCAATATAATTGCCATTTTTACGCTCAATGGTATTTTCATTAATGCGTAACTTTTTACACAGGAAGTAAGAAATCATTTTAAAGGATGTATTCTCTTGTGAACTGCATAATAGATAAGATTACACAAAGAAATAAAAAAATTCTCAATCTTTTCCTTCATTCGAAATTATGATTACAACTCGCCATCTATTTCCAGAAGTGAACGCGTTCCTCACAAATTGAGGGTGAGTGACGCTAATGAAAAGGGAAGTATTGGCCTTTATTACCTTCGCAAACAAAGGGATTCCTCTACCAATTCCATCGCCGGACACATTCCCAGCCGTGGCCAATGCCGTTCTTCACAATGGAGGCAAATGAAATACTGGCATCTCTACGGTGTATAAATTCGTCAGTATAACAACATGAGAGATATTTAGACATCCATCAAACGGAACTGTTTTATTAGGATTCCATTTGAGCTATGTCAATCCATTCCCATACATGCATTGGCTCATGTTTATTTAATGCAGCTTTAGGTGTTAGGTATGATAAAGATACATCGTTGGGTAAAGATAGCTTAGTGTTATCCCATTTCTATTTCTTTATTTTTCTTACATTTTAGAATACAGTTCCCGCTGAGATCAACTTAATAATGAAAATTCGCTAAGTGCCAAAGTGGGGATTTTAAATTTTTTAAATTGAGTTTTTAAAAATTATACGATTATAATTAAAAAATTTTTTTATCAAATTAATAAATTTAGGCCAAATTTAAGGGGCTTTAAAATCAAATTTTTTAACATTGAAAAATTCCCTAAAAATTTCCTTTTTAAAAAAGATTAGACGTGACTAAAGGGAAATTAATAAAAAAAAAATAAAATTTCTTTCATAGATTACGTTACCTATTGCGGAAAGAACCCAGAAAAGAAAAGAATTTTTTAAAATTTTGGTATTGGGTTTTGTTTATTTTCTAATAAAGTATTTTATTTTCTCAATGGTTTTTTACAAAAAAACAAGGAGAAAAATGGATAAATAATAATGAAAAGAAGCCCTTTCCAAATTTCCAAACTTTAAAAACCTATCAACACCCTGTTGTTTTAAAAAAAATTTATAGAAATACAAAACCCCTTAATCACAAAGGTTTCCCTAGGGAAAAGTTCTCTAAAAAGGCCTCTTTTTTAAAAAGCTTTTTATTAACGATTGAAAATTCCACCAAGATAAATAAATAAATATACAAATATATAAATAAATAAATATATAGACAGTGCGAGCTAATAGTAGGAATTGAATGAAAAAAATAAAAATAAATTTCCTATCTATAGATTATTGTTCTTTTTATTGAACTGAACTGAACCCAGTGACGCAAACAGCCCATGAAGGCCAAGGCCTACTGCGCCTATCTCAGTTTACGTGACCTTATACTCTGGGGTGGATGTATAGATGTTTCGGTCAAGTGGTCAGTCTGACACGAAACCCACAATGTTCAGTTCCCAAGCAAGCTTGGTACACATTTATCGACCCACTGAAGGGCTGAAAGACCGAGCCGACCTTGTCCAGCCCGGGTTGTGAGCCCAGGACTTGTGGCGGGAAAGCGCGGTACTCAACCCATTCATCCAATGGACTTATTTTTATTAATAAATATAATAGAATATATGGCGAAATCAAGGCGACTTTAATAGTACAAATTTTTTGTATTGCATTGACAAAATTTTCTCTAAAAATTTGGCCTTCTCCTTGAAAAGATTGGGACTGAACACGAATTTAATAAATTCGATATTGCTTGAAGCTACCTCACTGTGTAGCCTAAATTGCGGTACCGATTCCACAAAAAGAAATCGAAAAAAGTATATTTAATAAATTAGAAAATATTAGTTTTTAGAATATGTTTTCTAAATAAATGTTATTTTTATTTTTCTACTTCAATGTTTCTTTTTACGTTATAAAGAAACAAGGGAGAGAATGATAAATATAATGAAAAAAGATATTGCTTCAAATATTTCTCATAACTTTAAAAGCATTTTATACCCTTGTTGTTTTAAAATTTATAGAAATACATCCCTGTTCACCTCACACCGCGTCTAAGGAATTATAGCTTCCTCAAAACCCAGCTCTCTTTTTCGCAGAAAACCATCCTTTTCACCCCGATGAAGATATCGCGTTTCCGTACGTAACCACGAAGAAAACGAATGAATTTTTCTCGTCTCTCTTTCGCTCCTCTCGCGTCTCTTCTTTCCTAAAGGGAATTAATTTATTCGCTTCAGATAGTCAGCTCTCAGTCTTCTTTAACAGAGATTTAACGTCTTACGAAGAGAAATAAAAACGAAAAATAAAAGAAAAGAAATAAAAAGAACAAAAAAATTGCTAATGAGACTAAACAATGTACAATGTACCACCGCTACACTGCTTCTTTGAAAAAAAGGTTCGAGATTTCTTTCTTATTAAAAACGAGAAAAAAAAAGTCTTTTTTTTATTAGCACTAAGGAAAGAAAGAATGAATGAATGTTAGGAGAAAAAAAACGGGGTCTTAAAAACTGACGTAAAAATTGATCTTGTTTAAACGAAATTAACGGGACGTTTACAGATATAGCGTTTGCGTTCATTGATCGATCACACAATATTATTAAAGACATTAGCGGCAGCTGTGGTAAGCAGAGTTAAATATAATCTAAAAGGAAGAATAATTAATATTTTCCTTGCTTCGAAATTAATTACGAAACTTCTTAATTGTAATCCGAGAGTGAAGAATGTACCAGCGAACTTTCGAGAAATCGTAATTAAAAGTCCGTTGATTCGGTTTGAATTCCTTTTTTAATTAGGAGTTTGTTGCGTGAATTGTTAAAAGAGGAATATTCTGCAATACATGTTGAATTTGCATGAAATTATTAGTAAATAAAAGTTAAGATTTTCCGCAGCACAATGTATCAATTCGGATGAATGCCTTATTTATATTTTGTATTATTTTATCATTTTTACTTCCCATTTATTTCTGGAAGATAATATGTTTCGCTTTTGTTTCTTATTTTATATTGCTTAAGTTATTTAATTTTTAGGCACTTGCGCATCGATATACACGTTCTGGCTTTGGCGATAAAATAAATCACCAATTAATAGTACATCGTACAGTGTAATAGAAAATATTTATATTCAGTTTTAATAATATTATAAGCTTCTTATTAAAAATAATAGAATGGTTAGAAATACAAATTTTTAAGACAAATTCGTGACTATAACCATTAGTCACATGATCCCTTCACGTTATTTCGAACTACTTATTATTTTCCAGTGCCAATTTATTTAGGGCACTGAGCGCAAAAGATCTACGGTTCCTCCGAGGCCCTGGGCGCCCGCCCTGAACGCCCAATGGATTAACCGGTACTGGTGGTTTCCAAAATGTGTTTTAATAATTTTGAGCCATAGAAATTTTGCTAAATACTCTTTAAGTTCTGTTCCTTGCAATAGTTAGCTACAACATTTTTTTTCCTCACTGGGTTTGGTGAATTGTTAACATTTATTAAAGGTTTCGTAGTCATTATTTTATTTTTAAAATTTTGTGATTTCGGTAAACGAAGATTTATATTACAAGTAGGTATTATTTAAGAAAATACAAACCCAGACTACTCTAGTATACTTCGAGTAATTTTGCTTAAAATATTACTTTTATCCATTGAATATCCACATTCAGGTAAAAAAAAAAAGAAAAAAAGACAAATATATAAAGCATGCAAACATAACAAAACTGTAGAACGGGAAGAAAGAGAGTTACTGAAAATTTATTCATATATATTTTTGAGTTTTCTAAAGAATGATTAAGTAACTCTATTCTTAACTAATAATGATAAAATTGCTCAGGGATATATTTGTATGTCGATTACATCAATACGTTAAATTTTTACTCGTAAATAAGTTAATTCACAAAAAATTAATTTACAAACTTAATGTAAATAAACCTTAATTTTAACATCCTTATCTCTCTGAAGAGTAAATGTTCATTTTCGAAAATGGAACAAAGTTGCTTATTAGTAACTCTACAATGTTCTACACCAATTATATCAAATGTAAAAAGTTTAAAATCATACAACCTGAAAAAAATAGTAACTTTAAATGTGATACACAGGAGAGCTATTTACTTTTTAACTAAAAAATATTTTTAAATATGTAAATCGTTTCCTGTGAGAATTTTTGAAAACTTTCAAATCTAACTGACAAATATTTGTAAACTCCAAGCACATCCCGTTTATTGAATTTTCTTTTCAAAATTGGAATGGCTATTGGGGAAAACTAATAATCGATTTTTTAATTATTACATGCACTTAAAAATTAAAAAGTTAATCGAAGAAATTGTTGTTAAAAGATTTATCAGATACCATTGCAATACCTGGATTTTAAAGTATTTGCGAAAAATTAAATTTCGACAGATTTACTAATTCTAGACCTTTTATAATCTAATTTGTCAAATTCCTAAATTAAAGTAATTAAGGAATTGGTTATTCGATCTACTATTATTAAGGATTTTGAGAAAGAAAATATGTTACGTGGTTATTTTGTAGCTGTAAACAAATATTCTTAGAGAGATGAGCTGAAGATATTAGAGATAAAAGTAAATTTAATGAAAACAAAGAATCCAATTATAAAAATGCATCGAAATGTTAATTACGAAACATTTTTGATGCATACATTCTTTTAAAATGCATTCATACATAAAATGCCAGACTGTGAACAATCAATAAATAACACGTGCGACGATTATTAATTATTTAAATTGATTTTTGAGCTTCAGATATTTTATTCATGTTGTGTAAATCATTCACGATTTGGCAAGATTTGGAGATTTAACGAGTTCACAACGATGAGAAATGGCGTAACATTTTTCCAATAATTAAAGAGAAAATTTGATTTTATCTGTTAACGAGGACCAATTACTTTTATTAACGGTTATTGCTCCGTCAAGCAAATGAGATTTTATTATAAAATCCATAAATATAAAAAAAATTTTTATAAAAAAATTTGAGAGATAAGCCGTGTTTACACGCTGTAGTTTTCTTAAGTTGATAAATTAAAATGTAATAATAAAAACAAGTAATATAAAAAAAAAAATGTTTTTAAAGTCAATTACTACTTAGGTCAACAAAGAAATTTTTTATTTTAGTTGATTAGTCAATTACTACTTAGGACAACAAAGAAATTTTTTATTTTAGTTGATTAACTTAAGTTAATGAATTAATAACTAATATCCGAAAAAACCTGTTTTTACATCAAGTGTCATCCACTACAAGTTTAAAAAAACGTATTTGAACTCAGTGGAAGAAAAAAAAATAAGTATTTGTGTGTGTGAATCCAAGAAACAACTCGTAAGAAAAACCTACTGGTGCTATTTGTTGCAGTTAGTTCGATTTCGTCAGAAATAACGCAGAATAAATTTAAAATTAAAAATAAAATTTAATTAATGAATATTTGAAAAAACTTTGTTAACATCAAGTGTCATCCACTACAAGTTTAAAAAAATGTATTTTAATTTGAACGGATGAATAAAAAAAAGTAATTTACTAACGATTGAAAATTTGAACAAGATATGTATAGATAGAGAGTGAACTAATAGTAGGAATTGAATAATTTATATTAAGAGATGATTATCATTTACACACACAATCACTCTAAAATATTTTACATATCAAGAGGTGAATTTGAACTATGTTCGGAATGGAACATATTTTTGTATACTTAATAGTGAACCATTTCTTGCATATTAAAGTGTAATTGTGTACGCTAAAATTTTTCTTAAATATTAAAATACTTCATAACAAATATTTAGACAATTTTTTTATACGTTAATTCATTATTTCCTACAAGAATGAACTAAGGAGGAAGATATGCAATATTCTCTATTGCGCACAATGAATAATTCATATTTTCTGGAAAAAAAGAGAGAAAAAAGTAGTAGTTTCTATTTAACAATGTTTTTTAAGCCATTAAAATCTCAATTACATTGTTGAAAACATGCATCGATATTAATATACATATTACGTGTATTATATACTACAAATTGAACAAGGTGTAGAGAAAATTCATCGAAATTAAAATACATATATCCCCATAGTGAATACATTTTTTGATCACGAAAGATCGTGTACATTCCTTATTTAACCAACCTTATTCGTATTTATAAGGAATTTATCTCAATTCAAGGATGCTTAGAGCATGAGAAACACCTACGCTGATTAAATGTTATTAAAAAAATCGTTTTATGTTTCCTACCAGCATTGGCTTTCATATTAAGAGATAATAAAAAAATATTTTATTTTAGCAGATTGCATCATATTTGCAGACTCGAAGAGCTCATTTTGATTTTGCATTATACTATAGAATAGATTTAGCAAATAAAGGCAACGTGATCATGCTTCAGTGAAGTAAAATAGATTAATGTCTTTACCGGCGATTTTTTTTACCTAAAATGATACAAAGATAAAACATTTAATAGCCTTTAAAAAGCCCATCTTTTCTTGGAAGGCAATTAAAAAAAGATCTATCATTTGCGATAGCAAAGAATGTAGTTTTTTGCATTAATTATAAAATCATATATCAGTCAAATCGCTTTAATTCGAAATTTTGGTTTCCGTAAAAGTAGGAATTAAAAATACTAAAAATAATTCCTTAACGGAAATGTTAAAAAAAAACTGATGTTTCTTCTCAAAATGTGTTGAGCTCTTTCACTCCTCTCTCTCCCTAATATATATTCTACGCTCAAAAACTTTCTTTTGTTATAACAAGAATAAAAATAAATAAATAAAAATAAATACCTTCACCTTTTCAGGAACAAAAGAAAATTTAAACGGTTTATGTAACGAGAATTAAAATCAAATTTATTTTTCTGATAAATCAGTGATAAATTAAAAAATGAAACTTTCTGGTGAAAATCAATTTATTGTTAGAGAACAGTAGTAGTAAGCAATAAAAACAGAGAGTTTTATCATATAAATCAATGATGCGCAAACTGCAACCCTGGAGCCATAGTTTGTCTACATAGGAGTTTTTTTTTCTATCCTGCTGTAGATCTTAAAAACAAAAATACTGAAATTTTCAATTTTAAAACTTTTAAAAAATTCATTTAAATATATATTCTCTTTTTTTGTGTATACGAAAGCTTTAATAGCAATCTGAATTTTTTTTCATTTGTAAAATATGGTTGGGAAAATTTATATAGAAATTAATTAACAAAATTTTGCATCTGCTAAAATACAGCCCATCAAATATATTCTAATTTGCTTTGATATTAAATGAAAACTTTGGAAAAAAAACCCAGATTCACAACTTCCTTCAATATATTAGTACAAAAGAATTTTCAGATTAGATTATTTTTTTTTGTTACGTTTTATTACAAATTATATTTAGATCCACTAATTTTACGTAGATCGCTTAAGGTATCCGACCACGTTCGGAACCGAGATTCTGCAAAAACGTATAAATGGATAATATTTATGGTAATTAGTGTCACTTAGATTAGAAAACGTATATAAAATAGTTTTAAGAATATTATTACAATAAAAAATTATTTAAGTACAATGTTTTGACAAAAAATGAACATAGAATGACCCATTTTCAAAATATTCTCCTCTTATGAAAAATGTTTTTATTATAATAATATTTTGCCTGTATATAGCTCAGACCTCTGTACAGAGGCTCAACTAGGATTTTTGAAATATATGACTTAAAAGTGGATTTATCCATATCTATATCCATATTACCCATATTTTACTATAACAGAGGGGAGAAATTTTAAGAAAAAAACGCCGATAATTATTTCAATGGGTGGTAACTCTGAAAATAACGTGAATTTTTCGAAAATTCTAGTTCAGACTCTCTGGAGAAGTCTTCACTTTATATAAGCACACACACACAAACACACAAAATATTATTATTATAGAAGCATTTTTTATAAATAACATTTTGAAAAAAGATTAAGTTATTTTTTTGCCAAAATATTGTATTTAAATAAATGGTTTGTCATAATGTCCTTAAAACAAATTTATACATGTATTATAATCTAAGTGACACTAAATATCATGAAAATTATCCATTTATGCGCGTTTTTAAAATCGCGGTTCCGAACGTAGTCGGATACCTTAAAAAAAAGTTTACCCATCATGTAAGTAAATAAGCACAGGCTAAACATAATATAAAGCTAAATGGAGATAGTTTGAAGAAAGTTGAAAATGGACGCTGGATTGGATATTGCTCAAATTTTGTTCCAATTGTGTACTCAAAATTATTAATAAAGATAAAAATATGCTGTATAATTAAGTCAAAATGTGTACAGAAAATGCATTTTCTTGCAATTACTTTCAAACCAATACACAAAAAATTTAATTTTCCGAAAGAATTCAAACACACAAAAAAGCAATTGAAATCGATTTGACAGATACAAATTCACACCTAAATCAACAAAAACTCCGACGCAATTTCCACCACAAAAACAATAACAAAACAAGAAGAAAGAAAAACATTTACGAAAAATCCAATACGTGGTTCACTTTCTAACAAAATGCTTTTTTTTTTTTAACAAAAAGCATATTCTGATATGTAATCGACCCATGTGCATTGTGTCGGTGCTTAAAAATGCTTCCAACTTTCCACCACAAGAATACAGAAAAGAGGAAAACTGAGTGGGAAAAAAAGCCTTCATTCTCACACACACATTAACAAACTCGAGTAAATATTTTCTCGATTCAATATGCGCTATCTTACCATCTTTGCAAGGACGAACAGAGAGAGGGAAAAAAGAATAAAGGGTGGTAAAATTTCTTTGTCCTCTAGGGGTGGTGGTGGGAGTATGATGAAAGAGATGGAGAAAGAGAAGATGCAAACGATAGCTTGGGAAAATGAGGACAACCCTGCTGTAAATCACAAGATGTATCCCAGATAAATTAAGACAGGGGATTGAATAGGAGTACTGTTTCCTGATAGGTCTGGACCTCATGTGCGCTTATTGTCTGTGTAGATACGAGGCTTTTGCTTTTGTAGAAATTCAGGGGATGGTAATCCAGAATGAATTTATTTTATTAGTGTTGGGCGAAAAGTTTTTAAGGTTGACACGTTTCCGTAAATTCCCCGATTGTAAAATGGAAATTGAATTTGAGTGAGCACAAATGTACCCATAAAATTCCACGAAACCAATCGTAAATTATTCCCAAAATGAATTTTTAGTTTCTTTGAAATGTAAATCTTTGTGTGGAATGGAATTCTAGCTTAACCCAAAAGGAATTTCGGAAAATAACAAAAAGTAGACTGAAATAGGGAGTATTTATATTTACTGGCAGAGAAATAATAGATGTTTTAATATTTGCACAAACAGAAGCATATCCCCACTTTGAAATAAAAATATTCAGATTTTTTTTTAAAATAAAAATGTCAGGGTTGCAATAGTTTAAAATGTTACTTAAAGTAAAAAATATTTTAATTCAATAATTTCTGAGAAAATTAAGTAAAATTAAATAAAACTCTTTATTTAAAGCCAAAAATTAAATTGATTGTTAATAAATAATATTACTAATAAATTTACTATACTAATATATTAAATACATAATTAATTAAATGTACTACAATCAAATTAAAATAATGATTTTAAAATTCTTTATTATACAAAAGGATTTATTTAAAAAATGTATTTACATTATAAGGAAATTGTAATAAAAAGTTAAGATACATGCAAATATAATAGTTGTAATAGTTATACTTTAATGCAAATAGTTAAGTTTTTAAAGTTTATACGTATATAATCTTTTAAAACTGAAGCATTTGCATTAAATTTTAACTAATACAACAATTACAATGAAAGATAAAATTCGATATTCGCTACAAAAATACTTTCAAAGAGCGAAATACTTTATTGATAAAATTATTTCATGTACATATAACTTCCTATTCACAGTTTTCTAAATCCAAAGTTATGATACATGCTATATTCAAGAAAAATTACATTCTGTTAAGGATAATTAAAATTCTGCTGCTTTATGAAATTAAAATTTTACTTATTTCAAAAGCATTAAGTATACGAGTTTTAGTAGCAATTTTTATTCAGAGTTTTAACCATCGAAAATCCGGATAAGCAGAGGGAGAGAATTTTAATTACAGTATTCACTATTTATTGCATGGGGATTTGCAAATTTATAAACTAGATTCAGATAGAAAATATGCTATTAAGTCTAAACAAAACTTTTCTAATTAAATAAATGCGTTGGTTGTATGAATGTTTATTGATTCTAGTATTTAATTAACAGCTAACTATATCGAACGACTTACTGCTAAAATAGACTGAATGTGAATTTCAATTAAAATTTGCATATTAAGAATATTCAGAATGGATTATACAACCGGGGATATGGATTTTATATTCATTAGAATATCTATTATAACGATTTTTAGAACAATAAAAATCAATTTTTCAATTATTGAATATTAACGTCTATTTTCATAGTTTTTTTAAAAAAAATTTAATCATTAATACTTCCTTTTGGTCTTATTTAATGTTAATTTAGAGCCACACAACTACTGACGATGGACCGCATAATGGTCAAAAATAAAGAGGAATGTTTTTTTTTTTTTAATATTTTAAGAATTCAATTTTTACATCGTCCTCTGAAACAACACTAGGACCATTGCCACCTAATTTTGAGCTTTGATGAAGTAAAGAGGATGACACTTGAGTTGGTATCCCCGTCTCTTAACTTCCATTGTTAGCCAGCTGGAGGACTTTGAACCTCGACAAGTTTAACGCCCTCAACATGGCGTGTCTTCATTGGTACTAGGGTGAGTGTGATATTAACATCGTATTATAAAGCAACACGAAGGCTATTGATAACGGACCTCGGAATTTCGAACGGTCATGAAGTGGCGAAGACGACACCTGAGCTGACATCTCCTCCCCAAACTTCCATACCACGCCAAAGGGAGGACATTGAGCACGACAGATTTAACGTGCATCAGCATCCTCTACACCAGTGATTCCCAAAGTGGTCTATATAGACCCCCAGGGATCTATGACGACCTGCAAGGGGTCCTCGTCAGCGAAAAAATAATTTGGGGGTCCATGAGGTACGATAGTGGCTCTCGTTAAACCAGATCGTGACTTTAATTTTAAAAGGAAATTTCATCAAAAAGAAACCAGATTTTATCTATTTAACACTTTAACACATTTATTTACTAAATTGAATGAGGTTAATTTGCTGTTACAAGGCGGCATCATAAATTTTATTTAAACAAGGACCACATTTCAGCCTTTCTTGCTAGAATTAAGTTAAAGGAATATAATAATTAACATCGCAAATTTTCCTAATTTCTCAGTTGTCACCGACAATCTACCAAGAAAAAAAGACGTTTTAATCTACGTTCAACATTTAAATGTCCATTTTTTAGACCTTGGAACTAGGTTTGAGAATGTTTTGACTATCTTAATACCACAGTAGGCAATGAATTCATACGGTCACTTAGAAAAAAAAATGTCAGATTACAAGAATTAGGCACTAGGAATAGGCACTAACGAAGATCTCAAATTTTAAAAACGGATTTCAATAATTTTGGTTTTAAAAAGATATATTCCTGTTATTTATTCCATATTATGGAATATCTTGAGAAAGTGTTTTTAATTGTTTTTCCTATTGAATAGGAGTTACAATGCACTTCCAATCTCCAAAACAAAAAACAGAAAAGACTAGACACTATTAACCGAGGAGATATTTAGGGTTAAACCTAACAGGATTGATGTCAAATGTTGAAAATTTGTTATTGCATCCCCAGATTCATCCCTTCCACTAAAAAGCATTAGTTTGTTGCTCAATTATTTTATGTATTAATTAAATTTTAATTTAGTTAATTAACATGTGGTTTCTCAAGTTTTAAACGCTATATTTCATTACGGTTAAAAATTTAAATCTTTTTTCAGGAAGTAGCTCTATACCTGCTGTCAAAAGCACATTTAGGTTGATGAACTTGCAAAAATTTAATATTAGGTTAGTAGGGGTCTACCCCAAACCGAAATACCTGTCAAGGGGTCTATGAGGCAAAAAAGTTTGAGAATCTCTGCTCTACACTATGGGTTTTCAGTCACTCCAGGACTCAAAATCATGACACTAGGCCAAGAATTCGTGCCCATAATGACTACGCTATCGCGGTCACTCATTGGCTCTAGGACTCGAACCCACGTCATGACATCATTGGTCACGAGTTCGCGACCATGACTACTCGGCTACCGTGGCCTCTCAATATCTGAAGTTAGATCGATTAACATTTAAAAACATCTACACAGCTATAAATAAAACAATTTACCAAACAATGCTTTGCCACCAACGAAAATTCGTCCAATAACTTTTTCACGCCAATTTAACACATCCCACTGATAACGGAAGAGTCAAGTGAGAGAGACGAACGTGCAAAACAAAGATAAACACAACAGTAACGGTAAGAAAATTGAATTAAATGTGAGCCCACTTCATTTGGCCCCTTGATGAGTTGATTAGAGGCCGTCATACAGAGTTATAGCGCTCGTTACGAGAGCTAGTAAACTGCCCAATTACGGGCGTCATTTGAAGAAGGGCCTTTTCGTGTAATCAGAAAGTCCTAGAAACCGCATCAATGACTTGGCCCTCTTCATTGTTCATCTGTGGGCGATGGATATGAATTAGTCATTTTACTGCTTGTTATTCTTCGATCTCTCCGTATGCTGTTTCATCGATGCGTATTATTGCAGATATATTAAATCACGTGTTTATAAAAAAGAAATTTTGTTCATAACTTCTGCTCTTAAAATACGGTATCAGATGCAATATATAGAAAATATTACTTTAGTGTTTATTTATGTTGTTAATTAAAAACTATAACTTACAAAGGTTATTTTTAATAATGTGATACAAAACATCTTTTTTCCTCTTTCGTTTTAAATCAATTGCAGTAATAATCAAGCATACGTGATTTTTTTTGTAAACTCACTTTATTTTAATTTCTCACGGCTATTAAATTTTAATATTTTCTCATTGAATCGATATAAATGATATAATTTTGCCTTACCTCTTAAACTAAAATAAAAATAAGAAATAAAACAATTATTTTTTAATAAAATTTTATACTTCAATACTTGATCTTAATATTTATTACAGAAAATATTTTTATCATACTATGATCTGATTTATCATACTAAATACACTTGTTGATGAATTAATCACTTGATTACAAGGTTTAAAGTTTGATTTGAAAGTATCGTAAAAACCAGTGTATATAACGCGCACCTATACTTTCAAGCTGCTTTTTTAATTTTTAGGTACATTCCCCGCCTAACGCGCACCACTTTTTTTAAATAGAAATTTGAAATGTACGTGTGCAATGCTCTTATGCTTTGAAATCATAAGGGGGAATTATCCCAGGCTTTTGAAAAAATAGTACACTTTTAGAACTATAACCCTTTAAGTTCATATATATATCATGTCATTTCTTTTAAATAAACAGTATTTTGATGTATGTAGGAGTCTATTTTTTATGTTCACTTCTTTTTTGTTTTGAAAGTGCGAGTTATACGCTGGATTTTACGGTAGTTTTACAAAATAAACTTGCTTTAAAAGTGTTAATTTATTTGAATATTATTTCCATTGAACAAATATAAGTTTATACTTGTATTTAATGTCAACACACATGTATGCAATAAAACAGAGGCTTCTGCACTCCATTAAGTCTTTTGCCATTTAATTTTACAAAATGATATGTAAATTATTTCATCTTTAAAATTCAAGCATAGTTTTTCCTTTCTTGAATATTCATAACGATTTTAAATACAAGAGCAAATTTGTGAACTATACTACGTGTTTCCTACATCAAAAATTTTATTATAACCTATTCAAAAACTCAAACACCTTTTATTTAATTTTTAAATGGACTCGTTTTCGATTTAAGATTTCATCTTTCATAAAAAATCTCAATCATTTATTTCTTTTATATTTTTTGACATAAATATATAATATATCAATATATTTTCTATAGATACATTGCTTAAATATATTACGTTCTTTCATAAATTAAAAAATTATTTTCCTTTTAAAATTAAATTTCTAATAATATTTAAATTACATAAATTTGTAGATTTCCTTTAAAAGTTATAATTTATTTTTAATGTATACAGATATTACTCTAATGTTTAGGTAAATATTTCGATAAAATTTACGAATTTTCATTTTTTTAAAATTTATTCACTCATACAGCGTTTTTCTCTCATTTTTCGTTAGTTTTCTTAATTTGGATATTGTACCGTGAAACTCATTATCCATATATTGTATCATGCATTGTATAACACTGAAAACATATTTCATATTAAAAAGGATCCATGTATTATAATAAATTAAAGCTAAGCATTAATTTCAAGCGATGTATTTTAAAATGGTAATACCGCACAAAAATAAATGAAACCATAAAAGTAGAGAGGATGAACGGGAAAAATAGAATCTCATTTTTAATATTTTGAAAAATGTAAAAATTTCTTTTGTGCGTCGAATAATTCCAACTTCGTTCACCTTACATACGCCCATATTTAAAAAGCAAAGTGCTCTTTGAAGTATTAGCAGAAACTTTCTTTTTAACCTACTACAATATTCCAAATACATTTTTTCTTCAAAGTATTTGACAGATGTTCGAGAGATAAGTGCGCCTATAACTGCAATTTTCACCACTTTTAGGTAGAAAATGGCCACAATTTTTCTTTCTTTGTGAAGTAAAAAAAAAATTTAGTTGATGTGCGAAAGTTCCAGACGAAGAAAAATACATTTAAAAATATAATAGATGAGTAAATAATCTCTTTTTAAATCGTCAGAATTTCCTTCACGAAGCTTAGAAAGTGAAAGAGAGGAAAAGCTTTCAGAGAGCAAAAAATCTGTGGGACTTTTTTTCGAATAAAATAGAAAGTCAAATCGTTCTCCTTCCCCCCCCCCCTCCCACCAAAAAATTATATTAACGTACAAGTATAATACAAAAATTTCTTCCGGATATAAAATTAATTATTAAAAACTGAAATAAATTTATAATTGAGTAAAATAAAAATACATAAATTTGATTTTAGATCTTTTTTTAAATATTCGGTTCCAATGGAAATGAATAAAAGTTCGTTATTTGCGCAGAGTATTCTCATTTCTGCATATATTTTTTTTTTTCAAAATGTTGTTCATTTTGCGCATAATCTACGTCCAACACCTTATTTATAAATGAATATATGGAATGTGTTTACTAGAAGACTATTAGGTTGTAGGAGATTATATATTTGTTTGCTTTACCAATGTAAGCAAAATTAATAATCGTGCTAGTTTTCAATTCGTAATTTCTTAAAATTTCGAATGAACAATTTTCGCTTGAACATTGCCGATTCAGAACTCACGATGAATGTACTGTTTTTATTGCCGAATTTTTAAGTATCGACCATAATATAAAATAGTTCACGTACCATAAAGGCGCTTCTAAGTATTTGAATGGCCGCAGTAGCCTAGTGACTACGATTATGAACTCATAGCCGGAGTGTCTCGTGTTTGAATCCTGGTGCCACTGAGTGAGTGAGTGAACATTAACGTCGCACTGTTCAGCTACACGAGGGCTTTTGGCGACGAACCACGTAATTTTGAACCATGGTTAAGTGACGTGGACGACACCTGAGCTGGCAACCCACTCTCCTAACTACCACACCGCACCAGCGGGAGGACTTTTGAGTTCTCGACAGATTTAACGTGCATCGCTGCCCTACACGGCGGTCCTTAGTGATACTGCGCTCGAACTTGAGAACAAGGCCAGTCACGATCCGATAACTTGACCACCGGGCTACCGCGGCCACCTGGTGCCACTGAAGACACGCCCCTTTGAGGGGGCTGATATACGTAAAATTCGTTGAACTGGAGGTCATGCCGTTGGCGTGGTAGTTTGGAAAAGGAAGTGCCAGCTCAGGTGTCGAGTACGTAACGTGACCAAGGCTAAAAAATTACAAGGTCTGTCACCAACAGCACTCGGGTTGCTTTATAGTACAACGTTAACACAAACCTCCCCCTCTCAAGTGAGTGAGTGAGTGAATATTAACGTCGCAATGTTCAGCTACACGAGGGCTTTTGGCGACGGACCACGTAATTTTGAATCATGGTCAAGTGACGTGGACGATACCTGAGCTAGCACCCTCTCTCCTAACAACCACACCACACTAACGGGAGGACGTTTCAGCTCGACAGATTTAACG